>CM035406.1:105625541-105628041 GCA_020310875.1 Ceratopteris richardii
CTATATCTGCACCTAATAAGAATAGAGTGTGTGTTATGTGGAATACATCAAGACCTTTTCCTAGAACACTGGGTATAAATGTGCCCAATGTGGGAAATATAGTTATATACTTAAAGTGGGGTAATATGGCTGGTTCTTGTTTCCAGTGTGGCAATTTGGGACATTATTCCAAAAATTGCCCTTCTTTGAAAACTGATGGGGTCAACTTGATCCCCACATGTCCTGGGAGTAAAATTCTTGTCCCGGAGGAGCAAGTATTTGGTAAGCAAAGGATTCCCTCACATGCTCCTATATCTTCTAAAATCAGTCCAGATCCTACTTTGCGTGGGCTTCAAAGCTCCAATAATAAAGAGAAGGAAGTAGTGGTAGAGAAACAGATGCATCCTGCTGAAATTGAATGTTTATAAACGAAGAGATGGGGAGGGAACGAGCAAAGAGGCTTTTGGAAGAAAAGAGGGTGAGGTTAGCAAAAGAGCTGTGGACAATGATGGGTTTACCCCTATTAGCTATAAAAAAGCTTTATTGCGGGGAAAGAGGGGAAAATTCCAATCTGGATTTTCAACTTCTCTTACTGATGAGGCTAATTTTGCACCTCAGGCTGAGGACTTCATGGCTGAGTACTGTGAAAACATGGACTTTGTTTTACAGGATTTGGCACCGACATTGGCCCATGTTACTTCTTCTCCTACTACCCCTCTTGTATCATGAAAATGGCAACATGGAATATCCAAGGATTGGATCAATATGGAAAATGGACAAGGCTATGGAGGTGGATTGTTAGACATAATCTTGATTTGGTGGCAATACAAGAGCATAAAAAGCATGATCATGCAGGAATGTTATTGTATACTAATGATTTCCAATTACGTTACAATGGTATTAAGAATCAGTATTCAGGTTGTTTGTTTATTGTTAAAAAGAGCATACCTTTTGATGTACTGTTTGATGATCCTCTAGGTAGATATATTGTGCTTCATATGCTGTTGCATGATATCTCATATATTTGCATTAATGTATATGCTCCAAACTCACCTGCTCAAAGAGTGAGAACGTGGAAAGATTTAGCATCGTCCATTGAGCATTGTATGCAGCTTCGAATTTGGGAGGGAGCTCAAATTTTATTGTGTGGGGACTTTAATATGGTAGACTCAGATGCGGACTGTACAACTACTGCTTCTTTGATCTCTCCCCAAGAAAATAAGCTATGGAATGAAATCCTAGATATGTTGAATTGTAAAGATTTGTGGAGGTACATTGGTGGGCACACACTTCGCTACACATTCCATTCTAGATCACACAAGAAAGCTATGAGCAGATTGGATAGATGCTACTACTCACATATTGCCACCCTAAATGCAGCATCTCAAATGTGGGTTGATGCTACAGTGCTTCTCTCGGATCATAACCCTTTGCTAATATCTCTCAAGCAAATAGATTGGAGCTCATGTGTCCCGACTGACTTACAGAGAATTCCGTTGAGAGCAAATCACTCTTTGCTGCAAACTTCATTGTTCAAATCCAATGTTCAAACTTTGATTCAACTAGTTCTCTCTTTGAAAATTTCAGCTTGTATGAAATGGGAAGCTTTTGTCATAAAAATGCAAGATGTAATGAGGGACTGTGGAAAATTCTTCTCTCGGACTATTAAACTTGCCAAGGGTGAGGCTGAGTGCATTATTCGTCGCTTTTCTGAGATGGTAGACTCTAGGCACTTACTTTCTGAAAGGGAATATACTCGTCTTTGTGAGGCTTACAGGTGTATGCAATTAATTGATGATCAAGCTATCCAAGCTTCTAAAGTTAGAGCCAGATGTATGGAGATTAATGACTTGCATGCAAATTCTGAGTGTTTCTTTGATCTCCTTCGGGCTAAACATCTTAAAGATGCGATCACCCAAATTGAAGTAGATGGCTTAGTCATACATGATGGGAGTTCTATAGCTGCGATGTGCACTCAGCATTTTCGCAGTTTATTTGCAGCTGCATATAAATCAGATGATGCATGGTTTACATCCCTTTAGGAATCTTTGAAATACACTCCGCAGCTTCTTGATTCTCATATGGCAGATGCATGTGAGAGAAGTATTTCAGAAGAGGAGGTTCACATGGCTCTTCTATCTCTTAAAAATGGGAAAGCACCTGGTATGGGTGGCCTAACAAGAGTTTGTGATTGCCTTTTGGCCTCTTCTTAAAAATCTCGTTGTGGATGTATGCAATGAGATTTGGAGGGATCAGAAGATGCCTTATTCTTTTAAGTTAGGAAAGATTAAACTTATTCCCAAATTAGAGGTGCCTAAAAAGATAGGAGACTGGAGGCCTATTACGATGATGAGTATTATTTATAAAATTTTCGCAAAAGTCTTTGCTTTAAGGCTCAAATATATTGTCCATAAGGTGGTACATCCATCGCAGATTGGATTCATTCACCAAAGATCCATTTATGACAATATCTTTCTGACACAAATGTTGCTCAAGCATACTGTGTCTTCTAATCAAGAAG
>CM035406.1:105638041-105640541 GCA_020310875.1 Ceratopteris richardii
CATATAATCATCAAAATGGGGGGCCAAGTTAGCTTCATCTGTAAGAGAAACCACATAACCAGATTGAAATTTACTACGTTTTCCCCGATGCAGAGCTTTTTTATAGGAAACCAGAGTAAAGCCATCATCGTCCACAACTCTCTTGCCTTCATATTCTCCTCTCCTCCCAGAGTCATCCTTGCTAGCACCCTCTCCCTCTCTTCTCTTATAAACATTGAGCTTTATTAGGTTAATAGGGGCTACAGGATGCGTCTGCTTCTCCACTGCCACTTCCTTTCCTTTACTGGTAGCATCTTGAGCCCCCACAGGTCTAGAAGCATGTACATTATGAGTAGCCGGAGAATTTTTTTGCCTTCCAAATACTTGATCTTCAGGAGCCAAAATTTTGCTTCCAAAACAAGCGGGAATGAAGTTAACTCCTTCTGACTTAAGAGTAGGGCAATTTTTTGGAATAATGCCCTAAATTGCCACAATGAAAACATGAGCCAGCCATATTTCCCCATTTTAGATAAATAACAATTCTTCCCACATTAGGTACATTGATACCAAGTGTTTTGGGAAAAGGTCTTGAGGTATTCCAGAGAACACAAATCTTGTTCTTATTTGGTGCTAAGATGGACAAAGAATATAACAATTTGGCCAAGACTTTGGCCACATGCTCGATACTATTCCACAAGAAGGATGGAAGATCCACCAATTCCACCCAAACAGGAGACTTGTAAAGGAGTTCTTCCTTCATTGCCTTCACCGGCTTCCAAGTGAAAGACATGTGCCATTAAACCACATAAGAAAGTTGTTTGTTGTGCGAAGAATTGGGACTTGACATCATTATCACTGAATATCACTTCAAATAAACCATGCCCCGAGTAGAAAACTTTATCCACCACATCCCTGCCTACACTGGAATTAATACCATGAGCCACATCCACTGCTCATGGGCTATGAGCCGTGAAAAATTAGAAGCAAACCTCTCTCATGGAACATAAGGGCTTACTCCCAAATCAAAGAGGGATCAACATCAACTCGTAAATCGCCCTGGACATTATCATCCAATGTTAAGGCGTCTTCCATTATAATCTTTAGCTTGCCAATATCCATGCCATCGTGCAAAGGGACTTGGGACTCCCGGTCAGAGTCTTGTGAGTCATTCAGTACAGGAACAGAGCCTTGAACATTCGAAGGACATGCCATCCTAACTAAAGCCAAAACAACACCTATAGCCGCCTAAAATATGAATCAGTGAGCAACAGATCAAACCCTAACGTGTAGCAGCACTGCTCAACCAGTTCGTAGCCCGTTCTATTGTATTGTGCATGCAACAGTCTCAACTGACGAAACCCTAACGATGATGCCACAACAAAGCAACTACAATAATCCCAACTCGAAAGGTAACCTAAGCGCAACTCCAAAGAAAGCCTCCGAAGAAGATTCCTTCCTGCTATACACGAACACTCCTTTGAGACCTCCTTGCGCTTCTACAAAGCACCTACATATGGACTCACCCAAGGTGGAGGTGTGAGGTGCCTAGAAAGATTTGGGATTGGAAACCCATTATAATGATGAATATTATCTATAAAATATTTGTGAAAATCTTTGCTATGAGGCTTAAGCCGATTTCATAATGTGGTTCATCCTTCGCAAATTGGATTCATCCATAAAAGATCGATTTATGATAATATTCTTTTTACTCAAATGATGATGGAGCATGCTGCTTTCTCAAATCAAGAAGTGGTTGGTATGCAAATTGACTTTGAGAAAGCCTTTGACTGAATATGCTTGGACTTCATTGCGGTGGTGCTTAGAAAATTGGGCTTTGGACTTAAGTTCTATCATTTGATTTATGTCTTGGATCAAGAGAGCGTATTGTATGTAGAGATTAATGGAAGGCTTTCTGCACCCTTTCTCATAGAGCACTCTATGCGTCAAGGATGTCCATTGAGTCCTCTTTTCTATGCATTAGCTTCCACTCCAATGTTTTATTTGCTGGAGGCTAAAATGAACTCGAATATTATTCATGGCATTTCAATGTTTGGGAGTTCTCATGTTGCAATAGGGTTTGAAGATGACACTTTTATTTTTGCAAAAGCAGATGCAAAAAATGTTCAGAACATTCTTGCTTGCTTGGATCCTTTTTCGGAAGCTTCTTCTCTTTACATTAATATAGGGAAATCTACACTTATTAACATTTCTGCGAGGAACTTTGAATCCCTTCCTTGGTATGGTCCTAAAGTTGATACACGCACTATCTTCCAGCATCTGGGGTATCCATTGGGTATAAATGTTCCCATCAAGGATAAAATACATTGGGTACTATGTAAAGTCACTACTAAAATGGAGTTGTGGCGAGCTTCGCAGTGGCCATTGCATGTTAGAGTAAGAATAGTCAAAGCTTTTCTGCAACCTTATCATATGTATTACTTGCTATTATTGGACTCGAAGAAGTGTCATCTTCAAGATTTTGATCGTTTGATCAAAAACTTCTTGTGGAATAAAAAACATA
>CM035406.1:105645541-105648041 GCA_020310875.1 Ceratopteris richardii
TGTTTTACTATGTGGAGATTTTAATACGGTAGATTCCGAGGAGGATTGTACTACTATGTCGTCCTTGCTTGCTTTACAAGAAAAGGAAGTATGGAAGGAGCTTTTGGATATACTAAATTGTAAGGATTTGTGGGGTATCATCGGAGGACACACACTTCGACATACGTTTCACTCAAGATCACGTAAGACTGCTATGAGTAGGCTGGATAGATGTTATTACTCCCATACATACACTTTGAACGCTGCGTCCACAATGTGGATTGATGCTACAATCCTTCTTTCAGATCATAATCCACTCTTAATTAATCTCCGAGATTTCCATTGGGAGTCGAATATTCCAAATAATCTTATGAGAATTCCTCTGACATTGAATCATGCTTGGCTTCAAACGTCATTATTTAAATCCAAAGTTGACCTACTGATTCACCGGATTACTTCATGGAATGTCTCTGCATGTATGAAATGGGAAGCCCTTGTGGTAGGCATGCAAGGGGTGATCAGAGATTGTGGTAAATATTTCAGAGTCACACTTACTAAAGCAAAGGTTGAAGCAAAGAGGATGATTCGTCTTATCACTGAAAAGGTTGATTCTGACCAGTTACTTTCAGAAATGGAGTATATGCGATTATGTGATGCTTACAGATGCTTACAATAATTGAAAATAATGCAATCCAATCCTGCAAAGTTAGGGCAAGATGTATGGAAGTAAATGATCTCCATGCAAATTCTAAATGTTTTTTTTATTTGCTTCGTGCTAAGCGTCTTAGAGGCACGATTACCATGCTTGAAACAGATGGTTTAACCCTTTGTGATAGTAATTCTATTGCTACTTTGTGTACGCAACACTATCAAAATTTGTTTGCCGCAACATATAAGACAGATGATTCTTGGATTTCTTCACTTCAGGGCTCCCTTGCTTTTACGCCGCATGTTCTTGATTCTCATATGGCTGCTACTTGTGAAAAATGTATTACTGAAAAGGAGGTATTCTTGGCCATTCGGTCTCTTAAAAATGGTAAGGCACCGGGAATGGATGGTCTTACAAAGGAATTTGTGATTGAGTTTTGGTCTTCTCTTAAAACTCTGATTTTGGATGTTTGTAATGAGATATGGAGAGATCAAAAAATGCCCTAAACATTCAAATTAGGTAAGATTAAACTTATCCCAAAAGTGGATGTACCAAAACGGATGGGGGATTGGAGGCCGATTACTATGATGAGCATTATTTACAAAATATTCGCGAAGATTTTTGCTTTGAGGCTTAAGCCAATTATCCATAAGATAGTTCATCTTGCGCAAGTTGGATTTGTACATCACAGATCCATCTTTGATAATATTTTCCTCACTCAAATTTTGATGGAGCATGCCACATTGTCCAAGCAAGAAATTGCGGGTGTGCAAATTGACTTTGAGAAAGCTTTTGATCGAATAAGATGGGATTTCATTGCCATTACTCTCAAAAAACTTGCCTTTGGAGTTAAATTTTGCAGATTGATATATATTTTAGCCCAAGATAGTGCATCTCATGTGGAAATAAATGGTAGGCTTTCGGATCCTTTTCCTATACAACGATGAGTGCACCAGGGTTGCCCACTAAGCTCGTTATTTTATGCTTTGGCTTCTTCGCCAATGTTTTACTTGTTAAAAGCTAAAATGAATTCTTCTTGTATTCATGGTATTTCGGTTTTTGGGACTCCGCGAATTGCCGTTGGTTTTGCTGATCATACTTTCATCTTTGCAAAAGCGGATCAGGAAAATCTTCAGAATATTATTACTTGTTTGAAACCTTTCTCCTCTGCATCTGCACTGCACATCAACATGAGAAAGTCAACACTTATTGATATTTCTGCACAGCACTTTGACTGCTTGAAGTGGGATGGACCTAAATTTGAGAAAGGAACTATATTTCGCCATCTTGGATACCCTCTTGGCATAAATGTCTCTACTAAGAATAAAATTGAATGGGTTCTTCGTAGAATCAGAGGTAAAATGGACATGTGGCATTCTGCTCAATGGCCATTACATACTCGGATTAGAATTGTTCAAGCCTTCTTGCAACCGTATGTTATGTATTACTTACTGCTACTTGATTGGAAGAAGTGCCATCTTTATACCTTTGAGTGTATGTCAGCCCAAGATAAAAGGTGGACTTGGAATCTTGCAGTTAGATTCCCATTTAATGGCTAGAAGGGTAGCGTTCATTATGCGTATTGGTGCTTTCGGCATGGAAATATGTATGTCAGCCCAAGATAAAAGGTGGACTTGGAATCTTGCAGTTAGATTCCCATTTAATGGCTAGAAGGGTAGCGTTCATTATGCTAAAGTTCATAATCGGGCATTGGTGCTTTCGGCATGGAAATATGTATGTCAGCCCAAGATAAAAGGTGGACTTCGAATCTTGGAGTTAGATTCCCATTTAATGGCTAGAAGGGTAGCGTTCATTATGTGTATTACTTCCTCTCAAAAGCCATTATGATTGGATAATTTCTCGCAATTAATG
>CM035406.1:105655541-105688041 GCA_020310875.1 Ceratopteris richardii
AGAAAAAGCTTTCTTGAATAGTGATTTTCAAGAAGAGGTCTATGTGAAGCAACCTCTTGGATTTGTGATGAAAGGGCAAGAGCATATGGTTTATCATTTGCATAAAGCCTTGTATGTTCTCAAGCAAGCTCCACACACATGGTATGACAAAATCCATAATCACTTTATTGCTCTTAGTTTCACATGTAGTCCAATTGAAAGCATGTTCTATGTACGCAAAGACGGGGTTGATCTTACACTGGTTGTTCTTTATGTTGATGACATACTCTTGATTGGGTCATGTGATGCAAAACTTGACATTCTTATGGCTGATTTGCAGCATACTTTTGATATCACTTATCTTGGTCTTTTGAGCTACTATCTTGGCATCTAGTTTGTGTCCATTGAGGGGGGAATTGTTATGCATCAAGCAAAGTATGTTAAAAACTACTTAACCATTTTGACTTTGAGGGTTGCAAGCCAATTTCCACACTAGTTGAGACAAGATTCAGGCCCTCAGTTGAGGATTCTAGTGATGCATTTGACACTTCTCTTTATCAGTAAGTTGTGGGATGTCTTATATATGCATGCAACACAAGGCTCGATATAGTTTCCCAGTTGATTCGATTCATGCATAGCCTTGGCAATAAGCATTGACAAGCGGTGAAATGTGTGCTTAGATATCTCGGAGGCACTTTGAGCTTAGTTCTCTTTTATGGAAGAGATATTCTGTTGTCAAGATCTTGCTCACGTGCATATAGAGATTACGGACGCAGAAAAACACACAAAAAATAGAGGCAACAAGAGACGAGACCGAACGCAAGATTGGGTGCAATCTCCCCCCATGCACTCTGTTTCGACAGTCCACAGAGTGCATGTATTTATAGGACTTTTGATTACGTTGAAAATAGTGGTTACATGAGGGCGGCTTCAAAAAGCAGGCGTGAAACTAAAAGTTGGTAACTTTTACAGAAAGCCATTGCTTTTAATAATAGAAACTGCGGTCTACAACGACCATTATTCTAACCATTACTTTTCTAACAATAGAACCTTCTACGCAGGTTTATTTACAAACTAAATATTTATTTACAAGCTAAATAATAATTATTTCAGATTTATTGAGGTCCGCCCTTTCATGCCTTGTACGCTCCTCACGAACCTTCAGCTGCTATATCAAAACATAAAAAAAACACATTAATACATTAATAATTTAACATTTTAATAATGCCTTGTTCAATAATATACAACATGCCTCTCAGTTGACAAGCAACTGACCTCAGTTGATAAAAGAATTTAACACTCTAATAATGAGAATACAGTGTTCAACATATTCCATGTTACTGTTACAATCCAACAATGCATTGGCCAACATAGTCCATGTTACAATCCAACAATGCATTGGTTATTTGATATTTCAATCCAACGATGCATTGGCTATTCCATATTTCAATCCAACAATGCATTGTTCAACATATTCCATAAGGTATAACATGCCCCGCAGTTGAACAAGCAACTGACCTCAGGTGATAAAAGAATAAACATGGATGGCCAGTCACATGTTTCATCACTGAATAAAAAATAGGCATGTGCCATGTAAAAAAAAAAATACATGCATGGAAATGTTCATGGAGCTGTTACATTAATGTGTTTGTGTATGATATGCAGAAATTAAGTGGTCATAATGAGGTGTTAATTGTGTTTTATGTATCCATTGACATTCTTCAATAGAGTGATTTTTGTACTTAACCAAATATCGATGATATTGAGTACCTGTGCGTGTAGTAGTGACATCATAATCAATGATTTTCTCAGGAACTAAGATTTCAGATTGTTCTATAGAAACGTGATCTTGAGCAATAGAATCAGCCATCGGAATGTCGGTTTGGGTGAGGGACATGGGAGTGGGAAGCTTTTTACCAAAAACTATTTCAAAAGGTGCACGACCAGTAGTGGTGTGTGAAGTGTTATTGTAAGCAAATTGAAGCAATGGCAACTTTTCATCCCAGTTATTAGGATTATCTAATGAATAACAACGCAATAAATCAAGAATAGTACTATTTGTAGCCTCACTCTGTCCATTACTTTCAGGATGAAATGCAGAGCTAAAATCTATTTTAGAACCAAAATGTTGAAATAAGGAAACCCAAAAATGATTACAAAACCTAACATCACGATCAGATAACATTACTTTAGGAAATCCATGATGTGGAAAAATGCATTTAATGAATAATTTTGCAGCTTGAGGTGCAGTCAAAGTTTTTCTACATGGAATGAAATATGCATATTTGCTAAACCTATCAACTATTGTCCAAATCATATCATTATGTGATGAAGTGGTAGGAAGACCCGTGATAAAATCCATAGAGATTTGTTCCCATGGTTCATTTGGAATAGGAAGTGGCATTAATAATCCAAATGCTTCACCATGATGACGTTTGACACGCTGACATACAATGCATTAAGAAACATAATGTGCAATGTCTTTTTCCATGTGTGGCCAAAAGAAGAAATCTTTGCAAGCAGAAATAGTGCTCTGTATGCCTCTATGACCCATGGAAGATGGTTCATGCATTTCTTTAATGACAAAATCTTTAAAAGCTTGGGTTATGCACAATCTATGTTGAAAATAAAGAAAACCATTATGAAATGTATAATGTTCATCAGATAAAGATGCACCATTATTGGAGTCATGCCATGCACGTGAAAAATACAAATCAGATGCATAAGTGGAAACCATGTCTTGAAAAGAATGAATTTGAATGGCAGAAATATTATTCAAAACAACAGAATTCGAAGGAAAACGGCTAAGAGCATCAGCTACGACATTAGCTTTACCAGGCTGATATTGTATCATGGGGTGGAAATTTTGAATGAATGATGCCCATTTAAGATGCCTATCAGAGATTAAGGGCTGATTTAATAAATGTTTAATAGCCTGTTGATCGGTTTTGATTAAGACCTCAGAGCCCATAAGATAGTGTTTCCAAATTCGCAAAGCATGCACAACTGCTAACAGTTCTTTATCATACGTACTATAACTCTGTTCTAAGGGTTTAAGCTTTCTACTCTCAAATGCAATGGGATGGTCATTTTGCATCAGAACAGCACCTATTCCTGAACCGCTAGCATCAGTAACAACATGAAAGGGTTGTGAGAAATCAGGTAATTGTAAAACAGGTGCATGTGAAAGTGCATGTTTAAGTTTGTCAAAGGACTGTTGTTGGGTAAATCCCCATGCAAATTTTATTTTCTTTTTCAACAACAAAGTAAGAGGCAATGCTAAATAAGAAAAATTTCGAACAAACTTCCTATAGAAACTAGCCAACCCAAGAAAAGAACGAACATCATTGACTGATTGTGGTGT
This sequence comes from Ceratopteris richardii, assembly GCA_020310875.1. Lineage (NCBI taxonomy): Eukaryota > Viridiplantae > Streptophyta > Polypodiopsida > Polypodiales > Pteridaceae > Ceratopteris > Ceratopteris richardii. The sequence continues at coordinate 105,658,885 of CM035406.1, forward strand.
AGGCCATTCTATGATAACTCTAATCTTTTTCGGATCCACATGCACACCTTCACTTGAAATAATATGTCCTAAATATTCTAGCTTACGCTGAAAGAAATAACTCTTTTTCGGATTAGCATAAAATGTGTTTTCTCGTAACAAATGAAAAACTGGTTCAAGATGCTTTTCATGTTCACTATCATTCTTACTGTAAACAAGTATGTCATCAAAAAATACAAGAACAAAAGCTTGGTAATCAAGAAAAATATTGTTCATCATTCGCGCAAATGTAGCAGGGGCATTAGTAAGTCCAAAGGGCATTACCATAAATTCATAATGGCCATTTTGAGTTCTAAATGCAATCTTAAAAATATCACTTTGTGTCATACGAATCTGATGGTAACCCGATTTAAGATCAGTTTTACTAAAGACACAAGCTCCTCGTAACTTATCTAAGAGATCATCTATTCGAGGAATAGGGTATCTATTCTTGATCGTGATCTTGTTAAGGGCTCTATAATCAATGCACATTCGATAAGTTTTATTCTTCTTCTCTACTAAGAGAACTGGTGCTCCAAATGGGGAAGAACTAGGCCTTATAAGTCCTTTTTGTAATAGGTCTTTTACTTGATTTTCTATTTCCTTTTGATGCAGTGGGCCATGTCTATAAGGTGCTTTATGAGGAGGAGAACTACCAGGGACTAAGTCTATGCTATGGTCAAAGGATCCTCGAGATGGTGGTAGTTCAGAGGGATATTCAGACATAAAACAATCCTTATAAGTACTCATGAAAGGTTTATATGCATCTGGAAGTGTATGAGTATAATCATTGATGACATTGACAAAAACAATGCATGAGTTGAATCCTTTCCTAAATGCACGCTTTACTTGAGTGTGACTAATCAATGGAAATGGCTGGAAATCATGCCGTGCAGACAAAGTAATGATTTGACCTTTGAAAGCAAACTTAAAGGTATGAGTATGGTAGTCAATACGTGGGTTATAATGGTGACGAAAAGGCATACCTAGTATAACATCATAAGATTGCAAAGGTGCAATTAAAAATGTTCGTGAATCAACATAAGGGCCTATGCTAATCGTAACATCTTGCACTTCTCGTGTTACATTATAACGACTATCTTGAAATGCGGCTTTCACTTTATACAAAGAAGGAAACGTTTGTAATTTAAGTTCTTGTACTAATAAATGTGAAATAAAGTCATGTGAACTACCATCGTCATGTAGAATTTTAACTAGTTTGTTATTTATTGTACCCTGCATGCAAAGAAGAGAGTGTAGAGAGATATCGTTACCCAAGGTACTTAAATCCTTCTCCAGTGATTCCTCTATCCAAACAGGAGGAATTTCTTCATTATAAACCTCCATGTTATGCAATCGAGCAGTAGCCAGTTTTATATGAAGAGGTTGCAATCTGCACCTTATTTTTGTATGTCCAGGTTTACCACAATTCCAGCAAGTGATTCGTGGTCGCTTCTGTTGGGCATTCACTGCTGAAGTTTGAAGGGTAGGTGGTTTGGTTGGTTGGAGAGATGAAGCAACGGGTGGAGTTGAGTAATTGGATTGTGGAGGACGAGGAAAACTAGGGTAAAATGGGGCATTAAAATTACGCTTCATAGGAAATGAAGGTTTAACAGGAAATGGTCGTGGACGTGGTTGTTGTAGACGGAGTGACTTGGTTATGGATTGGAATTCTTTTTCTGCATCATAAGCAAAAGATATAGCCTCGTTGAGGGTTGTAGGTCATAGGGTGTGAAGCTTAGCTTGGATTCCCACCTCCAAACCATCTTCGTATTTTTGTTGCAAGATATCTTCTGATACATCTTCAAGCATTCGTACAAGTAGTAAATTTTGCCAAAACCGCTCTGTGTAGGTAGTAACCGTATCACCCTCCTTCCATGTAAGGGCCGTCCATGCTCGTCGAACATGCAAATGGTATTGAGGAGAAAGAAATGAATCCTTCACGTTTTCTTGAAAAGCCTTCCAAGTTGTTGGACGTTTCGTACTGTGCCGCAGGACATTCCACTAGAGTTGTTCTTTACCTACTAAATAGTTAGTGGCAAATTTAATTTTTTCACTTTCAGCAAACATTTCATCGGTATAAAAATCATCAAACTGCGACAACCAAGAAAGTACTAAAGGCCCATCCTTTCGGCCATCAAATCGTAGAAACTGGTAGTTTTTATTACCAATCTTTGAATGAGTAACATCAGATTGGGCAGACACAATTGCTTTTACTACTCTCGTAAGGTTGTTTTCCTCAGCTTGCATCTTTTGGAGGATTTCATCACGTTGTCGGATCTCGTTCTGAGCTCCTTGAAGCTCATGCCGCATGAGCTCTAGTTGTTGTTCAAGTGTTGCCGCAGGTAGAGGTGAATTACTGTAATCCTCCATGGTGCTCTTGGACCCTTGCTCTCAACCTTGCTTGGTGTCTTGAACACTCAATCAAATGCCACCCAAGGATTTTGGAGGAATTCACACTTCCAAGCTAGCTCGTTTGAAAGTTCGTTCCGAGAGCTTTCCAACGGTATATTATGCGCCTCAATCCGACCTACGGATTGAGAGATACACTTGATTCTTTCTTGGGTCCAATCTTGAAATCGACACGCGCGCCTTCCACAAGTAATAAAGAGAGAGAACTTGAGTACAACTCCAAGTGATGGTGGAGTGGTCAAAGTACTTCCCTTGAAAGTAGGAGGTTGTGGGTTCAAATCCTCCTACCTTAGGGACTCTAAAACCTCTCTATTACCACTCAAAAATTAAAATTGCCTCGCGCGTAGCCAACGGCCGCCAAGGGAGCCTTGGGTGCCAATGTATTGCCTAAGTTATTGCCTAAGTTCTTTGCCTTAGTCGGCGCCTTAGTCGACGCCTTGGAGTAAGCCGAAGGAGTAAACGTAGGTGAAAACATAGGTTCTGGAATAGGAACAGAAACAGGAACAGAAACAGGAACAGAAACAGAAACAGAAACAGAAGCAGAAACAAAAACCGAAACCGCAACCGGAACCGGAACCGGAACCGGAAACGGAGATGGAAATGGAAATGGAGATGGAATCGGAATTCAGAATCGCGAACAGAGAACAGAACCCTCTGTATTGACACGTGCCTGGCTCTGATATCACTGTTGTCAAGATCTTGCTCACGCGCATACAGAGATTACGGACGCAGAAAAACACATAGAAAATAGAGGCAACAAGAGACGAGACCGAACCCAAGATTGGGTGCAATCTCCCCCCATGCACTCTGTTTCGACAGTCCACAGAGTGCATGTATTTATAGGACTTTTGATTACGTTGAAAATAGTGGTTACATGAGGACGGCTTTGAAAAGCAGGCGTGAAACTAAAAGTTGGTAACTTTTACAGAAAGCCATTGCTTTTAATAACAGAAACTACGGTCTACAACGACCATTATTCTAACCATTACTTTTCTAACAATAGAACCTTCTACGCAGGTTTATTTACAAGCTAAATATTTATTTACAAGCTAAATAATAATTATTTCGGATTTATTGAGGTCCGCCCTTTCACGCCTTGTACGCTTCTCACGAACCTTAAGCTGCTATATCAAAACATAAAAAAAAACACATTAATACATTAATAATTTAACATTTTAATAATGCCTTGTTCAATAATATACAACATATTCAACTATGCTTGCATGCTTTTATAGATACTGATTGGGCTGGCTATTATGACACTTGCATGTCCAATAGTGGTGATTGGTTTTTCCTTGGAGACTCATGCATATCTTAGTTGAGTAATAAGCAACCTACAATGGTGGCATCGAGTTGTGAATCTGAGTACAGGGTAGTTTTCATAGCTACAGTTGGAGTGTATATGGCTGAAACACCTATTAATGGATCTTTGCATGGAGATTGATGTTGTTATGCATATTCTCACTGATGGTCAGGGTGCATTGGGTGTTGCAAAAAACCCAGTGTTTCATGCATGGACCAAACATATTGAGGTGCATTATCACTATGTGAGAGAGCACCTTCATGCAAGAGATATTGATTTGGTATATGTGCCTACACAAGATAATGTGGCAGACATATCCACCAAAGCTCTTCCACGATAAAAGTTTGAAGCTTTTCATAAAGCTTTAGGCTTATTACCTTGTGGGGACTGATCTGACACTCCCTGTATGTGTTCACATCATTTGCTCAAGGGGGTTTGTTACACTTATTGTTCCTTGAGTATCTTTGATTTGAGTCTTTTCCCTATACATGGGAACATTTTACTCTAGTGTTGGCTAGAGGTTTTTTCCCCATGTTACCACATACATGATTCACTTATATGTGGTGGTACTTTGTACTTAGGGATATTATTCAGCTCTTATCTCAGTTTAGATCATCGTCAATAGAGAGAGCTATTTCAGCCATCTGTCTTCTCCATGTGTCTTGTTGCATTTGTTCTCTGTGTGTGTGCTTCTCGTGTGTCTCTCGCATTTCTACACACACCCAACATAGAATTCATTGGTTTTTTCCCATTGAATATCTCAAGTAATTCATTTCTTCTTTCTCTTGTATATTCTGAGGGAATTGAGATAAACTCTGTGAGAAAGGGAGAGAGAGAGAGAGGGAGAGAGAGAGAGAGGGAGAGAGAGAGAGAGAGGGAGAGAGAGAGAGAGAGGACTCCATCTCTCTTTCCTCCCTCCATCTCCACTTTTCTTGAGTGTAATTTTTTTTTTTCCTCTCTATTAATGGTTCTCCTTTATATGAATGAGAAAGAGAGAGAAAGATTCATCAATATCTTATCTCTCCTTTCCTCTATGAATTCAAGAGAGAGAGAGACCATTGTGGAAGTACACGGTACAACAGAGATTAGAGAACAGAGTTTTCTTTATCGATACAATAGAGAACAAGGAAGAGAGTTGTTTTTATTATATTCAAAAGATAATAAACATGATTGATTTTTTTCTCTTCTCCATGCAATCTCTGAAATTGTGTAGTTCTATGACTTGGGTTTCTGTTAGTCGGCCGCCGGATTGGAAGTTGTAAAAACTGAATCTTGTTCGCACGAACGAAAGGTTGTTACACAAATACGTTGTAATCTTTATATAAAGCAATGAAAAAGAGACGCTTAGTGACGTTCGTGGGGATCACCAGACTGTCTGTCTGGGTGATTAAGCGGAACGCTGTTGTAGTGTCTGTTGAGCAATTTTGACTATACTACTTTTGTTTTGTTTGGTTGTCTATTGATACCTGCTTCTATTCGTGAGTTACATAGACGTTCAGTTGATTGTTAGACTGTTTGTTTGAGCGAGTTGTTCTGCGGTGTTTCGGTTGCGATTGTTCTGTTGATTAAGCATATCGTGGTGTCGCTCTTTCTTGTAAGGTGTTGTAACTTGTTGGATGAAGTCTGTGTAATTGCGGTAGTGTTCTAGGAACTCCGAGTCGTATTGTATTGTCTTCAGCGTGGAGGTCTGTCCTCATACGGTAAAGGTTAGCTACAGTAAGGGTCTTTTTAAGTTGCGTACTGGACCTTCAATACTGTGTGTCTGAGATTGTTGAGTTTTGTTGTGTCTTCGATTTTGTTTGATTGTTTGTATCTATTCGGTGAAGGTTGGATTATTGTTATTGTCTCTAGTGTTACAGTATTTTGTATTCGGAACAGTTCTTTAGTTCATTAAGTACTCTGTATCACGATACTGCATAGTCTGGTGCAGTGTGTTTGGTCAACTGTGGGAGAGTTTGATTGAATGCTGTAAGATTGTAAGTGTAACGGAGTCTTGATAGAGTTTTGAGCATCAATGTATTGCTGTGTGTGAAGGTTAGTTTGGGAACTAAGTATAGGGCCTCTGTTTAACAGAACCCTTCCACTCCCAAGAACCCAATAAATGTTTAAACACGCTACTGACAGCTAGTCCTGCATTTAACGTTTAACACTGGCGCCGTCTGTGGGAAGGTGGCAACAGATCAGATTGTTGCAAATCGATTGTAGGAACGCGACTATAGATTGTGAATCGACAGTATTATTATGCAAGTAGTACAAAAGATGATACATGCCGGTTACTCGATCCGGTGAGTCATATCCGAAGTACCGACAACCTTGGGTACCTAATTTGCTAAGGACGCCTCCAGGAGGTAGAAGCGCAGATAGGTCTAACTCAGTTGCCAAGGAAGTGAAGAACGTTAGAGGTGATTCCAATAGTATTCCTGTGGAACTTACTACATTTCTGGCAGATTCCGGTGTGATTGAGGCACAGTCTGTCGAAGAAATAGTGACTCTAGAGTCTGCAAATAGAAACGTCGTGGTCAAAGAAATTAGTGGAGGTGAAAAAGCACTTTGTTTTGGTAAAAATTCGACACCTTCTGGTGTTATTTTGGTACCAGTTGCTGAGAGTCCACAGTGTTCCTGTGACGGTTTACCATTTCTTGGTGAATCTTCAGTCCAGTCACCGCTATTTGGAGTAAGCTTTCCTACATTTGATATCAAGAAGGAAGGTAGCGTGTTCGAACCTGAGATCCGAAATATACTGAACAATATTATCGAGCCGGAGAGTGCACAGGCTAACGATACAGATTTCGACGGGTCAGATATTCAGCCTCTGGATACAGAAGATAGTCCCAATACCCCCGCCAGCACGATGAGTGGGCAACAACAACAACAACAGCAGCAGCAACATCAGCAACAATTATTCCCACCCCGATCGACTCCAACAGGAGTAACGTACACTAAATTCGGAGGATTTCCAGGTGATGACCCAGATGCTCATGTACACACATTTGAGATAAGTTACGCAGTGCTGAATCATCCACCTGATCCGGCGTACAAAGCTATTGTCTTCCAATCTACATTGGTGAATGAAGCAGCCAGGTGGCTTACAGAATATGATATTAACCATTTCGGCACCTATGAAGCAGTAAGGGATGCATTTTTGTAGAGATTCAGGCTAAAGAAGAATCCAGCCGAAATTTTCGATTACCTGCAAAACAATAGACAAAAGATGAATTAGACAGTGCAGGAATATGCCACCCTATTCAGAACGCATTTGAGACAATTGCCCCCAGCACATGCCAACCTACCGGATGACGTTATCACTCAATGGTTTATCAATGGTTTGACTCCACAACTTAAACAGATTATGATCATACGCTGTGTGGGAGCTATGACGCTAGATGCGGTGATTGCGATGGCTTTGCAGCTGGAAAACAAGGTTGGAGGATTTACAGAAGACCTGGAATGGTTAAAAACAAGTAAAAATATTGAAGAAGATCCGACCAGATTGATGTACTACACCACGTGCAAGAATTCAGGGCATACCAGTGCAACTTGCACCCTCAATCAGTTGTTTTGTGCTATCTCTAACACAACAGGACATTCCGCCGAAAACTGCGCATACAACGCTAAAGTACAAGGAACGGCAACAGTGAATGCAATTATACAAGAACCAGGGCAGCCTGCCAATCACTATGTACCTCCTCAAATGAGAAACAACCAGCAGTAGGGATACCGAAATTTCAGAGGACAGAGAAATAATAACTACAATGCAAACCGTTGGCAGGCAGGACCAGCACAGGAAAATACTAATTTACCACCACCTTGCTACCATTTTTGCGGTGAATTTGGACACATTAGAAGATTTTGTAAAGATGCAGCTGAATACGACCAGAGGAAGAAAGAGCGCCAGAACCCTATGACAAATATGGTTCAGATCACACCCATAGAGACACAAGCTGCAGTAGTTCAGACCAGATCTGGTAGGCCCTTACAACCAGCAGCTGAAATATTTGAACCAGGCATCCTAGAACAGCAAAGAACATATGACAAGGCTAGTCAATGGACCACCACAGAACCTCCAGTGTTCCCAGATCCTATTCCAGTGACACAAGTTCCACTATCAAAGGAAACTGCACAGGAGCAAGAGTCAATTCCAGTAACTGACGCATCGTCTTCAAAATCGGTGAAAGAAACAAGTCAAGTAACTCAAGCATGGGAAATCTTATCTAAAGCATCCATTACTCTCCCTCTTGGAGAGTTACTTGCACTAGTACCAAGAGTCCGTCAACAATTCCAGAAATAGTTTAGTACTGAGTCTGCCTGCATTCCAACAACAGCAACAGTACAACCAGAAACTGACGCTACGGTGGATCATTTGGTCCCATTGATTACGGTATGGTACAAAAATCATAAAATCAATCAAGTACTAATTGATGGAGGGTCTAGTGTAAATATTGCTACTTTCGCTCTGTGTAAAAAGTTAGGATGGACGAAAATTGAGCCTGTCCAGTTTTTTGTAAGGATGGCTGATCAGTCCAGAGTCCACCCAATAGGACTAGTACGAGATGTGCCCATAACCCTGCAAGGCACAACATTTAAGATGACTTTTGTCGTCTTAGAGCTACCAGAGTCTAGCTTGGATTATAATTTGCTTTTCGGCCGTCCTTGGTTGAAACAAGCCAAGGTAATACAAGATTGGTCCGCACAGGAACTCACTTTCAAGGATAATAATCGTAAATATGTTGTCAAGTTAGATGCTATGCAGCCTTGTGAATTACATGCTAGACCTTATTTTGCAGAACTAGTTCGTATGTTAGATGGTTTGTTAGATGATGAAGAAGAAGACTTTTTGAAAAATAATAATGATTTGATCTCCCTAGGAACTGTTGTAGATAATTGGAATCCGGCAGTTTGTACGGTGATGCCTGTGACGGAAGAAGTCAAGAAAGAAGATATTGCTGCTGTAGATGACACTGATCTACAACAACTTTTAAACCCATACGATGTTACAAAGAAGTCTTGACAATTCTATGTTCCAGAAGATCAGTTAATTACATATAATTTAGGTGATGAAGTTAATCAGCGACTTGTAAAAATAAAGGAAGGATTGCCTGAAATGTTTCAAGCAGAGTTAATACAGTTGCTTCGAGAGTTCTATGATGTTTTTGCATGGGATTACAAAGACATGAAGGGTTTGGACCCTCACATTTATCAACATAGGGTCATGCTTAAGCCGAAAGCTAAGCCAATCAAACAACCCAGCTACCGGATGAATCCAAACTATGCAGCAAAGGTAAAGGCAGAGCTTGATAAGTTACTAAAAGTCGGATTCATCATACCAGTAGAGCATGCTGAGTGGATATCACCCATTGTTATCGTCCCTAAGAAGAATAAGCAGTTACACATATGTGTGGATTACCGGAAACTAAATGCCGCTACGGTGCCTGATCCGTTTCCTCTACCTTTTCTTGATATGATGCTTGACAGAGTAGCAGGACACGAAATGTACTCATTCTTAGATGGATACAGTGGGTATAATCAGGTCAGAATGGCTGAGAAAGATATACCAAAAACAGCGTTCATCACCAATTGGGGTGTATTTACTTGTACTGTTATGTGGTTTGGATTAAGAAATGCCCCAGTACTTTCCAGAGGTGTATGCAGGAAATATTATCCCCTTATCTTACCTCGTTCATTCAAGTATATCTTGATGATTTCTCTTTGTTCGGTAAGATGGTAGCACACTTGTTCCATTTACGGTGCTGCTTTGAGAAATGCAGAGAATACAGACTCTGTTTGAACCTAAACAAGTCTGTGTTTGCGGTTTCATGTGGTAAATTTCTTGGCCATACTATATCTGCACAGGGCATACAAGTCGACCCAGATAAGGTAGAAGCTGTGTTAGAAGCACCTGTACCTACTACACCAAAGGAAGTAATGCATTTCATGGGTCAAGTGAGGTGGCATGGTCGTCATTTACGGTGGCTCGCTCATTTAGCCATTCCACTCAATCGATTAATCATGAAGACTCCTAAACAATTTGATTGGACTCCGGAATGTCAAACAACATTTGATCGTCTAAAGTGTTTATTAACACAGGTACCAATTTTACAGCCTCCTGATTGGGATCGCCCATTCCATGTCTTCGTAGACGCATCAGATATTGCCATTGGCAGTGTTCTGATGCAACAAACCGATAAGTGGTTCCGGCCTGTTTATTATGCGAGTAGAAGACTTGCTCCTGCAGAAAAGAATTACTCTGTAACCGAAAGAGAATGTCTGGGTTTAGTGTATTCGGTAAAGAAATTCAGACACTATTTACTTGGCCGTAGATTTACTTTTCATGTAGATCATGTTGTACTTGTCTATTTGGTACGACAACAACATTTAGGTGGTCGATTAGCGCGTTGGGTTCTACTTTTACAAGAGTTTGATTTTGAAGTAATCCATCGGCCCGGCAACTCACATGCCTTAGCAGATTTTCTTTCTCGCTTAGATTCCGGTGAAGCTCCGGTCGGTGTTGATGACACCACACCAGCGATTTACAGTACTGAACCGATTAATGATGAAGAAGCAAATCCTCTTGCAACAACTACTTACTATGATCAGTTGTTAACTTTTTTGACTGATGGATGTCTTCCTTCTACAACATCTCCTGCAATGCGTAGGAAGATTGCAGTGTACAGTTGCAAATATCGGCTAATTGTTGGAGAATTATACTATTTGGATCACACTGGAATTTTACTCCGTTGTATTCCTCCACACGAAGTTAATTCAGTCATTACTTTGGCTCACTCAAGTCCTTCCGGTGGGCATTTTGCAACAGATTTAACGCACCGAAAAATTCTGCAAAGTGGACTTTGGTGGCCTAGTATGTATAGGGATGTATCTCAGTTTGTCAAACAATGTGATACTTGTCAACGGTCTGGACAGCCTCTACAACGCCATTTTTTCCCTCTACAACCTGTCTTGCCATTAGAACCTTTTCAGAAGTGGGGTCTAGATTTTATCGGACCTATTACACCGCCAGCAATACTCGATAATAATCGTTATATTCTGACCTGTACAGACTATGCAACCAGATGGGCAGAAGCCTAGGCTCTAAGGTCAGCCACAGCTGTTTCGGTGGCAAAGTGTCTAATGAAAGATGTTTTTCCGCGTTTTGGCTTACCTCTAGAGCTTGTTACAGATCAAGGCACTCATTTTGTCAACAATTTAATGAAAGTACTCACACATTCTTTTCAGATCACGCATAAATTCAGTTCACCATATTATCCTCGTGCAAATGGTTTTGCTGAGAGTACAAACAATACCCTGTTGAATATGCTTCGAAAACTGATTCTGGAAGCATCGGAAAGATGGGATCAACTGTTAGCTGCAGTATTATGGGCATATCGGACTACATACAAGGTATCAACAAGATTAACCCCTTTCAAACTAGCTTTTGGACTGGAAGCCATAGCACCAATGGAGATTGTTGTGCCAAGTTTACGTGTAGCTCTCACTCAGAAATTGATACCAAAAGATTCTTTATCATTTCGGCTAGATACACTCAGAGAACTGGATGAGCATTGATGGACAAGTTTTTTGACTATCCAGGAAGTTCACTTAAGACAAGCTCGAACACATGATCGATATCTAAGGACTCCAGTTTTTACGGTGGGGCAACTTGTACTCTTTTACAATGCAAAGTCGAATCGCTTTGTTGGCAAATTCAAGTTACGATGGTTTGGCCCCTACCGGATTTCTGAACAGGTGGGCCTAGCCACTTTTCGGTTGACTACTTTGAACGGAAATCCTCTTCCAAAGGTGATAAATGGTTCAAAGCTGCGGCCGTACCAACAAGCATCCGATCTACACTGAAACGTTCTGCGGATTGGCCGCGTCTTTTGCATTTCCTTTTCTTTTCTTTTCTTTTCTTTTCTTTTGTTTTGTTTTTGCGCGTTTAATAAAATAAGTCTGTAATTATCCATGTTTTGATACCTAATTATGACTAACAGCCACCCTGCCTTATCGGATCCGCTCATGCATACCCACCGAAGTTATGAAGTTATCATCTCAACGTCGAACGATGATTAGTGATTTTGATTGCTATCCACTGCAACACATCTACTTAACCTTCTCCGTTTCACCGAAAATCGCTATTGTGTTTGCGTGATTTGTGTGATTGTGTATACCCTGTGCATCTGTGTCTTGTGCTTGCTTTTACTGTGTGCGCCATGGAAGTTCTGGCAAACTTCGCCGCTTTCCGTGACGGACTCCCTGCCGACATAGGAGAGTTCCTGCGCACCCGTGGGTTATCCAATTTCGCTGAACTGCCTTGGCATTCAGTGGAATCCCACCCGTTCTATGCCCAGATAATCGTCGCCATCGCTAACACACCTGCCACCGAGCAGAGTCGGGTGATCACATCCCTACCCTCCCGAATCGTAATCACGTTCCAGGCCTTTGCTGATGCGTTTCGACTCCCTTGGCAAGGTCGGGAAAATGGCCCAAATCTACCGATTACCACCATGAATCGATTATTCCCTAGGAGCTCATCCAACGAATATGTAATACTCTGCTGCCCTGAACCTGAGAGATCCGCGCTACAATTCCTAGTAGCCATTCTTAACCTGCAGAAGCGAACTTATGGAATCTCTCGTCCTTTTTACTCCGCTATAGATTTAGCTGCTCGAGAACCATTCAATTTTGCATCATATTTCTTCCGGCGAATACACAAAGAATGCATCTCAATTATCAAGCAGGTCAATAAAGGGGATATGCCAAGGTCAAGACTCCCTCACATCATATCCTTTCTATTTCCGACCATTCTAGCAGCACAGCCACCACCCCGAGGACCCATTCTACGACATGAGGAATCTGCACAGATATTAGAGGACGATGAAGATGAAAATGACGAAGAGATTTTCCACCTTCTCCGTCGGAAAAGAATCAGGATAAGTTCATCCGATAGTGAAGTACAGGGGTCAGCCGCAAATGACAAGGCAGACGATAAAGAAGAAGAAGCAAACAAAGAACCATGCATCATGAGTCTTTAGCACAGTCCTCTTCAAAACAACAACAAGAGCAGGAGGCTCCCACCGAATCTGACACAAGCTCATCAGAAGAAGCATCTTAGCAACAATCGGAGCAGGAAAAGCAAGGAGATGAAGAACATATAATTAAAGAAGTTTTCAAAGAACTGCTTAAGGCAATCGAGTCCACAGCTGCCAACACCGCTGAAACTACGCAACAAACCACAGAAAAGGTAACATTATCTAACTCTGTTCTCCCCATTCCTCCACCGGAACCTCGAATCAACCCCACTATTCCTAGTCCACCCATTGTCCCCGACGAACCCTATGCCTCTTCGACCTCTTCACCAAATTACTCACCACCGACCTCCCAGCAGCTCCTCACCGCATCTTCATCTCAACCTCGTCCTCATCTTCCACTTCCTTTGACTCCTATGATATCTGAACTTGCAACCATGGGTCAGATGTTGATCCAGCTTTCACAACAACTACCTGTGCAAATGAAGCAAATAACAGAGAATATCAGAGATGAATTTCAACACAAAGTGGACGTGCTGGAGGCAGACATTAGTCCGCTCCAGGAAGAATTAATAGTGGCCAAAGCAGAAAATCAAGCATTACATGAACAACTTAAGGAGTTACAGGCAAGACTTGACGAACAGATAGCAGTTTCCGATCAAAGAGATGAGGCACTGGCTGAGCTCAGAAAGAAGGAAGAATTATTAAATGATGCAAATACAGAAATCATCCAGTTGAAGCAAGATATACAGGATAAAGAAGATGCGCGAGTAGCTTTAGGGAATCTGTTAGAAGAAACAAGACAGATGCTAGATGAAGTGGTACAACGAGGCCAAGAACAGCATGATCTGGCTATGAAAACTGCTGAAGAACTCCAGAGATGCAAGACAGATTTATATGAAGTAAACAGTATTCTCAAACGAGTATTGACCGAGGAAGCTCATCGACAAAAGGTAATAACAGATCTCCGAAGAGAAAGGGAAATTGTCCCTCCTTCAAACACCATAGGTGTTACTTACCTTTGAAAATAGTTGCAAGTGAGCATCTGAATGAATGGGATTCTATGGATAGTTTTCTTACAAAGATCAAAGATATGAAGGAGTGATTGATTGTTGTGTATGATATTTTGCAAGATAGTTCAATTTCCATGACTATTGTCAATGGGTTGTGTGAAGGATCCTAGCTTCCACACATGAGAGAATGACTCTAACTTGCAACTTCCCATTTGGAGAATCAACTATGACCACTGGAGTAACTTGAGTCCAAATATGCATGTGCAATATCCACCACTACATTGGCACCTTCCACTAGAGTTACTATCACATGTGCTAACAATTCCTCTTAGCCTATAAGGGGAGTTGGTAAGATCATTCTTGACTATTACCAGATGCTTTATATGTACTAAGGATTCAAAAAAATATGTGGTCATTTTTAGCATTAGCCAAGATTGGCTTGGTTGTAAAATTTGTTGATGATAGATGTATAGTTTGTGATCTTTCAAATAGTGATGTTATTATTGCTTTTGACATTTTATGTGGTGGGTTGTATTAGCTCATAGACTATGCAAAATTTGTGAACATTTCAGCATGTGCATTTCAAGATACTCAAACTATCTCCGATGCAAAGCTTTGGCATGCATTCTTTGATCATCTAAATTTTGCTAGTTTGCTACATATGTAGGAATCGGAAATGGTGTCCTCTCTGCCCAAACTTGAGGAAGCTTGTAAACATGTTTGTGAAGGTTGTAATCATTCTTCCCAAAAGATGGTTCAGATCGAGTTGCTCATAAATTGGAGCTTGTTCATACTTATGTCTCTCGCCCTATGCAAACACCTTCTCTTAGGAATTACCTTCACTTTGTATTATTGATGATTTCTCTAGGCATGCATGAGTGTATCCACTAAAAGAAAAGTTTGAACTATTTATGTGCTTCAAGCAATTTCTAATTATGGCTGAAAATATGTTAGCATGTAAATTGGGCACCCTCCATTTTGATCGGGGAGTGGATATACATGTCTTCTCTTATTTGATGCATTTCTGGCTGAGCGTGGGATAAAACATCAATGTACAATGCCGTATACTCCTTAAGAAAATGGAGTTACTAAAACAAATCACACATTTCTCATGGAGATGGGGAGATGTATGGTCAAAAGTCATGGTTTACCACATAGCTTCTGGCTTGAGGTTGTTATGTGTACAACATATGTACTTAACATGTGTCCCACCAAAGCACTAAAATTCATCACTTCATATGAGGCTTGGCATGTTCGCAAGCCATCTGTTGCTTATTTGCATGTCTTTGGTTGTCCGGTGTATGCATTAGTGCTTGAACAACAAGGTAGGAATTTGTATGATAAAGTAGTGAAATGTATTTTTGTTGGGTACAATTCTAAAATCAAAGGCTATCATCTGTATCATCCACATACTAAATGCATTTTGGTTAGCTGTGATTTTTTATGCAATTCAGCCATTATGTTCATGTACCAAGGAGACTTGACTTAGCTATAGAGATGTGTATGACACTTTGAATCCCTCTTTTTACAAGTGAAAAATCAAGTGATGGTCCAAATGAGGCCAATTTGCAGCCCTTATAGGTTCCACATGATGATGTAAATGATTGCATTTCTAATGCACATTCACATGATGCACTTGTTGATGAGAGGGATGATATACAAGAGGCAAAAATTATGCCTAAATGGTTGGTGGAAACTTTGAGAGATAGCAAATTAGATGCACCTTTGTTATATTATACTCGTTTAGGCTCTCATAGTGCTTTCTTTGCATTAGATTGCTATGCAATGGCTGTCGCAAGTCTTTGTGATGCGCCTATTTCTTTTGATGAAGCAAAAAATTAAAAAAATTGGATGGTTGCTATGCAATCAGTATATGATGCTACTATGAAGAATGATACCTAGTTTTTATGTGATTTGGCTCCAAAAAAAGGGCCATTGGCATATAATGGGTATACAAGTTGAAATGTAATCCTGATAGAACAATTGATAGGTATAAGGCTAGGCTTGTTGCAAAAGGTTATGCTCAAGAGAGAGACATTGATTTCGATAAGACCTTTGCACCCAGTTGTCAAATGACCACCGTTCATAGCATTTGTGCACTTGCATCTCATCGTGGTTGCAATGTACATCAGTTGGACATTAAAACTGCATTTCTGAATGGTGGGTTACATGAAGAAGTGTATGTCATGCAAGTTGAAAAAAGCATTATATGGTTTGAAGCAAACACCACATGCTTGGTATGAAAAGACACATTCCTACTTGATTGCACATGGTTTTGAGAACACTCCAAGTGAGAGAACCTTATATGTTAAGCATGCAAATGATGTACTTCTGATCATTGTTGTGTACGTTGATGACACATTGCTCATTGGTCCTAATGAGAAGCATACTGTTGAGTTTAAGGCTGATTTGCATGACTCTTTTGAGATGTCAAATTTGGGGCATTTACATAATTATATTTATTTTATGCAAGTTGATGGGGCAATAGCTTTGTGTCAAATAATTCTCTATCAACAACCTATTGGATGCTTCATTTACTTATGCATAACTCAACCTGATATTTAGTTTGTTGTCTCTCATATGAGCAAGTTTATGCATTTCCTAGGTGTCAAGTATTGGGAGGTGATTAAGTGCATGTTTTGCTACTTGAGTGGTACCTAGATACTTGGATTATTTTATCTGAAGGGGGGATCATTACCAGCATATGTACATGCTTTTTTAGACCCTCACTTGGTTGGTCGCTATGGCACTTGTGTGTCCACCAATGGTTTTTGCTTCATGCTTGGTAGCTCATGCATATCTTGGTTGAGCAAGACACAGCCTACTATGGGCACTTCTAGTTGTGAAGCTGAGTATAGGGAAGCTCCACATCAACTATTAAGTGTGTGTGGCTCAAACACCTTTTGGATGATTTGGGTGTTGGTCAATCTTTTGACACCGCCATCTTCATTGATAGTCAAAGCACATTGGCAATTGCGAGGAACCCTGAGTTCCATGTTTGCACAAAGCACATTGAGGTGCACTATCATTATGTTAGGGAGAGGTTCTCTGCTAGAGAGCTCAATTTGACATATGTGCCCACAAAAGATAACAATGCATACCTTTTCACAAAGGCTCTACTTCAAGAGAAGTTTGAAGCTTTTCGAAAAGCTTTGGTATCACTTTCTTTTGTGGATTGATCTTTTCCCACATAGCTTGACACTTCCTTATACATGAGTGTCAGGTCCTTGTTCATTGCATCACTCCCAGGGGTGATTTGTTGATATATTTTGATAGGGAGGTGTGTGAACATAGTTAGGACCATCGAGGCACTTTTTTGCCTCTTTAGGAGTTTTCTTTTCCCCGCTCTTGTATATGGGAATGCACATTTCCCACCTATTGGTTTTGGACTAAATAAAACTAAAACTAACATGTGAAAACTATTTAGGTTTTTAATGAAGGTGAAGGTAAGCTAAACAAGGGGAAGGGTTTAGACCTTCCCCCAACGGATTAGTAGGTTTTGACATAGACTATAACCCTAAAAGGTTACTTATCTTTGTACATTCACTTGGTAATTCATTCATTGTTGTGTTGTGCTCCAAGCTTCTTCTTCTTCCTTGTGTTGTTCTGTGCTTTTGTAGACCTCAAACTCTAACAACAATTAGTATTAATGATCTTTGGATGAATCCAACAAGCTATGATGAACAAAGATTTTGTGTAAAAGAATGGTTTACGAAGTAATTCCAATTTTGAAAGACGTAACCGTTGGAGTTAGACATCTACAGAAGCACACGAATAGCGCAAGGAAGAAGGAGAATCTTGGAGCACAACACATAATATTGAAATGTATAACTAGTAGAATGTACAAAGATAAGTAACTTGTTAGGGCAATAGGCGTACATACAAGTCGGGGGAAAAAAAACCTCCTAAAGAGGGAAAAAAGTGCCCCGGTGGTCCTAGTGTGTTCACACACATCACTACCTAAATATATCAACAAATCCCCCCTGGAGTGATGCGATGAACAAGGAGTTGGCACTCATGTATAAGGAGGTGCCAAGCTATGTTGAATCAATCCACGAAAGGAAGTAAGCCCAAAGCTTTGCGAAAATCTTCAAACTTCTCCCTAGGCAGAGCCTTCATGAAAAGGTCTACAAAGTTCTCTTGTGTGGGCACATATGCCAAGCTAATCTCTCTAGCAGAGAACCTCTTCCTAACATAACGATAATGCACCTCAATGTGCTTAGTGCAAGCATGGAACATAGGGTTCCTTGCAACTACCAAGGCGCTTTGACTGTCAGTGAAGATGGTGATGGCAGAAGACTGACCAACACCTAAATCAACCATAAGGCATCTGAGCCCCACACACTCAATAGTCACTGTGAAAGCTTGTCATTGTGAAAGCTTCCCTATACTCAACCTCACAACTAAAAGTGTCCATAGTAGGTTGATTCTTTCTCAACCAAGATATACATGAGCTACCAAGCATGAAGCAAAAGCCAATAGTGGACACATAAGTGTCATAGCAACCAGGCCAGTCATAGTAAAAAAAAGCATGTAGCGAAAGATGTGCTTAATTGCTTGCAAATTCTTGACACATGGGCCATGCATAAACCTACTCATCTGTGAGACAACAAACTGAATATATGGCCGAGTAATGCATAAGTAAATCAAGCATCCAATAGCTTGTTGATAAAGAACAACATCAAATGCATCTCCAGCATCATGAAGACTCAATCGTAAACTTGTCTCCATAAGAGTGGCAATAGCTTTGCAGTCTTCAAGACCAAAACGATGCAATAATGTGTCAATATATTTCGTTTGACACAAAACTATTCCACCATCAACTTGCATAAATTGAATGCCCAAATAATGACGCAAATGCCGTAAATCAGACATCTCAAATGAGGCATGCAAATCAGCCTTGAAATCAACCATATAATGCCTTCTTTAACCTGCACACCTGGGTTTCATGCCCTTTCTACACAAAGCCATGGGGATGAAGAACATACACTTCTTCATGCAAGTCATCATTCAAAAATGCAGTTTTAATGTCCAACTGATGTACATTCCAAACACAATGAGCTGCAAGTGCACAAATGCTATGAACAGTAGTCATTTGACATGTAGGTGCAAAGGTCTCATCAAAGTCAATGCCTCTTTCTTGCGCATAACCCTTTGCAACAAGCCTAGACTTATACTTGTCAACTGTTCCATCAGGCTTATACTTCAGCTTGTATACCCACTTAGTGCCAATGGCCTTCTTGCCAGGAGCCAAGTCACATAAAGACCACGTACCATTTTTCATGATAGCATCATATCCTGATCGCATAGTAGCCATCCAATTTTCAAAATTTTGTGCTTCATCAATTGAAATAGGCTCATTCTCATCACAAAGATTAGAGGTAGCTATAGCATAGCAATCTGATGCAAAAAAGGCACTATGAGAGCTTGAATGAGTACGCCATGATAGAGATGCATCTAATTTGCTATCATGCAAAGTCTACACCAACACTTTTGGGATAGTTTTTGCCTCCTCAATATTAGCTTTCTCATAAACAAGTGCATCATGTAAATATGCATGAGAAATGGAATGTTCTACATCATCACATGAAACCTGTAAAGGCTGCGATGTTGCCTCATTAGGACCAGCATTAGACTGTCCATCTGTAAAAAGAGGAAGCAAAGTGTCATACATGTCTTTGAAGCTAACTGATATCTCCTTAGTACATGAAAGTAATGGTTGAATATCATCTTCCACAAAAATGACATCACGGCTAACCAAAATGTGTTTAATCTATGGATGATACATACAATAACCTTTGCTTTTAGAACTGTACCCAACAAAAATACATTTCACTGCTTTATCATCTAATTTTCTGTGATTTTGTTCAAGCACTAATGCATATGCCAAACAACCAAAAACACATAGATGAGCAACAGATGGCTTGCAATCATGCCAAGCATCATATGGAGTGATAGTCTGGAGTACTTTAGTGGGACACCTGTTAAGTACATGTGATGCACACATGATAGCCTCAAGCCAGAAACTATGTGGTAAGGCCTGACTCTTGACCATACACCTCGCCATCTCCATGAGTGACATGTTCTTCCTTTCAGCAACTTCATTCTATTGAGGTGTATACAACACTCTACACTAATGTTTTATCCCACATTCAGCCAGAAATGCATTAAAATATGAAGACATATATCCCCCCCCTCGATCAGAATGGAGGGTGCCCATTTTACATGTTGACATATTTTAAGCCAAAACCATAAATTGTTTGAAACACATAAACACTTCGGACTTTGCTTTCAATGGATATACCAATGCATGCCTGGAAAAATCATTGATGAAAGTCACGAAGTAAAGGTAGTTTCCAAAAGAGGGTGTCTGCATAGAGCCATACACATCAGTATGAACAAGATGCAATTTTTTAGTAGTCCGAATTGAACCATCTTTTGGGAACAAAGAATTCTTCATTTTTCCAAAAATAGAGCCTTCAGAAACATGTTTACCAAGTGCCTCAAGTTTGGGTAGAGAGGACACCGTTTCAAATTTTTGCACTCATAGCAAACTAGCGAAATTCAGATGATCAAAGTGTGCATGCCATAGCTTTGCATCTGACATAGCCTGAGAATCATGTACTGCACATGCCAAATCATTCACAAATTTTTCATACTCTATGAGCTTATACAACCCACGACATAAAATGAAAGAAGCAATAATCATGTCGCCATTTGACAGATCATGAACTGTACATCTGCCATCAACAAATTTCACAACCAAGCCAATCTTGGCTAAAGCTGAAACTGATAACATATTGTTCTTGATCCCTGGCACAAATAAAGCATCTGACAATGTAAAAGAACTACCATCAACAGAAGTTAGAATGATCTTATCAGCCCCCATGACATGATAAGAGGAGTTGTTGGTGCATGTGACAGTATTCCCCTGTAGGGGCAGGCTCAAGTGGAGTGACGAAACTATGTTGTGAGGTAATATGTTTGGTTGCCCCACTATCAAAGTGCAAAACATCTGAGTCTACTACACACATACATTGTTCAGGCGACGATGGGTCAAAACTGCAAACAATAGTAAACGCCCATTCTTCATTCTGCACAAGATTAGTAGACTCTATTTTTGGTGTAGAGGCCTCTACAACAACCATTCCACCCTCTTTTTTCTTTGTCTCTTTTGCAGCCAGTTTTGGACAATTCTTTATGACATGATCGTTTCCTTTACAATCCTTGCAAAAGAATTTACGCTTTTCTGATTTCTTCTCATCATTTTCTTCCTTCCTTGAATGTGAAGCATTTGCAGATTTCTGTTTACTAGTAGATGAGCTCCATTTACCTTTGCCCTTCTGACTAACTAGTAAAGCTTGATCTGCAACACACATAATGGACCTTTTTTGCCTAGACTATTCTTCCTGCAACAAAGCAGAGACTAACTCTTCAAACTTCAAGGCATTCAGATTGCCTTTCATCATCAAACGAAGAGTATAAGCAAAACTCTGATATGAGTCAGGATGACCATTCAGAATAATCTGCACAAGTGAACTATCTAGTATAACTTCATCAACAAAAATCAACTGTTTCTTCAAGTCTTTGATCTTTGTTAGAAAACTGTCCATAGAATCACCTTCATTCATGTGTTCACTCTCCAAATGTTTTTGGAGGTAAGCAACACGAGCCTCATTCCTTGCCTGGTATAAAGTGGTAAGTGTATCCCAAGCATCCCTTTCTGTTCTGCAAGAGAGAATGTGAGGAATAATGGCATGTTTGATAGACAAGGCTATCAATGCATGTGCATGAGCATCTCTGCCATCCCACCAGATTTGCTCTGCAGTAGGTGCAACAAGAACCGCAACACGAACAAGAATATAAAGAATATCACCATCTTCAATGCTCTTTGCATCAGTCTTCAATACATATATTTGCAGGTGTAATAGGATGTGTTTCAACACCCCGTAGAATATTCCACAATCCTTTTGCGACCAATACATGACACATCATATAAGCCCATAATGGGTAATTCATACCATGCAACTTATCCTCAACAACCAACATGCAAAATACATCACTACTTTCAGCCATGGCCATTGACTAAAATACTCTGATGCAGAATATTAACTATAACTCAAAAAGTTGAAGAGAACTACCTTGTCGAGTTTTTCTAAACCTGTATACTGGCGTACCAAAACCTGTATATATCTTTGGATAAAAAAGATGAAATAACCTGCACAAGCACTGTGATAGTGCATTCGATGGCCAAAACAAGCTCAAATCGTGATTTCGACACAACAAAGCGAAGTCGTTTAGATCTCATAATCACCCTAAGTATGCTCACCAAATTTTATGTGATTCTAAGACTGTGATCGAAGGGGTGTCGATGATGCCCTAGATGACACGACGACCTGCTTTGATACCAATTGTTGGAGTTAGACATCTACGGAAGCACGCGAAACACACAAGGAAGAAGGAGGAGCTTGGAGCACAACACACAATACTGAAATGTATTACCACTAGAATGTACAAAGATAAGTAACTCGTTAAGGCAATAGGCATATATACAAGCTGGGGAAAAAACCTCCTAAAGAGGGAAAAAAGTGCCCCGGTGGTCCTAGTGTGTTCACACATATCACTACCTAAATATATCAATAGTAACTTTAAACAAGGAAGTCTTGAAGATCAAAGATTTTCTAGACGTTCATGTCAAAAATTGATTATTCGTGTACATAAGGTTCGAATGGATGATAAAAAGCTATCATATCAACCTTCAAAGATTTTCTAGACGTTCAAATTTGATTATTCATGTATATCGAGAAGGCTATCATATCAAACTTCAACGATGAACACTTCAAATTGCATCAATGGCGAAAGATATTTGTTTGGGAGCCAGACGCAAGCGAGTTTGGAGCCATAATGCAATGGCTGTAAAGTTATTAGTGGGCATGGATATGGCGTTTCGCGTTCCAGCAAGCTAGCACGAACCGTATGCTCCAAACGATCAATTAAGCTATGGCGGAGAATGGTGTGGTCATTGTGGGGGGTGGTCCAACTGGCCTACTACTTGCCCACCTCATTTTAGCTCAGCGACGTCCCCAGCTACTTCCTGTGCGGATATTCGAGGCTCGTTCCGATCCTTGCATTCCTATTCCATTGTAAGGCAGCTTAGAGAGAGAGAGAGAGAGAGAGAGAGAGAGAGAGAGAGAGAGAGAGAGAGAGAGAGAGAGAGAGAGAGAGAGAGAGAGAGAGAGAGAGAGAGAGAGAGAGAGAGAGAGAGAGAGATGTGTCATTTTGATGTATCTGAAAGGCCAACGTGACCTATTATGCCGAAAAAGTAACATTTTGTGGATACGATATAATGTCGGGGTAAAACAAAAGAAAGGCAGTAAGAGAATAAGTGACACTTTTATTAAACGACAATGTCGATGAGGCAATACTAAAATGCTTTGGATATTTGGATATAAGAATCAGTCCAAGAAATGATATGTTGTGTACTAGATGTAAGAATCAGTTCACTAATGACAATGATCCTAATCTTGATTTTGTAGTCTTTGTATAGAGTATGCGTTCTTTTATATTTAACCATGCCTAGATTGTGACAGCCGAGTCAGGTGGACGAGTGATATGCTTGTAGTGTGTGGAACATATTCTAGTAGATGTCTCCATTGTAAAGCAATAGTGCATTTTCCTTGAGCTGAAAAACTTATGTGATGTGGAAATATATAGAACGTTTTTGGGTTTTAAGTACATTTTCTATATATTTTCTAAAAGTTTACTTTTAGATTCTCATTCACATAATGCTGATGAGTGCAATCGTTTCCTCTCTCGAAGCTGCTTTTTTCAGCAGTCAATTCATTATGAGGGGCTTCAACCTTAGAGCATGTATTTGAGTCATAGTGGAAAGCAAAGCTTTTGCAATGGTGATGGCAACAAGTTAGCAACAACATAACGTATGGGACCAAGAGCTTTCATGGAGTGGTGTGTGTGTATGTATGTATGTATGTATGTATGTATGTATGTATGTATGTATGTATGCATGCATGCATGCATGCATGTATGTATGTATGTATGTATGTATGTATTTATGTATGTATGTATGTATGTATGTATGTATGTATGTATGTATGTATAAATATATATATATATATATATATATATATATATATATATATATATATATATATATATATATATATATATATATATATATATATATATATATATATATATATATATATATACACACGTGTGTGTGTCTATGTGTATATACATATAAAATAAATAAATAAATAAATAATTAAATAAATATATATATACACACCTAGACACATATATATAATATATATACACACACCCACATATATTTTAATTTATTATTATGATTTTTGAAATTTTATACCCTACTTCATATGTAAGGTGAGACTTGATTGAATGCACCATAAAATATTATATAGGACATACATATTATAAAACATAGTATATATATAATAGTTATCATGTTTGAACTTCACTACGACAATAGACTTAAGAGTCAAAGTTCAAACATTTAACATTGTTAATAATGTAACATTTCATAATTCACAAGTGATAAGCTGCAAATTTCCAAGTTCCAACTTCCAAGTTTCGATGCTTATTACTTTGGAAATTAGAATTAAGTACTTAGTATTTAGACAATAACATCATATGATCGTTCATTAGACATGTCACATGACTCACATAGTTAACATCAACATTGGTATGGCAAAGATAAAAGATCCGTGAGCCAAGATCCAGATTCCATAATAGTAACATAGTATTTAATAAATGTAACAATGAAATTGAAATAAAAAGATAGAGAATATAAAATCTATATAAGAATCGCTATGATCAATCATAAATCATAAATGGTAAGTATCATATCAAATTTGTCATCACTCATCACTTACTAGTCTAATAATACATATCATGAAATATGGTATATACAAATGTCACTTATCGAACTTTGACATGGGACCCCATGAGAAATCATGACTATCATCATCATCATTATCATCTCTAGTAGTGGTTTGTCACCCATGTGATTTGACGTGATGTATGCACTACTACCATTGCTAGTTGATGATCCTCTGTAAGAAAATAACAGCACAACGGAATAGACCTTTAGACAGAGTTGAGAGAAAAAATGAAGACAAAGATAGACGCAGATCGAGAGATAGAGAACTCAAATTCTCAAAATGCAGAGCGTAATGCAGTTACAATGATGGTGTTGTCCACCCGTGCGCTCCCACTGTGGAGCTTAGATGGCGATCTAAATAGACTCTAGATGAAGGGCTTACTAGTGCGCAATGCTATGTAAAGCTCAACCCGGGCCGTGCTTATATAGCTTTTACAAGGCGGTTCGGTATAGATAAACGTAGTCGGGAGGTACAAACTAGTTGGTAAAATATATGATCCAACAATATCTCCACGACAAGAAGTCCTACCGTCTCGGCCCCCCGGACCCTGCAGAAGGGGGCAAGCCTCCCTCTGCACTCCCCCCATTAAGGTTCTATGGGGAAACCGCGCGACGCAACAGGGCCTTTATTTTCACCTTAAATGGAAACCCAATGGCCTTGAAGTTTATGCCCTACCTAACCTAATGGCTAGGCTAACAAAGATCATTTACAACCATCAACGGTCACACATAGACCTCGTCTAACTTGGGAGTTAGGGTTCCACAAATGTCCGGGCTCTCATAATGGCTTCTCCTCATAATGGGGGCCTTACAACTTAGAGCACCATGGATCATTTGTGGTCACATGAGGGTGGAGTATTGAGCATATCTAACATCCTCATTGTCTACTTGATGGTTTGGTGTTATGTTCAAGTAAGGTAAACTCATGGTCTCGTATTATGCTAAGGTAAGGTAAACACATGGTACATCAAAGTATAGAGATCAAGCTCCATCTACTTGATAGTTTGGTATTATGCTCGGGTAAGGTAAACTCATGGTACATCATTGTGTAGAAATCAAGCTCGTATATATGAATCTTTGATATTTCTCTAATTTCTCAATATCCATGGTATCCACATTGACATCCCTATAAGAGGACTCATGTGCTCCAATTCCTTTAAGGACTCACATTATTATCTTGTGAAAGAATGTGAATTAATTTTTTTGTTTTACCTAGTACATTAAACATGCAAAAAGCGAAAGTGTATATTCAATGCAAATTTCAAGAAACTAGTAAGTCATCTATCGTGGCTTTTTAGTAATGAAGCTAAAATTTTAACTTTACAAGACAAAGTTTAATATTCCCATATTGAGTAGCGCTAGCACTGTACATCTCTCACCATCATACTTGTGCAAGCAAGCACTATCCCTTTCGAAATACTCACCATCATATATATATATACATATATATATATATATATATATATATATATATATATATATATATATATATATATATATATATATATATATATATATATATAGAGAGAGAGAGAGAGAGAGAGAGAGAGAGAGAGAGAGAGAGAGAGAGAGAGAGAGAGAGAGAGAGAGAGAGAGAGAGAGAGAGAGAGAGAGAGAGAGAGAGAGAGAGAGAGAGAGAGAGAGAGAGACTTTTTAACGTCTATTAGAGGCCAAAATCGGCCTATGAGACAAAACATATACATCAGTATGATCCAATCCACTGTGATCCCAAAAGGAAAATAAAGTGTGAGTACCGCAAACGGGTATAAAAAAGGAGTGGATAGTAACTTGCATCAAGGGTGGGGTGCTATGGGTATGCTTTATATGCTGAATGGGTGAGATACAAATATGATATGCATAGAGAGGGGAGGCTCGATGGTATCACAACCCACTAAATGCCTGGAGTGGGTGTAGGATGAAATGCATCGGTGGGTAAGGCATCATGGCGATCCTCAAAATGCTCTGAACGTCCAAATCGATAGGGGTGCGCTATTGACGTCTCCGTATCTCCATGTCATGGCGTGCGTGAATCGCCTGAATCTCTCTCTGATGTGGACGGGCTCGGTGTCGACGCTGTCGTCTAAGCTCCTTTGCTCTGTGTAATGTGACACCCCGCATCGAGCTGGTTCCTCAAGTGGCTGTGGGTCTGAAAAAATCTGTAATATAAGTTTGAGGAGGGGGGGGCAGGTGTATCTCCATCTGCTTCTTCTGGAGGAGTGATGCATGGCGGTGCTGGAGCTCTACTAGGAAACTACCTAGAGGGCGCTGGTCCTCTGTCCCCAATAAAGCTCTGATCTCTCTGGCCCCCTGAAGAGCTGTGGGTAGTGGTCTCTGATGTCCTCATATGCCTGGCATCTACATGTGTAGTGCTCCTTGTCCTCCACCTCCTCTCTACATATCCTGCATAATCTCTCATCCCTCGGGGTATGTGTGGCTCGCCCAACCTCAATCTCGAGCTGGTGTGATGATACTATGAGCTTCCCAATGGCCACTCTCTCAGCTGGTGCCATATATGTATCCATGTATCGTGGTCTTTGAATGAAGCCATCCGCTGTCACAGTCAGGAAGTGCTCTCTGTAGTGTTGCCTCTTTGTGGGAAGAGGCTGCTGTGGTGCTATCCATGTCTCCCTGACGTGTATCTGTAGTAGGTCCTGACGGATGATCCTATTCCTCTCCGAACGAGAGAGGGTAATGTGGGGGGAAGAGAGGTCATACTGAAAAGGGGGGAGATGCGTAATGCTCATGCCATGGTCTGCTAACCATCGGTAAGTCTCTGCATACCATATTCTCTCATGCCTTGTCTTTGGCAAATGTCTAGAGCTCTCAAATGCAAGCCTGGTGAGTGTGCTGGTGGGGAGCTCTCCGACTCTCAGAATAAAGATCACCAACTGGAAGAGGGCCTCCACTAGCATCGGTGGTTTGCCTAGCTCAGCTCGTATAATGTCATGTGGAACGGAGGGCTTGCTCCGCAGCAAGCGTGAGATCATGGTGATCTGGGGCCTCTCAATCCGCGCCCACATCGCCTCTGTGATCCCTGGTGCCCATACTGCCGCTGCGTACATCAATGCGGGTGTCACTTGAGTGTCAAAGAGCCACCCCTTAGTCCAGGGCTCCTGAAAATGTGTCTGAAAGCAGCGTCTCTCCAATCCTGCAAGTGCCGCATAGCCTCGCGTCAATCTATCTCTCGCGGCTTGTGCCATGGAGAATACCCCTGTGCTGCCCGAGAAGGTGACACCTAGGTAGACATAGGAGTCCACTACCTCTATCTGTCCTCCAGCTCCTGTGAAAGAGGCACGATGGCGTACTATCCTGGAGGTATGAAAGATCATGACCTTGGTCTTGCCAAGGTTCACTGTGAGTCCTCTCTCCATGCAAAAGGTATCGAGCGCCTGTAAATGGGACTTCAACCCCTCCTGTGACTCTGAAAGCAGGACAATGTCATCAGCATATAATAGGATGTGTACTGGCGTACCTCCGAGGTCTCCTCCTCGCCCTCCTGCGCGCTGTATATACTCCGTGATCTCGTCGATGTAGAGACCGAAGAGAGTGGGTGAGAGAGGGCAACCTTGTTTCACACCAATGGTGCTAACAAGGCTGTCTTACAGACCGCCGGGGCAGCGTACCCTGCCTGTGACTCTTGTATACGAAGCGTGGATGGCCCATAGCATGTCTGATGGTAGCTGTAACTCTTGAAGCATCCGTAGTAGTCTCTCTCGAGGGACCATGTCGAAGGCTTTGTGGAAATCCACAAAGCAACAGTATAGTCTCTGCTTCCTCGCCGTCGCGCTCTCAATCAAGCAACGAAGCACGAAGATGTGGTCGATGGTGGAGAAAGTGCGGCGGAAGCCTGCCTGGCCGGGTGCTCTGATCCGAGCTCCCTCAGCATGTGTACTGAGCTCTGCCTCTAGTACTGCCCCATAGATCTTGGCCAGGATATGGCCTATCATAATAGTCCTGTAGTTCCCTATGGTCCATCATATCGTCGGACTTATGGATAGGCGTAATGGTATGCATAGTCCATGAGTCGGGTAATCCCTCAACCAAAGCACGATTGAAGAGATGGGCGATCAAGTGGGAAACTACATCTGCTGCATATATAAAGTGCTCTCCTTGTAGCCCCGTGTGTGTGGTCTGCTGAACGGCCATGCTGTAGCCTATGGATAGCCTGTCGTACCATGCCTGCCATGAAGAGGGTGGATATCATAGGACGCAGTGTGGAAGGAATCGGCAATGGTGGCTGTATTGGGACGTCATATAACCTCTGGGCGTAGGTGTGCCAAGTCGGAGGATCTGCTATGGGTGTAGGTGGGCGTGGCTCACGTAGTGCCCTCCACGCGGTGGCACAATCCCTACTCATGAGAAGGTCGATCAACTCTGCCTCTTGTCGCTCCTCGAAAGCTCGCCGCTTCCGGCGTGTGAGGGCTCGCATCTGTCGTCGTGCCTCCCTCTCTGTGATGGATCCCAAGATAC
>CM035406.1:105695541-105730541 GCA_020310875.1 Ceratopteris richardii
CTCTCTCACAAGCTTGAATGTTGAAGCCATCTTCCAATGCTAGAGTTGATCCCTTGGCCTCCACGATCTCTGCAATCTTCCATACCTTCCTGTGCTCTGATACCATGTAAGAAAAACAAAATGAAATGAATAAATGATTGAGTGGTGGGTTAATGGTGTAACTCTAATGCCATGTAGAGGTTACCACAACACACATATAAGATCAAGGTCAGATAGAAAGAGAGATATCAATACTCATGGGAATAACACAAGATATTTGGTTATAATGGAAAGTGTACTCAAGGTGAGTAGAAGATGGACTCAACTCAATTCAACTCAAACTCATAACTCTAATACAATGGAACTCAAACACTAAACAATATATAGATGGTTCTATCCACACATGCACTCCCTATATGGAGCTTAGATGGTGATCTAGATAGAAGCTAGATGAAGGGCTATAGGCCAACACAATGGGTACTAAGATGGATACCCTAATGGTTCCAGACACACAAACTGATGATCCTACATGGGGTGGGGACCATCCTTATAAGGTCCTCCAAGCCTAAGTCGGCCTACCCATGTTCTAGGGTCGTGGTAGCTTGATCCATGCCCAAAATAATCTCCACTATTGATCTATGGGGTAAATCCAATGGTAGAAAGGTAGGATCAACAACCATTTGTTTGTAACCCTTGATCTTGCTTAATCCACACTTAGGATCAAGTCTAGATCCAATGGCTCATATCAAATAGACCCTTCCCCAAGTTAAGAAAGCTACTTTTGTTTCTAGCCCTTGATTTAGGTTGATCCTCACATCGGCTCAATCCCAAATCCAATGGCTTAGAAGTAACCTTCCTAACTATCCATCTACGGTCTACACTAGACCTCATCTGACCTCAAAGTCAGGAACCTACCAATGTCCAACACTCACATGGCTTCTCCTCATAATGGGGGCCTTACAAATAGAGTGTTATGGAACAATGGTGGTGCTACATAAGGGTGAGGCATTGAGGATATCTAACAATCTGAACATTTTTCTCTATTACTGCCTGTGGTCCTTTGCAGCTGCATGCTAGCATCCTCTGCCTACAAACTATAGGTGTAAGGGCAGGATTTTGTCTTCACTCCTTTGTAACTTTGAAGGTTTGTGCCCTCCCTCCCCACAAGATGCTATATTCTCCACCAATGCATCAGGTAAAGGTGGTTCCTTAACCAAAGGTAAGAATGCAAAGAGGAGGAGTAGCAAGAAGAAGATTCAAGGACAATGCTTGCATTGCAAAAGGAAGGGACATGCAATTGCAGATTGTCATGTCAAGAGGATAGATGAAGTGAAGGAGGAGAGAATACATGGAGCCAAAGCAAAGGTGGTATGCTCCTCAACACAAGAAGAATCAATTGTGGATTCATGGGTACTAGATAGTGGTGCATCTCATCAAATGACCAATGATATAGGTCAATCTAGTTCTATGCAGCCTCAGCAAGAACCCATCATGGTGACATGGACAGTATGGAAGGAGATGCAAAAGCAAGGTAATGTTATTCATCACTTACCTACAGTGAATGGAATGAAGGAACCTTATAGAGCTTGTATGATGGGCAAGCCACATAGAGAGACATTCCCACAAGAAAGCAAGAGTAGGTCAAAGGCTCCTCTAGTGTTGGTATATGCTAACTTGTGTGGTAAGATGTCTATACAGGCCTTGGGAGGATCTTCCTACATTGTGATATTCGACAACTATAGCAGGAAGATGTGGATGTACTTTCTCCTTGATAAGCCTCAAGCTTTTGGTAAGATTAAAAAACAACTAGAACTTGTTGAAAATGAACTAGGGAAAAGTGTGAAGAAGCTTGGAGGAGGTGGAGGTGAGGTCAACTCAAAGGAGTTGGAAGTCTGTGCAAGTGCAAAAGGATAAAGTATCAATCAGTGACACCTCACACATCACAACATGATGGCATTATGGAATGCAAGAATCACACCATTGTTGAGATAGCAATGTGTATGAGGGAAGGCATGAGCTTTCCTTATCAAAACAGAAAGATTCATCATGAATTCTACATTGGTAAGAATCCATCCATCTTACACTTTAGAATTTTTGAGAGTGTGTGTTATGCTCTTGTCCCATGTCAAAGAAAGAACAAGCTGGAACCAAAAAGCAAGAGATGCATCTTCCTAGGTCATAATGAAAAGCAAAGGGCTTTCATATTGTATGACCATGAGGCAAAGAAGATCAAAGGGATCCGTGATGTGGTGTGTATGGAGAAGCCACATGCAGTGGAGGACAAGCAAAGAGCTTCCATTTTATCATCAAGCGAAGGAGTAATTCACTATGTACCTAGCCCAAGAGTCATCCCTACCTATGAAGAGGAGGAAGCATCATCATCAGATGGTGAGAAGAGAGTCTACCAACCTAAAATCACCCAAACAGATTGGTTGTAACTGCAATGGGTGAATGAAAAGCTCTATGGTCAGAGTAATCCTATGCCAACAACTATTAAAGAGAAGGCAAAAGGACCCAGCAGATCACAGAGAATAGAGGAGCACAAGTGGGCTTGTACTCACATAGTCACTATAACCATGATGGCTTGGATTATGAAGGAAGTAATGAAGCCAATAATTGAAGATGAAGCACTTGTAGATGTGGCCAGTGGCATGGAAGGAGGTTGTGCAAGCCAACTATGATACCTTAATGAAGAATGAAGCATGGGAGGTCACTAGCACCAATTGGGTCAAGTAGGTGAAGCACATGATACAAGGGATCTTGGAATGCTATCAAGACATATTGATATCACAAGGACTTTCGCTCATGAAGGGTTTTAATTTTCGATACTCTTTTGCTCTAATGATCACTATTTACAGCATACTAATGGTAGCAGCTCATATGAAGTGGGAAGTTTTCATGTTACATGTCAAATCAGAACGTTTGAATGTTGACCTCAAAGAGGAGGTACATGTGTCTCAGTCACTAGGGTTTGAGGCTCCACATTCGAAGGACATATTATGTAAGCTGAAGAGGGCATCATATGTGATGAAAGAAGCCATAAGATCATTGTACCAGTGTTTGGTAATCTTGTCTACTTTTGGAGTACCATACAAGATATCATATTTGCAATCAAAAGTTTGAGAAGGCTTGGGAATAGACCGCCTCAAAGACAGTCAAGAGCTTGCGAGCAGGTACAACTAAGAAGGATGGTGGAAATAGCATGCTATCCCATCAAGAAGAATGCAACAGCTACCCTAACCAAAGTGCTTACAAAGGATCTACTTTAGATACATCTTCAAAAACTTGGCATTGGGCCAGAGAGATAGTTCACCTTCGGGTGGACATTGAGGGGGGGTGTTAGACATGGTCAATGCTCCACCCTCATGAAAGACTTGGCATGAGGCCAAGAGGGTGGACATTGAGGGGGGGTGTTAGATATGCTCAATGCCTCACCCTTATGTAGCACCACCATTGTTCCATAACACTCTATTTGTAAGGCCCCCATTATGAGGAGAAGCCATGTGAGAGTGTTGGACATTGGTAGGTTCCTGACTTTGAGGTTAGATGAGGTCTAGTGTAGACCGTAGATGGATAGTTAGGAAGGTTACTTCTAAGCCATTGGATTTGGGATTGAGCCGATGTGAGGATCAACCTAAATCAAGGGCTAGAAACAAAAGTAGCTTTCTTAACTTGGGGAAGGGTCTATTTGATATGAGCCATTGGATCTAGACTTGATCCTAAGTGTGGATTAAGCAAGATCAAGGGTTACAAACAAATGGTTGTTGATCCTACCTTTCTACCATTGGATTTACCCCATAGATCAATGGTGGAGATTATTTTGGGCATGGATCAAGCTACCACGACCCTAGAACATGGGTAGGCCGAATTAGGCTTGGAGGACCTTATAAGGATGGTCCCCATCCCATGTAGGATCATCAGTTTGTGTGTTTGGAACCATTAGGGTATCCATCTTAGTACCCATCGTGTTGGCCTATAGCCCTTCACCTAGCTTCTATCTAGATCACCATCTAAGCTCCATATAGGGAGTGCATGTGTGGATAGAACCATCTATATATATTGTTTAGTGTTTGAGTTCCATTGTATTAGAGTTATGAGTTTGAGTTGAATTGAGTTGAGTCCATCTTCTACTCACCTTGAGTACACTTTCCATTATAACCAAATATCTTGTGTTATTCCCATGAGTATTGATCTCTCTCTTTCTATCTAACCTTGATCTTATATGTGTGTTGTGGTAACCTCTACATGGCATTAGAGTTACACCATTAACCCACCACTCAATCATTTATTCATTTCATTTTGTTTTTCTTACACAGACCTGGAAAAAAAAATTCAAGGTCAAGAAACCTTTCCTGACACCAAAGTCAACAACAAGTTAGTAAAGTCAGCCATAATGGTTCCTAAAGAGTCAGGAACCAACTAGGCATACACATATACATACATGCATTGGTGCATTGGTACACACACAAACACACACACACACACACACACACACACACACATATATATATATATATATATATATATATATATATATATATATATATATATATATATATATATATATATATATATATATATATATATATATATATATATATATATATATATATATATATATATATATATCATGCATTGGTGCATGCATGCATGTGTGTATGCATGTATGTTTGTGTGTACATATGTATGTATGTGTGTACATATTTATGCACGAATGTGCATGTGCGTGTGCATGTGCTTGTAGATATAAAGGTGCATGGGACTTGAATGAACGGTCGAAGATTTTTCCTATGCACGACTATGTTTACTCCCGAACCATATATGCGATCATACAATCCTAGGAGAAGTTGATGCCTTCAATGCAATGGAATGAAGAAGCTTCCCCTTCGGAAAACTCCGTAGGTGCTGAAAACACACATCTTTGATAGCAATCACTCGCACTTGATTTGGGGTTTGATGCGAGTTACGTTCATAAAAAAGGATGCTTATTCATTTATGAGTGCTTTTCCAAGAATAACACTTGGATGGTATTCTCAAAAGCTAGGAGACTCAACAAAATAGGGAACACTTACAGACACTCTTGATTGTGCATGAAACAAGCACTGCAAATCATACACGTGGTGTGAGTCACGTGCACTCTCTCTAGACATTGTGATTGGAAAAAATGGGAGCAACAAAAACCAAAGCTGAGATTTTTGAAACCTTAAGTCTATTATGGAGCTTTGCTTTGGAATTTTACACTAGGTGAATTCAGAACAAACCCATTCTTGGGGGGTCACTCCGCCATGTGATTCAAAATTTCAATTGTTGATGATGTGGAGCAAATGACGAAACCTTTGGCACATTTTCCAGAACCACCCTCATATTCCACGTTGTTGGCAAGAATTGATAGATAGACTTGGCATATTGTAGTCTCCATTATCAAGATGGGTGTGAGCCAAGTGAAGTGTGGACTCTACTGGCATGAAGCTTGTTTTGCACTGAGAAGGGAGCATGTACATCGTTTTTGTGCAACATCTTCCGTACCATCTCTTGTTCTAGAATGGGGAGAGCTAATTGAAGTCCAACTGATCTAGTTTCGATTCCATAAGCCGACGTGAGTGTGGGGGACCGACCAAAGCATGTCCTGGACTCTTGTGGTTGTTTGCCTTGAAGATGAGGAAGCCATTTGTAGCATGGGCTCTTCTTGCGAAGATGGATTGTGGCATAGGGAATTCCATGACATTTCCCTCCCCCATGAAGAAAGATGGAGTGCAAGACCTGTGATGTCTTACTCAAGCTTCCTTTGCCATGGGGACTTGTAAAAGATAGGCCGAAGCTGTTTGAGTCCGTCGAGCATGGGCTACTCACTTGTCCGGCCCATACCTATGGTCATCGTTTTGGTAAGTTTCATGCATAGCTGATACATTCCATGCTCCATCGCACTGTCACATACACCCTCAAGAAGAAGTCTTTGATATCTAGTGTTATGCATTGGCTTGCGAGACTTTGGTAAGTCGATGCATGGTTTGAGTAGCGGAAGTATTATGATGAGATGAGGTCTTGAGAGTACATGCAGAATTGTCTAGGAGCATGAGAACCGATAAATGGCTAATCTTTGGAGCATCCACGGTGAGTCAACTTATTGACTTATCAGAACGTAGCCCTTGTGTGAGTAGCTAGATATCATGTTGCAAACCATTTTGGATTCTATGTCCCATCCTCGTGGAGAGGGGGTCATCGCCGATACCCAAGCACTCCTGGAGAGGTTAGGGAAGCATTCTCGTTGATGGGCATCTACTTGACTTGAGAGACAAGCCATAGCCGATGTTGAATTCAAGGAAAGAGGCTCAACAGATATGCTTCATAGCATGTTGTGACTCGTCGCCATGGGGTAATGAGACACCCACTTCACGTTGAGGACATGGGGGAAGCTCAAGATTGGGCTTAGGAGCACCCTCCATTTTGGCCATCACCCTCAAGGTGCTCACCTCTGAGCACAACATAAAAGGAAAGGAACAGTTGATACAGGGATAGGGCCATTCTGAAGCCAACTCTTTCGATTTGTAACAAAGGTTTGTCCAAAATCAAGAATGTAGAAGGTTATAGCATAGTTGATGAAATTAAGCATCGTGATCAAGAGCAGGTTTTTGGCTGGAAAATGTACTGTCACGGAAGTCAATCACAAATTTATGCATTGTGGAAACATCATTAATAACCATTGCTATCACATCAAACACCCCCAATCTTGGCACACCAAACTTCCAGTTGCTGGCACCTGGCACATCAGACCATTCACACACTTGTATTTATGTGTTCATGCATACATGTGTTTGTACACACACACATGCGAGCGCGCGCGCGCGCACACACACACACACACACACACACACACACACACACACACACACACACACACACACTCATAAGTGCCCAGTCAGTCATGGACCATGAAAAGAAAGTCAAGCAAATCAACTCCAGAGGTTAATTATGAAAAGTTTTTTATACATGCAGGTATCATGCTTTTCTTTTGTCAGTGAAGGTCATTGTGTTCATGTATCAGTCAGCACGTGTACATGTATACATATAGATGAATGTAAAAATAGTCAAATTTTACACCGGAAATGGAGTGGCATCAATCAACAGTTCTGAAAAGATGGAAATATTAGGGACAGTTACAATCAAATATATTAATTACAGATTGGTGCTGATGCAGGTATCAAACTCGTCAATATTGTATAGGTCTCAGTGCTCGTGGCCGAGATGCAATAAGTAATGTGGAAGGGCTGTGGGATTCTGTGCAAAAAGGAGGAGTTCCTACATCACAGTTTGTTGTGCACACACGTTCAAGGAGTTTTCCTTTGAAAAGAAATCCTGATAAGCCTTCTCTTCTTATTAATCAAAGATCACTAGCTGCTATACTAACTTCTGAGCTCAGAGAACGATATTCGAAAGATGAGGTAGAGGTATGATTGATTCCCCTCTAGGGTTTCTTTTTATGTAGGATGTATACTGTTTGAAATTACACATAACACCTCAATCCAAAAAAAGACAGTCAGAGAAGGATCTTTTATAAAAAATGTAGAGGTATGTTTGATTTTCCTGTAGGGTTACTTATAAATGGTTGCAGGATGCTCCTTGAAATTGCACAGAACACTGCTTATATGAGGATGAAAGATGCTGCTTCAGATCGTAACAGTTCCATTCAAAGGCAATTCACAATATGTGAAGGAAACATTTAGTCAAAACATTTAGTTTCTTTTGCAGAAACATGATTTCCTACTGGCCATGATCATTATGATTCTCACTGTACAGCTGCAAACCTCGTGCTTTTAAATCATGCTGTTATTGTGTATTATCTTTGTGTACTCATGGCTCTGGAAATTGCTCAGCTATATGCTGGTGGAATCTGCCTGGGGCATATTCGTAAAGACTCAACTTTCTTTTTTGCATTATGCTTTTGTAGATAAACTTCCAGCATCGATGCTTATCAGCAAATTTCAATGACCATACAGTAACATTTGAGGGGGCACACAATTCTCCAGTTCCTTATCACATACTAGTTGGAGCAGATGGAGTACAATCAGCAGTCCGTGAAGAATTCATTCGGCAGAGAGGCTTTGATTTTCAGCAGATAAATATGCCATACACCTTTAAAGTTCTTCATGTAGCGAGACCTCCTGAGCTATTTCCAAATGCTGTTCATACTTTTAGGAGGTCAACAGAAGATGCCAAGAATAAGGAAAGCTGGGTGCCGTTTGCAAACTTTGTATCACTTTTTTCTCAGAGAGGTGGTTCTACAGTGAGGTATGGCTGCTTTCCCACACCTAATGATGGAATGTCGGTTCTTATAGAGTGGACAGAGGATTCTCAACCTAAAGACCTACTAGCTATCACATCAGCAACAGAGGTATTGTTGAATAATTGACAGTGGGAAAATTAAATTTAAATATGGATGCATTCTTTTCTGCTTATTATATTATGAAGACGATTTTCATATCATTGCAATGATGTTCAATGACATGTGACAGTTCAAAGCATATGTTGAGAAATACATGCCTCCATTGAAAGTCTCCTTAGAGGCTGCTGAGGCTTTTCTTGCACAACGGCCAACCTCTTCAATGAGGGTAATCAACTGAATCAGATGTAGATTTTTATTTACTTATGTCATTTAAATAATAGCAATATTCTTATTTGGACTTATCTAAGAAGGATTTTGATTCTTGCTCTCATTTGCACATCTGCACATAGCCTCGAGACATTATAATCTGAAGATCAATAAACTCTAGAGTTTTGAAGTACTTGAGGAAATCAATGAAGAATGTGTGCTGTTTCTTTCATCTTTTGTTCTCCAACGATTCTAGCACCTAATGCAATCTAGCTCTCAAGTTGTACAGGATTCAATTCTAGATTCTTGTATCACCTGGTGTTTTGCCTCTTTCTCTATTTCTCTCTTTCTTCTCTCCCTTCCCCCCATTTTCTTCCATTTTTGTATGATGGATTGGCTTCAAATTGCTCCATGTATTTTTAGAGTACTCTCCTAAGGTGTTAATATACCCATACACCAGCACCTAATTCCTCTATGCACCTCATAGTAAGTGTGTAATGCAAGACATATCTTGCTAGGGAATGGGATATCTGATTTACTTACTAACATTCGATTAGAGATAAACTCTTGGAAGTTTGCTGCATGGAGCTTGCTTTTTTTTTTTTTTTTTTTTAAAGGGTGTCATGAGTCTTTTATGGCACTGACCATCATCCTGCTCTAATATTGAGTGACAGGTTAAATGTAACAAATTCTTTGATGCCAATGGAAGGGCTGTCTTGGTTGGTGATGCTGCTCATGCAATGTCAAATGCACTTGGTCAAGGATGTAATTCATCTCTGCAGGTTCATAAATTTGTACCTTTGAGTGTGCTATCCTTCTAGTTAGTAAAGGTCTGAGGCTTAGACTATTGTGTGACCAGGATGCTCTTATGCTGTCTCGTTTCCTTAAGGAAGAATCAGATATTTCGCTTTCTCTTGAAAAATATTCAGCCAAACAGGTTGTTGAAGGTCATGCAGCTGCATATTTGTCAGAAAATGCATTTCCACAAGTTGCTTGGCTTCTTCCATTTTTCTTTTTTGGCAACCTGGCTTCAGCTTTCCTTAGCAAAGTCTTGCCACCATCTGTACTAAAACCTCCCATTCAAAGCCTGTGTTCAGAAACTCTGATTCCATATGCCGAGGTAAGCACACAACCAATTTTATTTTCTGAGTTTTCAAGATAATTGAAGTTATCTTAAATTCTAGTACTATCTTCTGACAAGATAATGCCATCCAATATATAAAGAAGGGATAACAGTGCTCTTACCGAAAACTGAACATCCCAACGCTCGTGCATTGAGATCCGATCACACTTCTAGGGATTTTATACAAGATTTTTACCAAGGTTTTGACAATTCATCTGCAGTGTCCTTGTCTGGAGCAATGCATCATTCGCAGTATTGTTTCATTAATGTGCATTAGATTTGTAATAATATATTACCTGTTCTGCTTGCAGCTGACTACATTATACATTCCAACCTCAATATTGTTATGTTATACTTTAACTGGCATTTGACATTGTTGACTGGGAGTTTCTCTGCTCGGTGTTACATCAGATAGGGTTTGGTGATAAATTTTCTGACCTAATATTTCTGCATAGCAAGCATGCCACTATTGCTTTCCAAGTGCACAGTGTTCTCACCCCTCATATTGAGATTTATTGTGGAATACGACAAGATTGCCTGCAAAGTCCATTGTTTATTGTAATCTCCTCCCATCCACTGTACTCTAAAGAACAGTGTCAAGGAAGGGTTATAACATTCATTGTATTATCCACTGTTTGTGCATTGCTTGTGGATGATACAATGCTCTGTTTACAAGGCACCTGTGACTCTATGACTGTCTGTATCAGTTCGCTAGACTCTTTTGTGCAAGCCTCAGGATTGAGAGCAACTATAAGAAATCGAAGCTCATAGATATGCATTGGCTTGACTTTCATTTATTTCCTTGGAATGGATTGAGGGTTCCAAAGGGTACTCTTTTCTGGCACCTAGGTTATCCACTTGGAATTCATGTCACATTTAGATAGAAAACTTGTTGCTATCATGCCTATAGTGGACTGGTAGACCTTGGGGCTCATGAAATTCGTCACCTTGATAGTGACCGTTTCGGTTGACTTTGCATTCATAACCCATTGCTTTTGAATTGAAATGGGTTGCTCGAGTCGTTCACAAAAAAGGTATCTGTTTCCTGGGACCAACCTATCAACCAGCCTGGATCCTTTTGTCAACCAAGTTTGTATGGTACGTTTGGTACGGTACATACACTACGTGAACGGTTCATAAATCTTACGTGCTAAGAGGTTTTGGTATGGTATGGTACGTCACACACACACACACACACACACACACACAATTATAGTGTGTGTATGTGTATGTGTATGTTAAGTGGATACATTTTATAGTGATAGCGTACACACTACTTTGTTGAGTTATGAATAATAGTGCCGAGTCTAGTGTAGCACGTTGAGTATTACTAAGTAAAATGCTCACTCCGGAGTAGACTATAGTAGTGATGAATATAGTGCCCACAAAAGCTTGGATTCACCGTGGCTTTGAGTGCAAGGGTTGAAGTCATCCATGAATGTTTTGTTGGTTTTTGGCCCACAATCAATATTGAGACATAGAGAAAATAGAGACAAAATGGAGAATAGATAAGATAAGAGAGAGATAAAGGAGCCAAGCTCCACATATATTCCATGCACTTCAAAAGATGAAGTACATGAAATTACAAGAAGCATATAAGGATGGTAGAAAGATAGACTGCAGCTTCTCCTTATAACTCCACAATCTCCATAGCTGAGATATCTTGCTCCATGATAGATGTGCCATAAAGCTGCTACTCATCATGAAGGAGATCTTAGAAGCATAACTCCACTCCTCCATGAGAATAAGAAGACCTCAAATCCTAGCTCAAGGCTGAGGCTTCAAGAAGTGATAAGAAAATCCTCATAATCATGTCTCTATATGGTTGTTTGCTGCCATACGTAGTTGTTTGTGCCACACACCACTTCATCTTTTCATCCACCAAGCATCCGGTCTACTACATCCCCATAGATGTTTACAATTTACGTATAGATGCCAACAAGAGTGCATCGTCATAGAAAGAAGTCATCAAACTGTTTCTCTAATGAGAGCAACTTCGAACTAAGTTGATGATTGATTTCATTTGTAGTTTGTGGGGGTGCCATTTGGTTGACATTGGACAACATAGTTGGAGAAATCTGCATACCAAACCCCCTGGAGTGGTACCAAATGTGTCATATGTAGCAATATGCATACAAAAAAATGTATTACATGAAAACTTTCATCGGATGAGATGTTCTTTTGAACTTTGTGTTTGAGATTTTGACAAACATGTTAGAAACAACAATCTTCCACAAGGGAAGTGCACATATTTCAGAAATTTTCAGATTTTGGCAAAGTCAACTATAGTCTATGGCCAAAGTTGGTCAACAAATTGGTTAAAAAATAGTCAAAAAGTGCAGGCCAAACTAATTACAGATTTGTTTAGTACTCTTCAAGAGCAATCTATTGATATATGACACTTTACAATGGACAACCTTGTGGGGTCCAAACGCAAACCCTAATTTGAGGTCAAAGCATCAAACAGGTTTTAAAAAGTCAATTTTAACTTGACGTGTGGCAAGATATCATTGCCTTGATCCAACTGTCTGGATTTGATGTACATAAAGCAAAAGGCTACTGAAGTCTAATACATTTCCAAAAATATGCAAGAATAAAAAATCTGGAGATCGCCAAATTTAACAAAAAAGCTGCTTTTTACATGGATAATCATATATGTCAGCAAACATCTATATCATGTTTTTCTATGGAGTGTCAGCTGGTGGTTGATTGGAATTTTTTTGTTGTGGCATGCTTCTTATTTTTCATTTTTGTGCCCATTGTATGCTGACTAAGAAGAGTATGCATCGTGTGTTTATGGCAAATCTGGGATTAATTGTCACCTCCTTGTCTCATTTTTTGCATTGTATTTGGAGTCTTTGAATGTTGGAAACAATGTCAAGTATGGTTCCAAATACTAATTTCCAACAAACTGTACGTTTTGTTAACACCATTTCTGGAAACAGAAATGATTAAGCCTATAAATTAGTCCGGCGGGAGTGGCCTAATGGTTCATGCCTTGAACTCTATGGGGGGAAGTCCTGGGTTCAAATTTGGCTGCACGTATCCATGAACCCCCAGTCGATGGGCGCCTCTACCTTACGTGGTTGGGTGTGTGCGTATTTCCAATTCATCGTAACTTAAAAAAAGAGTCTATAGATTGACCATTGATCAGTTATTTGGAGTCTATTTGCTTCTTCCCTTTTCTTCTTTACATTCCAGTGTTTGTACCTGCTGATTTTAGTAAGTTGCTGCTATATTTGGTTAGTTCTTCAAGTCTTGCTGCTGTATGGGGTTTTCCTACCTACTACCTCAATAGGAAAAGGCTCTATGGTTACTTACATCAGAGAAGAAACCCTAATTCTGCTAGGGTTTTAGAATTTTACTTCAATTCCAGCATAGGCTGTTTTCCCACAAACAGTCCTATCTTTCATCATATTCAAGCACACTTTCACTTTCTCTTAACTCTTAGGCACAATTCTCTTCAATTTTTGTACCTATATCCATCTACATTCAGTCCATTAATACAAAATTACACACATTGTATAGTTACTTTCATCAAGTAGTTATTATCTTAGACTAGCCTCATAGCTACTCGTTTCACATCTCTTGTCTCTTGTCTATCTTATTAATCATTCATCTATCTTATTTGGTTCAAGGTCTGTATGTGTGCAAGGTTTT
This sequence comes from Ceratopteris richardii, assembly GCA_020310875.1. Taxonomy (NCBI): domain Eukaryota; kingdom Viridiplantae; phylum Streptophyta; class Polypodiopsida; order Polypodiales; family Pteridaceae; genus Ceratopteris; species Ceratopteris richardii. The sequence continues at coordinate 105,708,891 of CM035406.1, forward strand.
AAGTGTTGGAAAGATCCTCTGACTTATTATTGGGCCTATGTCACTTCCATCATTGAAAACCGTAGTATGTATTGCTTATGGATGCTTGATATCTTGGATTTTGGATCTTATGGTTTACATGGCAGCCCTAAATTTTAAGAGGCAAATCTTTTTATGCTGCAGCTTCTCTTCTTTGAGATTGATTACTAGCAGATTTAGAAGTACTTCCTCATCAACGTTTAAGAAAAATGGGATACTTTTTCGTGTGGGATGCATTTTTGTGCAAATTGTGCCCTTCCATCAATGTAGTCAAAAGCCTCATCAACATACTTGCTAAGAAGTGTAGGGGATGGTGGGGGGCCTTTCTTTACTGCCACATTCGATGGGTCTCCTATTTTGAAGCCCATTCCTGCTCTAGTCTCTTTAGATTGGCCTTCAGATTGGTATCTAGTAGCAAAAGAGCACTTCAAGAACATTGAGTTGTATGTAAGTAATCTTTAAGGTTTTTGTGAATGTACCTGTTTGGAGGAGGGAATATGGATTAAGAGGATGAATGAAATGGAAAAGAAACCCATTCTTATATTTCACTTTTCCATGATTTGTGTGTGCATGTTTTTTTTCCCACATAAAAGTAAAATATTCTCTCAGTGACAGATTTATTGTGTATTAACCAGAAGACTGCTCATATTTTATTCTATAGATTGTTAAGATGCACCAGCTATGGCTTTCATTTGTGGAGCTGACAACACGCTTATCAAAGAAGAATGGACCAAATAGCTAAGCTAAGCTGGAGCATGTGCGGGTGATTGGGTAGTGCTAAAACTACAGAAACCAGCTACATTTTTACAAAATAAGATGTTTCGGGCAGATCAAAACATGGTCCTTAAGCTGTACTATACAAAACTCTACAAGGAATATGCATAAAAGGTTCTGCTCAAGTCGTTTTTTTTTTGAAGAATGATTTACAAATCAATCGGTCATCTTTTATTTTTTCATGCTGTATTATTAATAGCTTGTACTTCACTATGAAAGGATATATGTTCCAGAGCTAGAATGCTTCTGATCCCTGTCAGCTTTTAAGTTTGTCACATGTTACTTTTCAATATGATTCTCGAGACCATGTATTCATATACAACTTCTTGAGGAATATGAATAGTGCTACATGCCTCTGCAATGGTTGTTTAATTTTTTGCTTAGTTTTTGATAGTCTATCATTTGTTTTTTGTTCATAAATCTTCAATTTTTCTGTTTTTGTATTAGTGTTTAAATTAATCTAGTCTTAAATTAATCACTGACGCATATTTCCATCATTGATACATATTTCCACTTTCACCTTGTGCAACTCTTGGCTTGATATATGCCTTTGAATGCTATTTTTCAATTTTCTAGTATATCGGTTCAGTAAGGCTGTGTTTAACAACTCTCTCTCACACACACACACACACACACACACACACACACACACACACACACACACACACACACACACACAGAGAGAGAGAGAGAGAGAGAGAGAGAGAGAGAGAGAGAGAGAGAGAGAGAGAGAGAGAGAGAGAGAGAGAGAGAGAGAGAGAGAGAGAGAGAGAGAGAGAGAGAGAGAGAGAGAGAGAGAGAGAGAGAGAGAGAGAGAGACTTTTTAACGTCTATTAGAGGCCAAAATCGGCCTATGAGACAAAACATATACATCAGTATGATCCAATCCACTATGATCCCAAAACGAAAATAAAGTGTGAGTACTGCAAACGGGTATAAAAGGAGGGATAGTAGCTGGTATCAAGGGTGTGGGGTGCTATGGGTATGCACTCTATATGCTCAATGGGTGAGATACAAATATGATATGCATAGGGAGGGGAGGCTCGATGGTATCACAACCCCCTAAATGCCTGGAGTGGGTGTAGGATATAATGCATCGGTGGGTAAGGCATCATGGAGATCCTCAAAATGCTCTGGGCGTCCAAATCGATAGGGGTGCGCTGCTGACGTCTCTGTATCTCCATGTCATGGCGTGCGTGAATCGCCTGAATCTCTCTCTGATGTGGACGAGCTCTCCGGACAAGGGGTCTCGGTCGTCGACGCTGTCGTCTAAGCTCCTCTGCTCTGTGTAATGTGACACCCCGCATCGAGCTGGGCCCTCGAGTGTATGTGGGTCTGAAAAAATCTGTAATATAAGTCTGAGGGGGGGGGGGTCAGGTGTATCTCCATCTGCTGCTGGAGGAGTGATGCGCGACGGTGCTGGAGCTCTACTAGGAAACGACCTAGAGGGCGCTGGTCCTCTGTCCCCAATAAAGCCCTGATCTCTCTAGGCCCCCTGAAGAGCTGTGGGTAGCGGTCTCTGATGTCCTCATATGCCTGGCATCTACATGTGTAGTGCTCCTCGTCCTCCACCTCCTCTCTACATATCCTGCATAATCGCTCATCCCTGGGGGTATGTGTGGCTCGCCCAATCTCAATCTCGAGCTGGTGTGATGATACTCTGAGCTGCCCAATGGCCACTCTCTCAGCTGGTGCCATATATGTATCCATGTATCGTGGTCTCTGAATGAAACCATCCGCAGTCACAGTAAGGAAGTGCTCTCTGTAGTGTTGCCTCTTTGTGGGAAGAGGCTCCCGTGGTGCTATCCATGTCTCCCTGACGTGTATCTGTAGTAGGTCCTGACGGATGATCCTATTCCTCTCCGAACGAGAGAGGGTAATGTGGGGGGAAGAGAGGTCATACTGAAAAGGGGGGAGATCCGTAATGCTCATGCCATGGTATGCTAACCATCGGTAAGTCTCTGCATACCATACTCTCTCATGCCCTGTCTCTTCCAAATGTCTAGAGCTCTCAAATGCAAGCCTGGTGAGTCGGCTAGTGGGGAGCTCTCTGACTCTCAGAATAAAGGTCACCAACTGGAAGAGGGCCTCCACTAGCATCGGTGGTGTGCCAAGCTCAGCTCGTATAATGTCATGTGGAACGGAGGGCTTGCTGCGCAGCAAGCGTGATATCATGGTGATCTGGGGCCTCTCAATCTGCGTCCACATCGCCTCTGTGATCCCTGGTGCCCATACTGCTGCTGCGTACATCAATGCGGGTGTCACTAGAGTGTCAAAGAGCCACCCCTTAGTCCGGGGCTCCTGAAAATGTGTCTGAAAGCAGCGTCTCTCCAATCCTGCAAGTGCCGCATAACCTCGCGTCAATCTATCTCTCGCAGCCTGTGCCATGGAGAATACCCCTGTGCTGCCCGAGAAGGTGATACCTAGGTAGACGTAGGAGTCCACTACCTCAATCTGTCCTCCAGTTGCTGTGAAAGAGGCGCGATGGCGTATTGCCCTGGAGGTATGGAAGATCATGACCTTGGTCTTGCCAAGGTTCACTGTGAGTCCTCTCTCCATGCAAAAGGTATCGAGCGCCTGTAAATGTGACTGCAACCCCTCCTATGACTCTGAGAGCAGGACAATGTCATCAGCATATAATAGGATATGTACTAGTGTACCTCCGAGGTCTCCTCCTCGCCCTCCTGCTCGCTGTATATACTCTGTGATCTCGTTGATGTAGAGACCGAAGAGAGTGGGTGAGAGAGGGCAACCTTGTTTCACACCAATGGTGCTAACAAGGCTGTCTGATAGACCGCCGGGGCAGTGTACCCTGCCTGTGACTCGTGCATACAAAGCGTGGATGGCCCATAGCATGTCTGATGGAAGCTGTAACCCCTGGAGCCTCCGTAGTAGTCTCTCTCCAGGGACCATGCCGAAGGCTTTGCGGAAATCCACAAAGCAACAGTATAGTCTCTGCTTCCTCGCCTTCGCGCTCTCAATCAAGCAACGAAGCACGAAGATGTGGTCGATGGTGGAGAAAGTGCGGCGGAAGCCTGCCTGGCCAGGTGCTCTGATCCCCGCTGCCTCAGTGTGTGTACTGAGCTCTGCCTCTAGTACTTCCCCATAGATCTTGGCCAGGATATGGCCTATCATAATAGTCCTGTAGTTCCCTGGGTCCATCATATCGCCGGACTTATGGATAGGCGTAATGGTATGCATAGTCCATGAGTCGGGTAATCCCTCAACCAAAGCACGGTTGAAGAGATGGGCGATCAAGTGGGAAACTACATCTGTTGCGTATATAAAGTGCTCTCCCTGTAGCCCCGTGTGGTCTGCTGAACGGCCATGCTGTAGCCTATGGATGGCCTGTCGTACCATGCCTGCTGTGAAGAGGGTGGATATCACCGGACGCGGTGTGGAAGGAATCGGTAATGGTGGCTGTCCTGGGACGTCATATAACCTCTGGGCGTAGGTGTGCCAAGTCGAAGGATCTGCTATGGGTGTAGGTGGACGTGGCTCACGTAGTGCCCTCCACGCGGTGGCACAATCCCTACTCATGAGAAGGTCGATCAACTCTGCCTCCTGTCTCTCCTCGAAAGCTCGCCGCTTCCGGCGTGTGAGGGCTCGCATCTGTCGTCGTGCCTCCCTCTCTGTGATGGATCCCAAGATACTCTGTGCTCTGAGATGTCGGTATAGTCGCCTACACTCCTCATCGTACCATCTCTTCTCGGGTGTATGCCCCAGTCCTATCGGATGTGCAGTGCTGTGGGTGGTGTATGGGAAGCTGAGAGTAGTGGATGTATGGAGGATCGAGGAGAAGTGGGCGGTGAGGGTGTCCAAGGAGGCAGAGGGATCAAGGGAGTAGATGCGCTCTCGAACATGGGAGCTATAGATATGTGCTAGCTCATGTCTAAAGTGAATGGTGGTACGGGCTCGTGGCTGTATGGTGACGGGGTGGGGTATGCATGGTGAGCCGCGAATGGATAGGGCAAGATATGCGTGATCAGCTCCAATCGGTAAGGGTGGGATAGTGAATGAGGTGATCAGATGTGTCGCCTCCGGAGGTCCGATAACATAGTCTACCACACTTCCCCCCTGTGGTGTCGTGGGTGGAATGCAGGTGAGACCGCGCGAGGTGGCAAGCTCTCCATCCCATTATATATAACGAGACGGTGTGCTTCTCCCATCTGGAGTAAGTGTCGACCATATAAGGTGGGTGTGGCGGTGTCGGCTGAGGCTCTGAGTGTAGGCATGTCCTCTATGGTACGAAGCATCTCAGGGTCGTCAAAGTCGTAGATATCACACTGGTGGCTCTGAGTGCGGGCGTTGAAGTCTCCTACAAGGAAGACTTCACCCATCCCGGTATACTCCATAATCGTGTCACTGAGGAAGTCATATGGCGATGTGGTGTCTGGTCCCTCCCCTCCTGATAGCTTCTCACGAGAATGTGTGAAGCGGGAACCAATGGGTGCAATATAGCATACGGCGAGGTACGCTGCTCTCTCCTTTGATAGCTGCAAGCGTATCCACATGAAACGTGCCTCTGGGTCTCTGGCTACCACTTGTACCCTGTGCTGTAACGACTATCTATAGAGCACGGCTACTCCTCCTGATCCCCGTGTGGTGTGCTGTCTCATCTGGCGGCGGTGAGCTGACTCCCACATATAGCCCTCAATCCTCGGTAGGCTCCTCCCCGGGCTCTCGTGTGTCTCTGTCAAGAAGATAATGTCTGTGCCCTCCATCACCTCCTCGAGGCGCCCTGGATGTGTCCATAAAGATCCATTGAACTTCCAGACTGCAATGTGCACCTCCTGGTGTGCTGTCTCATAGGCCGCAAATCCCTAGTCAATGGGCCGTCCATCAATGATGATCCGACCGTCTCTGTAGAGGGCACGATGTCCCTCTCGTCTTGCCTGGAGGACACGTGGCATGCATGCCCGTCTGTGCTCTACCTTCATCCGTGTGAGGTCGTCATCCAAATAGATGGGGGTGGCTGGTGTAGTGCGTAGTTCCGCCCGTCGCCTGAGAAAGTCTCTCCTCCTGGCCTCATCTGAGAACTAAAGGATAAGTGCTCTGCTCCGTGTGGTGTCCCGTCCTGCTCTCCATACTCTGGTGAAAGGGAGAGGCTCTTCATACTCTAGTGAAAGGGGGAGAGAGAGAGAGAGAGAGAGAGAGAGAGAGAGAGAGAGAGAGAGAGAGAGAGAGAGAGAGAGAGAGAGAGAGAGAGAGAGAGAGAGAGAGAGAGAGAGAGAGAGAGAGAGAGAGAGAGAGAGAGAGAGAGAGAGAGAGAGAGAGAGAGAGAGAGAGAGAGAGAGAAAAAGAAAGAAAGAAGAAAGAAAGTCATATTAACGTCTTCTGGAGGCCAAACTTGGCCTATGAGACAAAAAACCATGTACAAGTGTAGTAACCCTGTGTAGAGGATAAAATGAAATAAAAGGTATATCGCGACACAAAGATATATAAGGCTGGAAAAGGATGGGAAGACGTGGCTCTGACTCCGCAGATAGTGGCCACCTAATACATGGGGGACATGTGAGTAAAAGTGTGAGTAAAACACCCTAGCTACTGGTGAATGGGTGGGGGTGGGTGTAGTATGTGGTACATCGGGGGTGGTCTGAGTGCCTCCTGAAGGAAGACAACCCATGGGGTGGTGGTGCGCCTATGCTCCATCATGTGGTCGTAGGCTGTCCTGATGCGTGAGATATCCTCCTGATATAGTCGTGGTCGATGATATCTGCCCATACGTGGTCGGCGCCGTGCTCTCTGTGCTGCTGCCTGGTGGAGCGTGAGCCCTATAGGTGGACCTGTCTGATGTAGCTCAGCTCGCTGAAAAAACTGGGTAATGGTCTGCTGTGTACTCACTCGTGGCTGATGTGTGGGCTGGAGTGATCGATCTCGCCTCTCGTATGCTGCCGCGAGGAAGCGTCCCAAGCGTCGCTGGTCTCCCATGGTCATGCATAACGGGAGTGACTCCTCTATCTGGAACTGTGCTCGTAGGTCTAAGTATGCTGGGCATCTGATAACAAAATGCTCCTCACTCTCTACCTCTGTCTCGCATACTCTGAGAGAGAGAGAGAGAGAGAGAGAGAGAGAGAGAGAGAGAGAGAGAGAGAGAGAGAGAGAGAGAGAGAGAGAGAGAGAGAGAGAGAGAGAGAGAGAGAGAGAGAGAGAGAGAGAGAGAGAGAGAGAGAGAGAGAGAGAGAGAGAGAGAGAGAGAGAGAGAGAGAGAGAGAGAGAGAGAGAGAGAGAGAGAGAGAGAGAGAGAGAGAGAGAGAGAGACTTTTTAACGGCTATTAGAGGCCAAAATCGGCCTATGAGACAAATCATATACATCAGTATGATCCAATCCACTATGATCCCAAAAGGAAAATAAAGTGTGAGTACCGCAAACGGGTATAAAAGGAGTGGATAGTAACTGGCATCAAGGGTGTGGGGTGCTATGGGTATGCACTCTATATGCTCAATGGGTGAGATACAAATATGATATGCATAGGGAGGGGAGGCTCGATGGTATCACAACCCACTAAATGCCTGGAGTGGGTGTAGGATATAATGCATCGGTGGGTACGGCATCATGGCGATCCTCAAAATGCTCTGAACGTCCAAATCGATAGGGGTGCGCTGCTGACGTCTCCGTATCTCCATGTCATGGTGTGCCTGAATCGCCTGAATCTCTCTCTGATGTGGACGAGCTCTCAGGACAAGGGCTCTCGGTCGTCGACGCTGTCGTCTAAGCTCCTCTGCTCTGTGTAATGTGACACCCCGCATCGAGCTTCGTCCTCGAGTGGATATGGGTCTGAAAACATCTGTAATATAAGTCTGAGGGGGGGGAGCCAGGTGTATCTCCATCTGCTGCTTGAGGAGTGATGCACGGCGACGCTCGAGCTCTACTAGGAAACGACCTAGAGGGCGCTGGTTCTCTGTCCCCAATAAAGCCCTGATCTCTCTAGGCCCCCTGAAGAGCTTTGGGTAGCGGTCTCTGATGTCCTCATATGCTTGGCATCTACATGTGTAGTGCTCTTCGTCCTCCACCTCCTCTCTACATATCTTGCATAATCGCTCATCCCTCGGGGTATGTGTGGCTAGCCCAATCTCAATCTCGAGCTGGTGTGATGATACTCTGAGCTGCCCAATGGCCACTCTCTCAGCTGGTGCCATATATGTATCCATGTATCGTGGTCTCTGAATGAAACCATCCGCTGTCACAGTCACGAAGTGCTCTCTGTAGTGTTGCCTCTTTGTGGGAAGAGGCTCTTGTGGTGCTATCCAGGTCTCCCTGACGTGTATCTGTAGTAGGTCCTGACGGATGGTCCTATTCCTCTCTGAACGAGAGAGGGTAATGTGGGGGGAAGAGAGGTCATACTGAAAAGGGGGAGATCTATAATGCTCATGCCATGGTCTGCTAACCATAGTCTGTGCATACCATACTCTCTCATGCCCTGTCTCTGCCAAATGTCTAGAGCTCTCAAATGCAAGCCTGGTGAGTCGGCTGGTGGGGAGCTCTCTGACTCTCAGAATAAAGGTCACCAACTGGAAGAGGGCCTCCACTAGCATCGGTGGTGTGCCAAGCTCAGCTCGTATAATGTCATGTGGAACGGAGGGCTTGCTCCGCAGCAAGCGTGAGATCATGGTGATTTGGGGCCTCTCAATCCATGTCCACATCGCCTCTGTGATCCTTGGTGCCCATACTGCTGCTGCGTACATCAATGCGCGTGTCACTAGAGTGTCAAAGAGCCACCCCTTAGTCCGGGGCTCCTGAAAATGTGTCTGAAAGGAGCATCTCTCCAATCCTGCAAGTGCCGCATAGCCTCGCGTCAATCTATCTCTCGCAGCCTGTGCCATGGAGAATACCCTTGTGCTGCCCGAGAAGGTGATACCTAGGTAGACGTAGGAGTCCACTACCTCTATCTGTCCTCCACTTGCTGTGAAAGAGGCGCGATGGCGTACTGCCCTGGAGGTATGGAAGATCATGACCTTGGTCTTGCCAAGGTTCACTTTGAGTCCTCTCTCCATGCAAAAGGTATCGAGCGCCTGTAAATGTGACTTCAACCCCTCGTGTGACTCTGAAAGCAGGACAATGTCATCAGCATATAATAGGATGTGTACTGGCGTACCTTCGAGGTCTCCTCCTCGTCCTCCTGCTCGCTGTATATACTCCGTGATCTCGTCGATGTAGAGACCGAAGAGAGTGGGTGAGAGAGGGCAACCTTGTTTCACACCAATGGTGCTAACAAGGATGTCTGATAGACCGCCGGGGCAGCGTACCCTGCCTCTGACTCGTGCATACAAAGCGTGGATGGCCCATAGCATGTCTGATGGAAGCTGTAAGTCTTGGAGCCTCCGTAGTAGTCTCTCTCGAGGGACCATGTCGAAGGCTTTGCGGAAATCCACAAAGCAACAGTATAGTCTCTGCTTCCTCGCCTTCGCGCTCTCAATCAAGCAACGAAGCACGAAGATGTGGTCGATGGTGGAGAAAGTGCGGCGGAAGCCTTCCTTGCCGGGTGCTCTGATCCCCGCTGCCTCAGCGTGTGTACTGAGCTCTGCCTCTAGTACTGCCCCATAGATCTTGGCCAAGATATGGCCTATCATAATAGTCCTGTAGTTCGCTCGGTCCATCATATCGCCGGACTTATGGATAGGCGTAATGGTATGCATAGTGCATGAGTCTGGTAATCCCTCAACCAAAGCACGGTTGAAGAGATGGGCGACAAGTGGGAAACTACATCTGCTGCGTATATAAAGTGCTCTCCCTGTAGCCGCGTGTGGTCTGCTGAACGGCCATGCTGTAGCCTTTGGATGGCCTGTCGTACCATGCTTGCCGTGAAGAGGGTGGATATCACCGGACGCGGTGTGGAAGGAATCGGCAATGGTGGCTGTATTGGGACGTCATATAACCTCTGGGCGTAGGTGTGCCAAGTCGGAGGATCTGCTATGGGTGTAGGTGGGTGTGGCTCACGTAGTGCCCTCCACGCGGTGGCACAATCCCTACTCATGAGAAGGTCGATCAACTCTGCCTCCTGTCCCTCCTCGAAAGCTCGCCCCTTCCTGCGTGTGAGGGCTCGCATCTGTCGTCGTGCCTCCCTCTCTGTGATGGATCCCAAGATACTCTGTGCTCTGAGATGTCGGTATAGTCGCCTACACTCCTCATCGTACCATCTATTCTTGGGTGTATGCCCCAGCCGTGTCGAATGTGCAGTGCTGTGGGTGGTGTATGGGAAGCTGAGAGTAGCAGATGTATGGAGGATCGAGGAGAAGTGGGCGGTGAGGGTGTCCAAGGAGGCAGAGGGATCAAGGGAGTAGATGCGCTCTCGAACATGGGAGCTATAGATATGTGCTAACTCATGTCTAAAGTGAATGGTGGTATGTGCTCGTGGCTGTATTGTGACGGGGTGGGATATGCACCGTGAGCCGCGAATGGATAGGGCAAGATATGCGTGATCAGCTCCAATCGGTAAGGGTGGGATAGTGAATGAGGTGATGAGATGTGTCGCCTCCGGGGGTCCGATAACATAGTCTACCACACTGCCCCCCTGTGGTGTCGTGGGTGGAATGCAGGTGAGACCGCGCGAGGTGGGCCAGGTCCCCATCCCATTATATATAATGAGACGGTGTGCTTCTCCCATCCGGAGTAGGTGTCGGCCGTATGAGGTGGGTGTGGCGGTGTCGGCTGAGGCTCTGAGTGTAGGCATGTCCTCTATGGTACGAAGCATCTCGGGGTCGTCAAAGTCGTAGATATCACACTGGTGGCTCTGAGTGCGGGCATTGAAGTCTCCTACAAGGAAGACTTCACCCATCCCGGTATACTCCATAATCGTGTCAATGAGGCAGTCATATGGCGATGTGGTGTCTGGTCCCTCCCCCCCTGATAGCTGCTCAGGGGAATGTGTGAAGCGCGAACCAATGGGTGCAATATAGCATACGGCGAAGTACGCTGCTCTCTCCTCTGATAGCTGCAAGCGTATCCACGTGAAACGTGCCTCTGGGTCTCTGGCTACCACCTGTACCCTGTGCTGTAGCGACTGTCTGTAGAGAACGGCTACTCCTCCTGATCCTCGTGTCGTGTGCTGTCTCATCTGGCAGCGGTGAGCTGACTCCCACATATAGCCCTCAATCCTCGGTAGGCTCCTCCTCGGGCTCTCGTGTGTCTCTGTCAAGAAGATAATGTCTCTGCCCTCCATCACCTCCTCGAGGCGCCTTGGATGTGTCCACAAAGATCCATTGCAGTTCCAGACTGCAATGTGCACCTCCTGCTGTGCTGTCTCATAGGCCGCGAATCCCTAGTCAATGGGCCGTCCATCAATGATGACCCGACCGTCTCTGTAGAGGGCACGATGTCCCTCTCGTCTAGCCTGGAGGACATGTGGCATGCATGCCCGTATGTGCTCTACCTGCATCCGTGTGAGGTCGTCATCCAAATAGATGGGGGTGGCTGGTGTAGTGCGTAGTACCGCCCGTCGTCTGAGAAAGTCTCTCCTCATGGCCTCATCTGAGATTTGAAGGATAAGTGCTCTGCTCCGTGTGGTGTCCCGTCCTGCTCTCCATGCTCTGGTGAAAGGGAGAGGCTCTTCCGCGCGGTATCCAAGTAATGTGCACAAGTGACACCTGTCCTGCTCTGGTGATCCGTCTGTCTCTGTGAGGCCGGAGACGCGAACATTGAGCCTGCGAGCCTGTCGCATCCGCTCCTCCTCAATGGTGGTATGCACTATGTGGATCTCCTCATGGTGGTTGTTCTTCTTTGCCTCCTGTCGAAGGTTCTTTTTTACAACCTCGACCCATCCATCTTTCTTAGTCTCAAGCTCGCTCTGCACCACCTCCATACACTCCTTCTTGATAGTCACCCGAATGTCCTCTAGCTGTGGAGCGATCTCCCCCTCCTCGTGCATGCTGTCCAGTTTCGTTTGCGGTGGGGGCAGATCCAGGGTCAACAAGGACGGCGGGCAGAACCCTTATGTGGCGTTTGCAGATGGCGAACAGGTATCTGTCGAAACCCTAGTAGAGGGGTCTGTGCACAAACCCTAGCGCCGATTGGTAAACCCTAGCGCAGGTCGAGGAAAGCCGTTGTAGGAGCGCTAGCGGGGAGCTTCCAACGGGCGCAGGGAGTTGCTGCAGGGTGCCGACGGGCGCAAGGGAGGCCGACGGGCGCGGGGAGCTGCTACAGGGTTTAGAGAGAGAGAGAGAGAGAGAGAGAGAGAGAGAGAGAGAGAGAGAGAGAGAGAGAGAGAGAGAGAGAGAGAGAGAGAGAGAGAGAGAGAGAGAGAGAGAGAGAGAGAGAGAGAGAGAGAGAGAGAGAGAGAGAGAGAGAGAGAGAGAGAGAGAGAGAGAGAGAGAGAGAGAGAGAGAGAAGAAAGAAAGAAAGAAAGTGTTTTTACGTCTATTAGGAGGCCGAACTCGGCCTATGAGACAAATCGATGTACATGGGTGTATCTTCTGTCAATCAGAAAAGATAAAAGTGCTGAAAAGAAACTGGTTAAGCTGATATAGATCTCCGTAATGTGCATGTGGGGATACCCATGAAAGTGGTGGGGGGTGTATGGAGAGAGAGAGAGAGAGAGAGAGAGAGAGAGAGAGAGAGAGAGAGAGAGAGAGAGAGAGAGAGAGAGAGAGAGAGAGAGAGAGAGAGAGAGAGAGAGAGAGAGAGAGAGAGAGAGAGAGAGAGAGAGAGAGAGAGAGAGAGAGAGAGAGAGAGAGAGAGAGAGAGACGTCTTTCGAAGGCCAAACTTGGCCTATGAGACAAAACCATGTACAACTGTAGTAACTCGTGTAGAAATAAAATGGAATAGTACTAGCTACACAAAACTGTGTAGGCTGAAAAAGGATCGAAATAACCACAGGATAGTGTATCGAGTGATGGAGAGGTAGTGGGGATAATGTAGTGGTGTGTGGGGAGATGTGGCTCTGACTCTGCAGATAATGGCCACCTAATACATGGGGCCCCCATGATAGGAGTGAATATGTATATCCTAACTACAGATAATGGGTGGAGGTGGGTGGAGTATGTGGTACATCGGTGACGGTGTGAGTGCCTCCTGAAGGAAGGCTACCCAGGTGGTGATGGTGCGTCTGTGCTCCATCATGTGGTCGTGGGCTATCATGATGCGTGAGATATCCTCCTGGACCCTCGTATAGTCGTGGTCGTCCGAATCCAGCCCTATGTGGTCGATGTCGCACTCTCTGTGCTTCTGCCTGCTTGAGCGTGAGCCCTATGCCTCTAGAAGGTGGGTCCCTCTGAAGTAGCCCATCTCGCTGAAAGAACTGAGTAATGGTCTGCTGGGTACTCACCCGTGTCCGATGTGTGGGCTGTATCAACTGTTCTCGTCTCTCATATGCGGGGGGAGAGAGAGAGAGAGAGAGAGAGAGAGAGAGAGAGAGAGAGAGAGAGAGAGAGAGAGAGAGAGAGAGAGAGAGAGAGAGAGAGAGAGAGAGAGAGAGAGAGAGAGAGAGAGAGAGAGAGAGAGAGAGAGAGAGAGAGAGAGAGAGAGAGAGAGAGAGAGAGAGAGAGAGAGAGAGAGAGAGAGAGAGAGAAAGAAAGAAAGAAAGAAAGACTTTTTAACGTCTATTAGAGGCCAAAATCGGCCTATGAGACAAAACATATACATCAGTATGATCCAATCCACTGTGATCCAAAACAAAAATAAAGTGTGAGTACTGCAAACGGGTATAAAAGGAGGGATAGTAGCTGGCATCAAGGGTGTGGGGTGCTATGGGTATGCACTCTATATGCTCAATGGGTAAGATACAAATATGATATTTGAGAGAGAGAGAGAGAGAGAGAGAGAGAGAGAGAGAGAGAGAGAGAGAGAGAGAGAGAGAGAGAGAGAGAGAGAGAGAGAGAGAGAGAGAGAGAGAGAGAGAGAGAGAGAGAGAGAGAGAGAGAGAGAGAGAGAGAGAGAGAGAGAGAGAGAGAGAGAGAGAGAGAGAGAGAGAGAGAGAGAGAGAGAGAGAGAGAGAGAGAGAGAGAGAGTCATATTAACGTCTCTTGGAGGCCAAACTTGGCCTATGAGACAAAAGCCATGTACAAATGTAGTAACCATGTGTAGAAAATGAAATGAAATAAACACAAAGCTATCTAGGTCTGGTAAAAGGCTGGGGGCACGTGGCTCTGACTCAGTAGATAGTGGCCACCAAATACAGGGGGATCCATAATAATATGAGTGAGCAAAACACCCTACCTACTGGTGATGGGGGGAGGTGGGTGTAGTATGTGGTACATCGGTGGTGGTGGTGGTCTGAGTGCCTCCTGAAGGAAGACAACCCAGGGGGTGGTGGTACGCCTATGCTCCATCATGTGGTCGTAGGCTGTCCTGATGCGTGAGATATCCTCCTGATATAGTCGGGATCGATGATATCCTACCATGCGTGGTCGTCGTCGTGCGCTCTGTGCTGTTGCCTGGTGGAGCGTGAGCCCTATAGAAGGACCTCCCTGATGTAGCTCTGCTCTCTGAAAGAATTGGGTAATGGTCTGCTCTCGTATGCTGCTGTGAGGAAGCGCCCCAAGCGTCGCTGGTCTCCCATAGTCATGCACAACTGGAGTGACTCCTCTAGCTGGAACTGTGCTCGTAGGTCTAAGTATGCTCGGCATCTGATAACAAAATGCTCCTCACTCTCTACCTCTGTCTGGCATACTGGGCACCACCTCTCCTCACGGGGGACTCCCCTGGACCGACCCCTCTCAATCTCGAGCTCATGTGATGAGACCTCGAGTTTCCCAAGGACGACTCGGAGGTGGTGAGGAAGGTATGTCTGCATGTATCTCGGGATCTCGATGAAGCCCGCGCCCGATATATGTAGAAAATGCTCGCGGTAATAGAGGATTTTCGGTGGCAATGTATCCCTAGGGCTCACCCATGTCCTCTGTATGTATGTATGCCATATCTCCTGACGAATGACCCTATTCCTCTCTTGGTGAGAGAGTGAGTAGGTGGGTGCATGTGAGTCATACTGTAGTGGTGGTAGCCTGTCTATGTCAAAGCCATGGTGGGCCAGTCAGTCTCGTGTTTGTGCATACCATGAGGAGGTGTCCCCTGCTAATGCCATATCACGTGATGCCTGGAAAGCACGATAAGCAATGCGCTTTGTATCCATGCTCCGAAGTCTGTGTAATAGGCATACTGCTTGGAACAGTGCCTCAACTAGCATCGGTGGTGCAGCGAGCTCTTCTCTAATGATATCATGTGGTACTGTAGGCTTGCTGTGGATAAGTCTGGCAATCATGAGGATCTGTGGCCTCTCTAATGCTGTCCATACTGATGTAGCTAATCCCGGCCCCCATATGGCTTCCCCATACATGAGCGTTGGCGTAACCAAAGTGTCAAAGAGCCACCCCTTTGTGCGGCGCTCTTGAAAATATGCCTGGTGGCACTGTCTCTCCATCAAAGCTAGTGCTGCGTACCCACGTGTGATGCGGTCCCGAGCTGCCTGAGACATAGAGAAGACCCCTGAAGCTGTTGTAAATGTCACTCCCAAGTAAACATATGATCCGACCACCTCGATTGGTCCACCTGCTGCTGTGAACAAACTATGGCTGGGTACCTGTGCAGATGTATGAAAGATCATGACCTTGGTTTTACCAAGGTTCACAGATAACCCTTCGTGTCTGCAAAAGTCATCAAGGCCATGTAGATGATGCTGTAGACCTTCTGCAGACTCTGAAACCAATACAATATCATCAGCGTATAAAAGAATATGGGCAGTGGATCCTTGTACCTCAATGTCGTCTCCCCCCTGCTACTGTATGAAGTCCACTATCTCATCAATGTAGAGACCAAAGAGGGTGGGTGAAAGAGGGCATCCTTGCTTCACCCCGATAGTGCTTGCAAGTGGATCGGATAAGCCCCATGGGCATCTGACTCTACCATATACTCTCTCGTTTAAGGCGTAGATCCCCCATATCATCTCCTCCGGACCTCCGATATCAAGTAGTCGTCTAAAGAGTCAGTCCCTGGGCACAGTGTCAAATGCTTTGCGGAAGTCCTCACCCTTGCTTGGTCTATCAGGCATCGCAGAGTGAAGATGTGGTCAATAGTCGAGTAATCTCGTCTGAAACTTGCCTGTCCTGGGGCCCTGATACCCTCCCTCTCAGCGAGAGTACTCAACTCTGTCTCTAGTACTGCCCCATATAATTTGGCGAATATAGGGCCAATCATGATCGTCCGGTATGTAGCTGGATCCATTGTATCACCTGTCTTATGAATGGGCACTATAATGTGCTCAGTCCATGAGTCCGGGAACCCTTCAACCAATGCACGGTTGAAGAGGTGGGCAATGAGCGGTGCGAGAGTCGTGCCTCCATAGATGAGGTGCTCTGCCTGTAAACCGAAATGGTCATGGGCCCTGCCATGCTGTAGCCGGGCAACAGCGCGTCCCACCATAGTAGGTGTGAAGAAGTCAGAGGTAGTAGGACGTGAGCTCTGCGGTCTGGGAATGGGGGGCTGGTCTGGGATCTCTTATAGACTCCGTGCATAGCTATGCCAAGTGCTTGGCTCTCGGATAGGTGTCTGCTGTCTCCTCTCTCTCAAATGTCTCCATGCCACTCCACTGTCTCGACTCATGAGCAAATGATAAATATCCCAGTACTGTCTCTCCTCCCAATCTCGCCGTTTGCGGCGAGTGAGGCTCTGCATGCGGCACTGTGCCTGTGTGTGTGTAATATCTCCCTTATGCTCTAAAATCTGTAGGTGCCATGGAGGGTGCATATGTGTGCGGTGTGGGAAGCTGTGGAGAGCTGAGTCGTGTAGGATGGTGGTGATCTGTGATGTAAGTGTGTCCAAAGGTGAGAGTGGATTGAGCGAGAGTAGGCGGGTGTGTAAATGGTGTGCATAAACGTGTGAGAGCTCGTGTGTGAAGTGTATCGTGGTATGTGTCTCAGTGGGTGAGGGAGGGTCTAATGGGTGGGGAGAGAGAGAGAGAGGGAGGGAGAGAGAGAGAGAGAGAGAGAGAGAGAGAGAGAGAGAGAGAGAGAGAGAGAGAGAGAGAGAGAGAGAGAGAGAGAGAGAGAGAGAGAGAGAGAGAGAGAGAGAGAGAGAGAGAGAGAGAGAGAGAGAGAGAGAGAGAGAGAGAGAGAGAGGGGGCATGGAGGGAGGGGGGGAGAGGGCACGGAGGGAGGGGGAGAGAGAGAGAGAGAGAGAGAGAGAGAGAGAGAGAGAGAGAGAGAGAGAGAGAGAGAGAGAGAGAGAGAGAGAGAGAGAGAGAGAGAGAGAGAGAGAGAGAGAGAGAGAGAGAGAGAGAGAGAGAGAGAGAGAGAGAGAGAGAGAGAGAGAGAGAGAGAGTCATATTAACGTCTTCTGGAGGCCAAACTTGGCCTATGAGACAAAAACCATGTACAAGTGTAGTAACCCTTTGTGGAGGATGAAATGAAATAAAAAGTATATCGAGACACAAAGATATATAAGGCTGGAAAAGGCTTACGTGGCTCTGACTCTGCATATAGTGGCCACCTGATACATGGGGGACATGTGAGTAAAAGTGTGAGTAAAACACCCTAGCTACTGGTCAATGGGTGGAGGTGGGTGGAGTATGTGGTACATCAGGGGTGGTCTGAGTGCCTCCTCAAGGAAGACAACCCATAGGGTGGTGGTGCGCCGATGCTCCATCATGTGGTCGTAGGCTGTCCTGATGCGTGAGATATCCTCCTGATATAGTGGTCGATGATATCCGCCCATGCGTGGTCGGCGCCGTGCTCTCTGTGCTGCTGCCTGGTAGAGCGTGAGCCTTATAGATGGTCCTCTCTAATGTAGCTCAGCTCTCTGAAAAAACTGGGTAATGGTCTGTTGCGTACTCATTCGTGGCTGATGTGTGGGCTTGAGTGACCGATCTCGCCTCTCGTATGTTGTTGCGAGGAAGCGTCTCAAGCGTCGCTGGTCTCCCATAGTCATGCATAACGCGAGTGACTCCTGTATCTGGAACTGTGCTCGTAGCTCTAAGTATGCTGGGCATCTGATAACAAAATGCTCCTCAATCTCTACCTTTGTCTTGCATACTGGGCACCACTTCTCCTCACGGGGGACTCCCTTGGACCGACCCCTCTCAATCTCAAGCTGATGTGGTGAAACCCGGAGCTGCCTGATGTCTACTCGAAGGTGATGGGGTAGATATGTCTACATGTATCTCGGAATCTCGATGAAGCCCTCGTTCGATATATGTAGAAAATGCTCACGGTAATAGAGCATTTTCGGTGGCAATGTATCCCTAGGGCTCACCCATGTCCTTTGTATGTATGTATGCCATATCTCCTAACGAATGACCCTATTCCTCTCCTGATGAGAGAGAAAGTAGGTGGGTGCATGTGAGTCGTACTGTAGTGGTGGTAGCTTGTCTATGTCAAAGCCGTGGTGGGCTAGCCAATCTCGTGTCTGTGCATACCATGAGGAGGTGTCGCCTGCTAATGCCATGTCCCGTGATGCCTGGAAAGCCCGATAAGCAATGTGCTTTGTATCCATGCTCCGGAGTATGTGTAATAGGCATATTGTCTGGAATAGTGCCTCAACTAGCATCGGTGGTGAAGCGAGCTCCGCTCTAATGATATCATGTGGCACTGAAGGCTTGCTGCGGATAAGTCTGGAAATCATGAGGATTTGTGGTCTCTCTAATGCTGTCCATACTGATGTGGCTAATCCTGGTCCCCATATGGCTGCCCCATACATGAGCGCTGGTGTAACCAAAGTGTCGAAGAGCCACCCCTTTGTGTGGGGCTCCTGAAAATATGCCTGGTGGCACTGTCTCTCCATCAAGGCAAGTGCTGCACACCCACGTGTGATGCGGTCACGTGCTGCCTGAGACATAGAGAAGACCCCTGATGCTGCTGTAAATGTCACTCCCAAGTAAACATATGATCCGACCACCTCAATCGGTCCACCTGCTGCTGTGAACAAACTATGTTTGCGTACCTGTGCTGATGTATGAAAGATCATGACCTTGGTTTTACCAAGGTTCACAGATAACCCTTTGTGTGTGCAAAAGTCATCTAGGCCATGTAGATGATGTTGTAGACCTCTGCAGACTCTGAAACCAGTACAATGTCATCAGCGTATAGAAGAATATGGACAGTGGACCCGCGTACCTCAATGCCATCACCCCCCTGTTGCTGTATGTAGTCCACTATCTCATCAATGTAGAGACCAAAGAGGGTGGGTGAAAGAGGGCATTCTTTCTTCACCCCGATAGTGCTAGCAAGTGGATGAGATAAGCCCCTCAGACATCTGACTATGCCAGATACTCTCTTGTATAAGGCGTAGATCCCCCATATCATCTCCTCTGGAGCTCCGATATCAAGCAATCGTCTGAGGAGTTGTCCCCTCGGAAAGGTGTCAAATGCTTTGCGGAAGTCCACAAAGCAGCAATATAATCTCCTCTTCCTCACCCTTGCCTGGTCGATCAGGCATCTCAGAGTGAAGATGTGGTCAATGGTAGAGTAATCTCGTCTGAAGCCTGCCTCTCCTGGAGCTGTGATACCCTTCCTCTGAGCAAGAGTACTCAACTCTGTCTCTAGTACTGCCCCATATAACTTGGCCAATATAGGGCCAATCATGATCGTCCGGTATGTAGTTGGATCCATAGTATCTCTTGACTTATGAATGGGCACTATGGTGTGCTCAGTCCATGAGTCAGAGAACCCTTCAACCAGTGCACAGCTGAAGAGGTGGGCAATGAGCGGTGCAAGGGTCGTGCCTCCGTAGATGAGGTGCTCAGCCTGTAAACCGAAAAGGTCATGGGCCCTGCCATGTTGTAGACGGGCAATAGCGCATCCCACCATAGTGGGTGTGAAGAAGTCAGAGGTAGTAGGACGTGAGCTCTGTGGTCTGGGAATGGGGGGTTGGTCTGGGATCTCGTATAGGCTCTGTGCATAGCTATGCCAAGTGCTTGGGTCTTGGATGGGTGTCTGTTGTCTCTTCTCTGTCAAATGTTGCCATGCCACTGTACTGTCTCGACTCATGAGTAAATGATAAATATCCCAGTACTCTCTCTCCTCCCAATCTCACCGTTTGCGGCAAGTAAGGCACAGCATGTGTGTGTGTGTAATATCCCCTCTATGCTCTAAAATGCGTAGGTGCTTCCGTAGCTCGTGGCAATCTGCATCATACCAGCGGTTTTGAGGCATGGAACCTGTGCGTGGAGGGTGTATATGTGTGCGGTGTGGGATACTGCAGAGAGCTTAGTCGTGTAGGATGGTGGTGAACTGTGATATAAGTGTGTCCAAGGGTGAGAGTGGATCGAGGAAGAGTAGGCGGGTGTGTAAATGGTGTGCATAAATGTGTGAGAGCTCGTGTGTGAAGTGTATCGTGATGTGTGTCTCAGTGGGTGAGGGAGGGTCTAATGGAATAGGAGATGAGAGTGTGAATGTGATAAATGTATGGTCAGCACCAAGTGGGCGTCGTCCTATAGTAAGTGAGGTGATGAGTGAAGCTCCAGAGATGGTACCCAAAATGTAGTTGACTGTGCTCTCGCCTCCCCGGTGGGGGAAGCAAGTAGGTCCGCCCGAACCTGGCCAACGATGCATCCCGTTATATATAACGAGCTGATGTCGGCTGCCTAGCTCAAGCAGATGTTTGCCATAACCTGTGGTGTCCTGACCCATATCTGTCGATACTCTACTGGTGCTCATCTCCTCTGGGTCTCTGGCCCTCACGAGATGTGGGTGATCCATGTGGTATGCATCGCATTGATGTGACTGAGTGCGTCCATTGAAGTCCCCCATAAGGAAGACTTCACTTAGTGTGCTGTAATGTAGTATCTCATCTGAAAGTGCTGTGTATGGTGAGTCTCTGTCTCGGATCGGTCCCCCAAGATTCTGTCCTGCGTATCGAGATCCGCTTGGAGGGAAGTAGCATATAGCAATGTAAATCCAGCTCCCCTGTGCTATCTCCATACGAACCCACATATATTGTGCCTCCTCATCTCTTCTTATAATATGGATCCGGCTCTGTATCTCCTGTCTAAATATGATGGCCACCCCTCCCGACCCTTGTGCTATACTCTGTCTCGTCGTGGTCCGGAATGTAGATTCCCAATGAAAACCTCCAATGCGTGGTAGACCTCTCTCTGGACTCGTGTGTCTCTGTGATGCATGCAAAGTCATGTGATGCGAGCATCTCCTCAAGTCTGTCGGGTCGTGTCCAGAGTGCCCCGTTGCAGTTCCACACTACCCCTCTAAGTGGTGTCTCCTGGTGTGGTGATGTCTCATAGGCTGCGTGGCCCTATTTGATAGGGCGTCCATCTATGAAGACCTTACCATCACGGTAAAAGGCCTTTCTCCCCTCTCATCGTGCCTAGAGTATCTGTGGCATGCAAGTGCGTCGGTGTGCCACCTGCATCTGCGTGAGGTCCTCGTCCATGTAGAGGGCACCGTCCGGTAGTCCACACAATACTGATCGACGTCTAAAAAATGTGGTCCTGCCTCGTCGGAGCTCATCTTATGGATGAGTGCTCGTGAACGCGATGTATCTCGCCCAACCCTCCAATCGCCTGTGAAGGGCATGCTCTCGTATCCAAGTCGCGGCAAATGTCAGTGGCGTCTACCTCCGGTGATGTTCCTTCCGGTAGGCCCGTAATCCGAATGTGTAGTCTTCGAGTGTGTCGAAGCCTCTCCTCCTCAAGTGTCTCTTGGACTCGTGTGAGCTCTTCTTTCTGCACATATCGAGAGAGAGAGAGAGAGAGAGAGAGAGAGAGAGAGAGAGAGAGAGAGAGAGAGAGAGAGAGAGAGAGAGAGAGAGAGAGAGAGAGAGAGAGAGAGAGAGAGAGAGAGAGAGAGAGAGAGAGAGAGAGAGAGAGAGAGAGAGAGAGAGAGAGAGAGAGAGAGAGAGAGAGAGAGAGAGAGAGAGAGAGAGGATGTCATGCCCCTCCGTGGTTCTCTATCCAGCCCCTCATGGTGCTTGGGTGGTTTGG
>CM035406.1:105735541-105817246 GCA_020310875.1 Ceratopteris richardii
ACAGACAAACAAACAAACTGACATACAGATAGAGAGACAGAGAGGGATGGATGGATGGATGGATGGATGGATGGAAAGATGGATGGATGGATGGATAGATAGATAGATAGATTGATATATAGATAAATAGGTAGATGGATGGAGGGACGGAAAGGCGATGGAATCGATCACATGTCTCATAGTAAGCTGGACAGTGACACGTCTAGTTCAACTCTATGTTTGGTTGCATGTGGGATAGCTGTCATACTTTTGGCTCAGCTTGAACTTCTATATTTGTCAATATTAATCTCTACCTAGTCTATAGGCGTGTTTTTTGGAAATTGGTCCTATGGCACATTGTACTTTATAGCATGAATGATTATCGAATAGAGCTATTTCTAAGCCCCAATTATAAAAAGATCCTCCTTGAAGTGGAGCAAATCCTTTCTATGAAGGGTAATCAATCTAAAGGCTATGATGAAATTCTCACATGGTTCTCTAGAGAAGTATGTGCCAATGTGATTCTAATTAATTCATTGAAAGCATAGTTTTTGAATATGCAAACCATGCACCAAATGCATGAGTATGGAAATCAAAGGTAGGGAATTCCATTAGAAGTGTGATATGTAATATTTTATGCATGACATAAAAGGTCTTTAAAGTTAAAAAACCGTATACATAAGAAATAAACTAACAGAAGCTAAAAAATGCATACACAGAAATTGTAACGCAACATTGACAATCCGGTTTTAGAGTTTTCTTTGATCTTCCTAAAACATGACAGATCATAGTTTAGAGATCATAAGCATAACATGATAAGTTATATAACAAGAAGTCAAAACTCTACTTTCCATTATACTTGGAGTCTATAGTTAATGTGCATGACAAAGAAAAGACAAAAAGTGAATTGTTTCCATTTACTTACAACAATTTCATGATGATGATTTCATGATCAAAGTCATTATGATGCAAGGCATCGTAATCATGATCTATAGATGAATCTTATTATGGCCAATAGGTGTGGCTTCCTTCAATCATTGTTCACCAAAAGAGCTAGATTCATTAAGTTCATTATCCAGAAGGCCTATTTCAAGTTCTTTCAAACTTATAAAGGAAGAAGATGACCATCTTTTTTTTTTTGAATTGAAGACGTCTAATTTCATCTCTATTCTTTCAATGCCCTTTTGTTTATCTTAGACAAATGCCTCATGTTAGTATATGTTTAGACAAGAATATATTCCATATTTTTATATCTATGTTCCAAAAAGTACTCCAATTCCTTTTACATGTACATACAATTTATCCATGAGATAGAACACTTCGATAGAAAATAAGCTAAAATTGGTATAGAATTAGAAAAAGAATAGATACAACATGATGAATAGACTACACATGAGAGAGATATTATATTGCAAGAGGATAAATAAATGATAAGCTTTGAATCACAAGCTATGCATTAACTCTAAGAATCTCTTATGTTTGCAGTAAGATCTCCAATTCCTCCAAACAAAAAATCAACACACTGAAGTTGCTGAAGAAGATAGCAACACCTCCAAAATTTGCGATAGTTTACCAATCTTCAATTCCAAGCTCTTATATACAATGACTACGAAGTGTTGTTTATATAGATTTTAGCTCATCTAAAAAAGCCATACAAATTTTTTCTTCAAAACTTGGGATCGCTAAACCTTCATGTAAAGTGTCTCCATGTAAAAGGGAAATGCCTACTTGCTTTTTACCATCACAATGTGTCTGGTAACATGTGGTTGATTTAACTCCAACTAGCATTAGAACTTTGATATTCAAATCCAATGCCGCTTGTATAGTATATTTTAGAAAATCCTAGCATTAAGCTCAATTTTTTTGCGCTTTTCTTTGTATATAAGATGCCCATATGGTTGTTGTTGTTGCAATAGTTGAAATCTCTCATGTTCTTCCATTATGACCCCTCTTGGAGTCTTAATTCTACAATGTAATATTCAATTTTTTCATATAGATTGATCAATTGATCTCCACTCTCAACTCTTCAATGTAATATTCAATATCTTGATATAGATTGATCACTTAATGTCCATTTGCTGAATATATTCCTGAGTTTGATTTGTAATTTTCGTGGAGAATTTATCTTCCTACATGTGGCCATATTCTTTGTGTTCTTGTAGTGATACCAAATTGTTTAGTAGATAAGCTATAATTGGTCTAGAAATAGAAAGAGACTAGAGACAACATGAAGAATATACTACATATGTGAGAGATGTAAGGAGCAAAACTCCACACAATTCATTAGATTGCAAAATAGAAGTTATAGGAAAATAGCTAGATGATAAGCCTTAAATAATGAACTATCAGGAACTCCAAGAATCTTCAATGGCTGAAGCAAGATCTCCTCCAATTCCTCCAGGTAAAGGGAGTAAAAAGTAGCACACCTTGAAGTTATTGAAGAAGATAACAACACTTTCAAGTGGTGAGCTAGTCTAGCAAGATCCAAGTCTAAGCTCTTGATAAGATAGCCTCCCTTGTGATGTATATAATGACCACAAAGTATTGTTTATATGGATTTTAGCTCACCTAAGAAAGCTACATAAAAATTTGCCTAAAAAGTCGAGAATCTTAAAAGTCCTATGAAAAAGCTATTTCAGCTTTTTAATTTTGAGCATATGCTTTTGTTGTCAAGGTTTAGGATTTCTATTATGCCAAATGTGTGTAGTTATAATCATTGGATCAAATCAACATGATTTCACCATGTGTCATACATAAAAGTTTGCTTTTCAATTTGCTTTTCACATATAACTTGAAATTCACGTTTAACTTTTGACTTGGATAATTGAAGCAAGCACACAAATTTTATACAATTGGATAGGTTCATTGAGCTCTATATGAAGATGCTATGAATTTTTTAGTCAAAATTTGTCCAGTTGTGATTAGTTCGACTTGCCTTTGATCAAACTTAGATCATTGATTTGAACCATAGGTTGGGCTTCCCCTAGTGGAAGGTTGCCTATTTTCTTAATTTTGCTAAAAGTCTTATGGCACTTAATTTAGATATGTAGCCACTAAACATCTCTCACCATTGTTTATTGATTTGCATTCTTAGAGGATCATGAACAATAGGTGGAGCAAATGAAACAACTTTATTTTTGTATTTACCATAATTTTCCATCAAATCACCTATCATTGCATAGTCCATGAGTGTACTTGCCATAAATTTCATCTGTCATGCATATTAACATCAGTTACTTGGTTCTTACCTTTCTATATTTGATGCATCATGTATGCTACAACATGCAGTAGTGTATGCATCGTGCCTTATCTATCAATGCATAAAACATTAAATTCGTTCATATTTAATTCATCGATATCATCTACGCATTGCACATTTTCTACCCTATGATTAGTGAGTTCTACTATCCCTATGGCTGCACCTTTCCAACACACAATTGAACATTAAAGCTAGTGCATATGTATTGGTAATTTCTTCATTGTTATGCTAAAATCTATTTGAGAAGACTATATCATATACCATGATGCCAAAAGATGACATCAGGAATTTTGATTTTAGATGTTTTCAAATACAAACAATTTTCTAAGGCCTTGTAAGCATTTGTCCTCTAGCATATTTCAAACATGATGTAACTAATTTGCAAAGCATGCTTTAAAATATGTAGCATAGATTTCAACCTTAGCACCAGGTGTTAGGGCTTTATAGCTCCAAAAACTTGTAGCTCCTCCAAAGCATCTACACACTCGTGAAGGTAAAGTGCGCTCCCCATACTCACTTTCCATGAATTGGTGCTTGTATACCACGATGTTGAAAATGAACACATGACATCCACTCATTGAAATGAGTGAATGTAGACCAAGGAACCTTTAGAAACATAAATAAGTGTTGTAGTGGATCCCTTTTGCATGAGAATTCAAAGTGTAAAGATTGAAAGCTAAATGAAGTAGCTATGAGAGCTTCACACACAAATGCATCCTTAAGCATGTTTTGAGACACAAAAGAAGGATCCAACATTGTTATTTTTGAGTGTCAAAACCTTGCTTCCAAAAACAAAATCATGTTCTTGAATCCTTTTCTTTGGTTAAACAAAAAGACTATCTCCATTACATCTAGTTCCTTGGATTGCATTAATCTAATTTACTTCACTTCCTCAATTCAAAATGCAATTTGAGGAAAAAAAGATCTTTGAGATGTAATGGCATTTGGTCAACTACGTTGTAATACTAGTTGTTGGAAAAGGATCCAGTGGATAATCACAAAAGATTGAAGCAATAATGCAAAGGTTGGAAGTGTTCAAGATCAACAATAAGTATATTCCATAAGAATTTAACTTGCAATACGTTAAGAAATCCAGCAATGATCAAATGGAGCAACCCTCTTAAATGATGAAATATACAATATCTCTCGATGTACTTATAGATAGGGATATCAACTTAGAAATATTTAATGTTGATCTGGGAAAGATTGCAAGATACCATAATACAATACATTAGTTGAGATGCAATTGGATGTAATGTTGAAAGGAGAGTGAAGGATCAATATGGAAACAAAGATGTTGGGATAAACACAAATAGACTATGGTTATGGAGAGTATGGGGAGTAAGAGAAATAAGGAAACTTAATATGGAAAAGTCCTTGTTTGGACACCTTGCATCCCAATCAATTTGATTTTTCACGTTCCTTGATTTCATGTATTCTTTAGCAATTGGGGGTGCTTTTATTCATAAGATATAAGAAAAATATTTATAACCTATTTTGTAGTCCTCAAACATACATGAAAACTTGAATGAAATGTGCATTGAACTTTTTAAAAGAGCCTTTTATAAGGGTGCCATACAAAGATGATAATATAGAGAGGGTAAAATACATAAAATTGGAGGAATTTAAGGCCATTATCTAAACAACTAAGTTGTTGTCCGACAACTATAATGTTGTTATCAACATGTTCTCTTGTTTGTTTATGACTTGTAGGGGCATGAATATGCTAATTTCCCTTTGGCATAATTATCAGATATACCATCATGATTTTCTTTTGCCCATGTAGTTCAATTTGGGGTTCAGTGCCATAGTGCTAATTGGTGGTTTCTCATCCTTGAATTTCACTTTGTTCTCATAATCTTTAGAGGCAGAATGATTTATGAGCAACTTTTGCCTCATTAAGCATAACTTCATGGTTGCATTCAATGTGTCCAAACTAAGAGAATCATATATTGAAATATTTCTTTTATGAAATTTGCATCAAGTTAAATTCATCATCTCATGTCTCATGTGTATATTCTTCAAAATCAATCATGCATAGATGATGTCATGAGGGCGGTTTACAAATCCAAAGATACTTCAAGAATCTATCTTTCAATGCCATGCCTAGGAATTTATTGCATTCCTAATGTGTCTTTGATATTCTCTTTTTGAAGAGTCTTTCTAATGTGTTAACCTCAATTTAGCGTTTGTAACTTTAGGTCTTCAAAAATTAGGACCTTTGTCATTTCGATGGATTTTACTTTTTATCTCAAGTTGGAATAATAGGGTATCTATTAATGCTAGGAGACTCCATACTTAATATTCAACAAAATTCAACTTTTGTTTGCTCCATATTGAAGAAGATTTAAGGTTCTTTTATGGTGGAAATATTTGCAAAAGACTGCATTTCAAAGATAAGTTTTATAGTTCAAAATAAAATCTAATCCTAATATTGCCACCTTTAGCATTTCAAGTAAATAAACGGCATCTTTGCAAAAAATTGCCACCTTCAACGTTTTTGTTAGAATTTTCAAGTACACATGGTTTGGGTGACATCCCACACATAATTCAAGCTTAGAGTTAGGATCAATTTGGCACTAGCTTTTGGAATTTATCTCGACCTCTAGAAGAGGAACAAGCTAAGCTTCCATGAGTGCAGTGAGATTGAGAACAACTTTCCACTTTAGCCTTAATTCTTCCGCCTAGTTGTAGCCACTATTTGTGGGGTTTTTGAGCCTTCATTTTTGGCCACTTTTGTTCATTTTCTCAATCTTCACCTCTATTTTTGGAGGGAACTTTATTCCAATTTCAACTATAATGTCATACCTATTTTTGTGGAATTATTTTCGGCTCATATTTAGTTTGTAATTCATGTTCAAGTCATACTAATGGTGCATATGTAATTTTGTACATGAGGTTAAATTTCTTCATCAATTTGTACAACATATTCTCTATCTTAATTCCTACGTATTCTAAGTCATTAGGTGAATAAATTCCAACTTTTAGTATTAGAACAAGAGAGAACCACACATAATGATTTATATTCTTTCTAACTTTTGTTTAAGCTATGAAGGGGAAATCATCTCATTTCAATTACTTGTGGCAAAGGAATGCATTTCCACACATGGCAAACCAAACTTTTACTCATGAATTAAAATTTATTGGAACTTGTAAAAGTGGATATCAATCAAATTGAATCAAATGTAGATTCTACAATTGCTTCAAGTGAACCTACTCTTCGAGTTGGGAAGGTCAAGCAAGAGCTGTAATAAAAGGGCCTCATCAATTCTTTACTTGAGCTTAAATGGTTAGTACATTCATGGTAAAGCGCATGGTTAGTACATTCATGGCATCTTTATGATGATGTCATGAATGAAAGCTAGGAATAAGCTTGATACACATTTTAGAGAAGGGCCCAAACAATGTTGGAAAAAACATGTACTACACTTTTAGGAATTGTTTAATATGTGGGACACGCATGGGATGTAATAATCAACGCATAAGACACCTTTTCTTTTCCCCACATGTTGATCAACCTATTTAGGACGGTTCTTGGGGTATGTTATGAGATGCCATCAAGTGAATAATCCTAGGGGTGATATTATCCTCATATGGTCAACCATAACATTCTTTAGACTGTGTGCAAACAAACACATACTGCTAGTGTGTTGAAGTTGTGTAGTCATATCTCTGTATCAATTTACATATGATTTTAATATTCTTACATGATGTATACATGTTTTCCACATGTGATATGTGATCTACATGCCATCTCGTTCGGTAACATTGTACTTTGTTTCATTGGCAAAGGGATATGAGTGGGAAGAACAAAGTTTGAGAGGGAGGAGTATACTTAGATTTAGAAGATGGGAACATAGGAAGATAACTTCATATACTTTCAAAAGCAAGGAGAAAATTGAAGAGAGACAAAGAGGGATAAATAGAAAGAGTTCAACTAGTTATGATATTCTAAAGAGAGATAAGTTAACAACATTATCATAATGGACTTATAAGACTTAAACTCAACTATATTAAGATACTTTCAACATTCTCTTTTTATTATTGGTCTTGTGTTCCTTCTCTCTAGTTCTATGCTCCTCTTCTTTGTTTATGATTGTTTTTTATTCCCTTGACCTTGAATCAAGTTTTTGGGATGTTCATTGAGATTTTTGTGTTGAAATTTGAGTGCTTATATATACATGCCATATTTTTTATATTTTCTTGAACCTCTTCATCTTATTCATCAATCACTTTGTCATGATTCTCTATGTCTTAATCATTGCCAAGAGTTTTGAGATGCCATGCCTTTTTCTCTAGGTGGTTGTTTCCTTAAGTTTTTATCTTGTGCTTCTTTTCCTTAGGATCCATTTGGCTTCAAGTGTAATGGGAATGATTGTTTCCTCATTGGATATTGATATCACACGTTGTTGAGATCTTTTATTAAGAAGAAGAGTGATGTCTAATAGTTTAATATTGATTTGAGTTTTTCCAAGAGAATGAATGATATTGGAAGCATGACATTTGTTTGATTATATCTCAAGGAATACAATATCAAGGGTAGAAGAATATAACAAAATTTCCAGGGATGAGCTCCATTGGGACATGTCCATTATTGATTTGATTTATACACAATCCATTAGAGTGACATATAACTTGGTCATGATTTAATTACATTGAAGCCAAACGATTTTATAGTCTTGAACCCAAAGAACAACCCAAACTTTGTAGTCTTAAAGCTAAAATGATGATGCTCAACATCCCTTGGAAAGAAGAAGAATATAGAGAGAAATCTTATATGTTATAAACTGGTTGAAAGTGAAATCAAAGCTATCTTCACACAATCATCATAAGTTGACCTTACATTAATCTCTTTTCCTAATCCAATGGGATTATATTCAAAACAAAAAGGAAATGTACAAGAAGAGGGATACAGAAGAGGAAAATATTATTTTATGAAATGGGCACCCATACCAATTGTATACAAAACTAGCAAAAATGGTAAGTAAGTATTTCATTACATAACATCAACTCTCAAGAACTGAAATGAATATAAACATTCCAATTGCATTATTTTTATTAAAAATGAGAAAAAGAAACCAAATTTACATTGCATCATTAGTTGTCATACGCAAAGTTGACACTCTATGTGTGAAACATATGGTACCTTAAGGGTTTTATCCTCTTTTGTGCATTGGGTCTCATTCAATAGTAACACTATGAATATCCAACAAGAGAAGATTGATACTTGGTGCACAAAAGAGACTATCAGAGGGCATAACTCCATTTTTTGCACTTAATGTGTATCATGAGATACTATCACTATGATGTTCAATACTCAAGAATGTAAAATTAGTGTGTTAAAAAAGTAGTTGAATGTGTATGTGATTTCTCATGTACTTGGTGTAAGTTGGTGATAGCACATGATGTATGTTCCCTTGAGTCTGATTCTGAACTACTATAATATCACTAGTAAGTAGTAATTTAATTTTTCTTTCTGACATGCAGTTTCACAAAACTTATTTAAGCTTTTGGATTCAGACATCAAAGGTTAGAAAAAAGTAAAGACGATTCAAGGGAGAAACCTTATTTCCATCCCTCATAATTTGAAAATAATTTTAAACCAATCTCGTTATTCCAAAAGTCTAATGGTGGTTATGCAAGTTTACACGATGATCCTTTCTTTGAATTTTTGAAGCAATTCAACTTTTCTTTTTTATATGTAGTTTCACAAAACATGCTTTTGCTTTTGGATTTGGACTTCAAAGCTCAAAAGAAATGTTTTAAAGTAAAGGTGATTTTAGGGGAGCTGCTCCCAAAAGCCACACGAAGATCATGCTAAAAACCTATACAAGTAGTTCTTGTGATTTTTGCCGCAAATCGTGGAAGTTGGTTTTCTTTTTAATTATTTTTATTATATTTTTTCTGATTAGGTTTCATGTTGACCTATGTTTTTATGCTTTTTGTAATCTAAATATGCACCGTGAAATTAGAGCTTGAACCCTCAAATCTACTTCAAATTTGACATATGATATATCATTGGATAGCTCTTGAGTAGCACTTTTGAAATATATAATAAAGAAATTTCATCATATTTTGACCAAAGTTGTTGATCAACATTCACCTTGAAAAGTTTTGCATAATATCTATGACCCTTCTTGTTAAAGGTTCATTTCCAATAATCCCCTCATAACCTGACACAAGGTTAATATGACAGGCAAGTATATATAGGTATATATTCGATTGGATGATAAAAATACAGTGTTTATTAGGGGAAAAAATGAACCCTCTTTGGGCCTTTTAGATTAAGGGCTGATTAGTGATCCACCAATGAGGAGAGAGTAGTGGATAGAGTCTAGTTCCTTAATCTTCTAGATTAGACCTAGGCTTCCCTTGGTTTCTCTTAGTCAAACCCATCAAAACCACAAAAAATTCGTGGGTTTTCTGGAATGAATGGTTTTGGATTTCAATGTTTTGAATCTCAACCATTGGATGGTCCAATAAATCTAAGGGCTCATGTGATCCTAGAAAAGTAATTCTAGGATTGATTATAGACCCTTTGATCAAACAAAGATCAAGGGCTTATTTCAAATGACCTCGAGAAGAAGCACCTTTGCATCTCAGGCCTTGGATTTCCATCCTCATCGAAGGGTTCACATTGATTGCCAATCTTGGAAAAGCACTTTTGATTATGTGCCCTTGGATTAGCCTAAGATCTAAGGGTTGTAGATGATTGCTTAGGATGGAAAGCAAAAATTCATACCATCCATTAGATGTAGGATGTATCCAAGGGTTGTAAATAAGTATTCTTCTACCTAGGCATCCTAGGGATTTTTCAATCAACCATTCTCTAGGAGGTTTATCAAAATTAGTCACACATATTTCCTTCCAAATCTTCCATAGTGCTTTGTTTCTAAGGGCATTCCACAAAGTTGAGGAGCATCCAATCACTTCACCAAGCAAAGCTTGCTTTCAGTTAACTTGATATGGAAAAGTAAGAAATTTGTGGACGTTTGCCACACCAAGAGACTCCTAGGGTAATAGAAGAAGAGGCATCCCAAGTTTTCTCTCTCATAATGGCATCACTTGTACCATGAGGGACGACGACAAATCTTACTAGCTTTGACATTGTTCCATATCCCCCTGTGGAAAATTTTCCACATAAGGACCACTTTCTTATTCTCGATAAGCAGGTGCTGAAGTATTTCGATAGTGATGCACCATAGTGTGCTCTCCTTCTCGAGAGCTCCACGACGATATGCTCGGAGTAGAAAACCGAGCTCCTAAAGGCCTCACACAGCACTTCACATAGAGGCTGCAGAATACGCAGAAAACGCAGTACACAGGGAGCACGAAGACAGACTTCTTAAGTCTTACAAATGCGGTCGAAATTACAATCTGTGTCTGACCAGGCCACTGTATGTTTTATTAAATAACATATACAAAGAAGTGTTCGATGGCCATTTGGCCTTTCACATGGACACTAATGGTAACAATCTCCCACTAAAGGCCAATATGGCTAGAGTAACTACGAGAGAAAAATAAAGAATGATAAAGAATACCTGAGTGTAAGTATACAAACTATACCTCCCACCTGATGGGCATGTTACACAGTATACAAGTGACTGCATAAGATCAAGAATCAAGTAACCCCCATCAAGTGACAACAGTGTCGAAAGCTATCCTGTGGTAGAGCTTTAGTCAAAGCATCTGAAGCATTATCTCGAGTGTTAACCTTCTCAAGAATAATGCTCTCAGTGGTTAAGCAATCCCTAAAGAAGTGATACCTCACTTCAATGTGCTTGGTCCTTGCATGATAGACCGGATTCTTAGCCAAAGCAATGGCACTCTGACTATCACTGAGCAAACGAGGTACATGCTGAGGTAAACCCATATCACAAGCAAGAAGAGCAAGCCACAATGCTTCCTTACATGCCTCACTTGCTGCAACATACTCTGCTTCTATGGTGGAAACAACTGTAGATTCTTGAAGATGACATCTCCAAGAGATAGCACCTCCAGCAAAATGAAAAATGTACCCTGACGTAGACTTACGATTGTCTACACAACCAGCATAGTCAGAATCTGTGTAACCAATGGTGGATGCTTTCCCTTTATCGAAGCATAGACACTTGTCCTTAGTGCCACTCAGATATCTCAAAATCATCTTGACCGCTTCCCAATGTTTCTTGCCAGGATTAGACATATATCTGCTCACAACTCCCATTGCAAATGCAATGTCTGGTCTCGTAGCTACCATAGTGTACATGAGACTACCAACAACAGATTGATAGGGAATTTTGGTCATGAATTCCTTTTCCTCATCTGATTTGGGGCAATCATCCTTGCTCAATTTCACATATGTGGGTAAAGGTGTACTCAATGCCTTTCCACCCTGCATATTGAACCGGTGAAGTACTTTGGATATGTACTCTCTTTGAGACAAGTATATGCATCTTTTGCTCCTATCACGAGTAATGTGCATGCCAAGAATATGTTTGGCATCCCCCAAATCCTTCATATCAAATGTCTGACTCAACTTCTTTTTGAGAATTGACAAATCATACGAGGACTTCCCAGCAATCAACATATCATCGACGTAAAGTATCAAGCATATCAATCTGCCATCAGAGCATCTCTTTGTGTAGAGACAATGATCCTCATTGCTCCGAGAATAGCCTTGGGACTTCATAAAAGCATCAAACTTTTGGTACCATTGTCTAGGAGACTGTTTAAGTCCATACAAGCTCTTCTTGAGCTTACAAACTAGACTTTCCTTGCCAGGAACTACATAACCCTCTGGTTGTTCCATATAGATCTCATATGTAAGATCTCCATGCAAGAAAGTTGTTTTCACATCCATTTGGACTAGCTCTAAGTCCTCCATTGCAACGAATCCAAGCTACATGCGCAAGCTAATCATCTTGACCACTCGAGAGAATATTTCCTCAAAATCAACACCATGTTGTTGCTTAAAACCCTTTCCAACAAGTCGTGTTTTATATTTTGGAGAAGCACTATCTGATGTGAACTTCAGCTTATATACCCATTTGCATGGTAAAGCTTTCCTGCCCTTTGGCAAAGGTACTAAGTCCCAAGTACCATTCTTGTGAATAGAATCCAACTCACTCTTCATGGCACACTCCCACTTGACATGATCCTCTGCCTGCATAACCTCTTTGTAGTAAGAAGGCTCACCAGCATCTGTTAGCATAACAAAATCTAAACCTGGAACATATCTATCAGGTGGATGTGAGACACGTGCAGAACGTCTCAATGGTTGGTGAAAAGGAATATGTGCAGACTGATCTGAATGGACATTCTCTTGAACATCCCTATGTGCAACATTTTTATGCATGCTAACCGGAGGACTAGTATCCTCAAACACCATTCTTCTCACTTCAACCTCCTTGATGGGCTGTTTATGCATCTTAGACTCATTAAAAATGACATCACTACTTCTGATCACTGATCGTGTTTCAGGATCCCATAACGATATCCAAATTGTCCTTCTCGACCATATCCAAGAAAAATGCATTTCTTTGACTTATGGTCCAACTTTTGTCTAAGACTCTTGGGTATATGAACATATGCTTCACACCCAAAAACTCAAACATGATCATAATATGGTGGTTTCCCTGTCCATAACTCTTGTGCCACTTTCAGACCTTTGGCAGTACTAGGTGAAAGGTTAGTCACATGAACTGTAGTCAATACTGCTTCTGCCCAAAAACCTTGTGAGAGGTTTGCATGATGCAACATAGAGACTACTCTATCTTGAATAGTTCTATTCATCCTCTTAGCTACACCATTCTGTACTGGGGTATAAGGAGCTGTAAAATCTCTATGAATCCCTCTAGACTGACAGAAAAGGCTGAATTCATGTGAGCTATACTCACCCCTATTATCTGAACATAAATCCTTAAGCTTAGTTGCTTTTTCAGTCTCAACTGAAGCAAGCCATTTTCTGAAAGTAGGGAATACATTGTCCTTTGATTTGATAGGATATACCCAGACTTTTCTAGTAGCATCATCTATGAAAGTGACAAAGTAAAGAGAACCACCTAAGGACCTAGTGGGCATAGGACCACACACATATGTATGAACGAGATCTAAAGGCTGAATTGAAGAGTCAATGTGCGTTCTATGCACATTTTTGGTTTGCTTTCCATATTGACAATGCTCACAAAATGAAAAATCAGAGAAAGATAACACAGGTAAGTAGCCAGAACGAAAAAGATTTTCCATTCCACTTCGAGATATATGGCCCAAACGACCATGCCAATACAAGCCATAGGCTATTCAGTAACAGCTAACAAGTGTTCTTTCTGTGATACAAATAAAGGATAAAGTGAGCCAAGTTTGCTTCCTTTTGCAATAACCATATTGCCCTTTGATATACGAAAGGATTGAGCATAGAGACCACCTTGTAACCAAGGTCATCAAGTTGACCAACTAACATCAAACTACGTGATAACTGAGGTACATGGCGTACATTATGCATGGTAAATTTTGAACCATCAATGAACTACACAACCACATCTCCAATCCCCACAACATCACACTGGTAAGAGTCACCAAGTCTCATGGTACCAAGAGACTTTGCTTCATAATTAGAGAACCATTCTCTATGTGGTGTCACATGGAAAGAAGCACCAAAATCTAGCAGCCAGGTGTGGGAAAGAGAATCAGCCATAAGTGCCTCAGATGGCACAATACTATCAAGTGTCAACACATCAACATCATCAGAAATAGCATTAATTTCTTCAATCTTCACAGTCGAAGTAGATGGTGCAGGTAACTGTTTAACATGCCCATCAACATTTTGTCCTTTACCTTTAGCATTCTTTAACGCATAACAATCTTTCTTCATGTGTCCTTTCTTATGACAATAATGGCATTCGATATCCCTCTTCCTTGATTTACTTCTACTCTTATTCCATTGACCATTCTTTTCCTTGTTCTTGCTCCTGCCACGTTGCTGATTCTTTCCTTGGTAAGAATCATGAACATTATATGCATCTCCACTCTGAGTGCCAACCATAGATTTTCTACGAATCTCCTCACTCAAGAGTGCTCCACATATGTCATCATAGACGAGTTTACCACTAGGTGCACTGTTATTAATAGCTATGCAAAACGTATCCCATGATGATGGTAGGGTGCATAATAGCAATACTGCTTTCATTTCATTATCCATATCCATTTTTTGAGCCTGTAACTGGGAGAATATAGCATCAAACTCATTTAGATGAGCAGCAACACTATCTGTGTCCTTCATACGCACGTCATATAATTTTATCATCAGATACACTTTATTTGATGCCGTCTCTTTTTCATATGTATTGCATAACTTCTTCCAAAGCTCCTATGCACTTTCACAGTCTAATATTGTAAAGTAAATATTATCTGCCAGGTGTAAGCGAATGGTAGACCTGGCCATTTCATCTAACTCATCCCAATCATCTTCATCCATGTCAGCGCGCTTCTTTGAAATCCCATTTACTGGCTTCAATTGCGTCCTTTGAATCAGCACATCTTTAATGTGATTCTTCCATAGAGCAAAGTTTGTGCCATCAAATTTTCGGATCTCAAAATGGTCTTTGCCCTGCAAGTTATAGATCCTCCTCGAAACACTAGCACTAGACCCTGATCCACCGGATTTGCCTCAGACCTCTGATGCCATGATGGTAGAGAACTGAATAGAATGATAATAGAGCTAGAAGAGTCCAAACACCAACAAATAAGAGTATCAAGGAGTAAATCGACCACTATATAGTTGACTAAACCAAAAATCTGGAAAAATTTTGCCAGAGTATCCTCTGCAAAATTAGCATATGACAACTGTTGAAGTAATATAAAATTGCAAGTATTGACATGTCTACCTGCGTAGTGAATCACTGACTCCATATAATCAGTTACCCAATAGAAGCCAACTAGGCAAATCGAGCACCTATGAACAACTATCATACATCTCCTATGGCAAGGTTGGGTAAGTCTTCCACCTGCATCACCGAAGAGACCCCAACATCTAGGTGTCTCCCAGTTAAGAAAACCTCACCACGACCCTCTTTATCAAATGTAAAAGGCTTTATGCAAAGAACGTAACCTCTATATCAATGACATAGTGGTTAGCAACGGGATGGCAACGTCATAGGCAACGGGTTGCTAACGCGTTAGCAACGCGTTCAAGTTGCGAACCCCAAGTTGCGATAAAGTTGCGTACAGATCAATTTTTATTTTAGATTTTTTTTATATGTATATATGTGTGTGTATATATATATATATATATATATATATATATATATATATATATATATATATATATATATATATATATATATATATATATATATATATATATATATATATATATATATATATATATATATATATATATATATATGTATAGAGAGAGAGAGAGAGAGAGAGAGATACATACATACATACATATATACACACACACACATACATACATACATACATACATACATACATGGATTATATTATATTACATACATAGCAGTAAATATATACTACATACATACGTGTAATGTAATACACACATTTTTATGTGTATATACACATAGTATATACATATTACATTTATACACAACACATAGATGTATACATACATGATACACATGCATACATACATACTTCAAAAATAGAAACATGTATATTAGATACATACATAAGTTAATACACATGCCTTTCAGTAAACATAGAGTAATAGATTTTAGGAATGACATCATACATACATAGATGCTTATATAGATACATACATACGTACATACATACATAGCTAAGTAAATAAACATATCTTTGGGTAAACATACAAAAATAGGAATATACATCATAGATTACATCAAGTGTGTGTCAACTCTGATGTTTGAGGCTTAAAAAACCTGCATAAATTTGCAGTGGCTTCTCCCACCAAAACTGAAAACCTCTCGAGAAACCTGTAGTTTTACGAGTGTGGCTGAAAATACAGCCCCAAAGGTTGATATTTATTGTCTGAGAAGTACAAAGAACACTCTTCTTGATGTTCTTGGACCTGTGTGAAGAGAACTATGTGCCAAAGTACTCCAAAATGGCTCCAAAAGACACCCCAAAAATGCTTCAGAAATAGGCTTTGAAAGCAAAGAATGAAGCTTTGAGGGACCAAAACTTGTTCAAGGTAATGTCAACCTTAGTGTTTCCCCTTCTTCAAACACCACAAGAGTGTAGCTTAGTGGCAAGAGATTGCCATAGTTAAGCGAGCTCTGGGGGGAACAATATTGGGATGGGTGACCTCCCGAGAAGTACCGAGAACCTCCATATTCCTTGATCGTTGAGGTCCTCCCTCGCACGCAGCCAACGGCTCCAACGGTGACTTCGGTGACTCGGATGACAAGGTATGCCAAGGTCTATGCCTTGGTCGCCACCTTAGTCATAAGCCTTGGAGAAAGCCTTGGGGGGGGGGGGGGCGCTCGCACAAAAGGAACAAAGCTTTTGCCTCGAACTGCTCTGATACCAGTGAAGTATTTAGATGGCGATGCACCACAGTGCGCTCTCCTTCTCGAGAGCTCCACGAAGATATGCGCGGAGTAGAAAATCGAGCTCCTAAATGGCACACACAGTACTTCGCACAGAGGCTGCAAAATACACAGAAAACACAGTACACAGGGAGCACAAAGACAGACTTCTTGGGACTTACAAATGCGGTCGAACTTACAGTCTGTGTCTGACCTGGCCACTATATGTTTTATTAAATAACATATACAAAGAAGTGTCCGGTGGCCATTTGGCCTTTCACATGGACACTAATGGTAACAGGTGCCATGTGTCCTTGAACTTGAATTCCCATCTAAGCCAAGACTATCATAGACACCACTTCTTGTTAAGCAACAAATGATAGTTCAAGTTTCTTTTGCTTCTTAAAGTCATCTCCATCTTATTCCCATTACATCATCTTAGAGCTTCCAAATGATGGGGATCGTAGCCAAGTAATAAGTTAGTCTTCGAATCATCCTCATTCACTTTAAGTCTTAAAAGGCACCATTCTTTGAATTCCACTCAATGGATTATGTTTGTTGGCCCTTTGATCCCGCAGGCGCACATACGTAGAGGATAATACACAAACAAAATCACACAAAAGTACTCAGAGAATAGAAAGAGACAAGAGACTTGACATCAAATTGGGTTCAATCTCCCCTCACATACTATGATGGACGAGTCTATCAGAGCATGTATATTTATAGGTATTTCTTATTAGGTCTTGAATAGAAGATACATGAGGACGACGCTTTGAGAAGCATGCTTTTTTACAAAAATCTACTTTATTTACAAAATCGTGATTTTCTATTTTTACAAAAACGTCACTTTCTAAAGCGATCTATTATTTTTACAAAAAATAACTAAAAATACTATCTTCTAAATATCTCCAAAAATAATTGAGTAAGTCCATGTGCACTCACACCCTCATGAGTCTTCACTTGCCAAATCAAAACACAAAACACATTAAAACCCTCAAGGCAATAAAATCCATTTAACATTCAATTATTCCATAAAGTATAACATGCCTCCTAGTTGACGAGCAATTGACCTCAGTTGATAAGAATAAAATAGACATGGATAGCCATTCACATGTTCCATCACTGAACAATCATAAGCATGTTCCATGTAAAAACGCATGCATGGAACTGTTGATATATTTAGGTAGTGATGTGTGTGAACACTCTAGGACCGTTGGGGCACTTTATTCCCTCTTTAGGAGGTTTTTTTCCCCTCGCTTGTATATACACCTATTGCCCTAATGGGCTACTAATCTTTGTACATTCTAGTGGTTCATTCAACATTGTGTGTTGTGCTCCAAGCTTTTTCTTCCTTGTGTTGTTCACATGCTTCCGCAGATGTCTAACTCCAATAATTGGTATCAAAGCAGGTCATCGCTTAATCTAGGGCATTGTCTACACCTCTCCGGTTGCAGTCTCAGAATCACACGAAATTTGGTAAGCATACTCAGGGTGTTTCAAAGATCAAAACAACTTCGGTCTATGTGCCAAAATCGCGATCTGAGCTCGTTTCGACCTCCGAACATAGTATCATAGTGCTTGTGCAGGTTATTTCATCTTTTTGTGCCAAAGGTATATACAAGTTTTGGTTCGTCAATATAAGTGTCTCGAAGTCTATTAGGTTTAGTAGAATTCTTTTGGGCAGTTCTGTTCAACTTTTTGAGATACAATCAAATTTTTGCATCAAGGTATTTTAGTGACTAGCCATGACTGAAAGCAATGATGTATTCCGTATGTTGGTTGTTGAGGATAAGTTGGATGGTACCAACTACCCATTGTGGGCTTATATGATGCATCATGTATTGGTCGCAAAACCACTATGGAATATTGTGCAAGGTGTTGAAAGACGTCCTATTACACTTGCGAATATAGGCACTGCAAATACAGGTGTTGGAGCTGATGGAGATGGTGTCGAAGATGATGATATTGTGTAGATTCATATTCGTGTTGCTGTTTCTATTGCACCTACTATAGAGCAAATTCGTTGGGATGGCAGAGATGCTCAAGCACATGCATTGATAGCTTTGTCTGTCAAATGTGCCATTATTCCTCACGTTCACTCTTGTAGAACAACGAAGGATGCTTGGGATACACTTACCAAATTGTATCAGGCTAGGAATGAGGCTCATGTTGCTTACCTCCGGAAACAATTGGAGATTGAGCACATGAATGAAGGTGATTCTATGGACAATTTTATATATATATATATATATACACACACACACACACACACACGGAGAGAGAGAGAGAGAGACCGTTTCGAATGGTCTTCCTGACTCATATCAGATTTTTGCGTCTACTCTCTGTTTGATGATGAAACGCAATCCAAATGCCTTATCATTTGAGGAGTTATTCTCTATTCTGTTGCAGGAAGACGACTCTAGGTAGAACATGTCTATTATGCGTTTTGCAGATCAAGCTTTCTTGGCTAGTCAGAAGCAAAGGTAAATGGAGCTCTTCTATTAGTAAGCAAAAATCTGCAAATGCTGCACATTCAAAAAAGGAAGACAAAGATGAGAAAAAATCAAAAAATAAGAAATTGTTTTGCAAATACTGTAAAGTGAATGATCATGTCATCAAGAGCTATCCAAAACTGGCTGCTAAAGAGGCAAAGAAGAAAGAGGACGGAATGGTTGTTGCAGAGGCCTCTACACCCAAAAACACAGTATGCTAATCTTGTGCAAGAAGAAGAGTGGGTGTTTACTACTGTTTGCAGTTTCGACCCATCTTTTCATGAGTAGTGCATGTCTGCAGTAGACTCAAATGTTTAGTACTTTGATAGTGAGGCAACCAAATATATAACCTCGCAGCACAGTTTCTTCTTTTCACTCGAGCCTTACCCTATAGGGAATATTGTCACATGCACCAACAACTCCTATCCTATTATGGGAGTTGGTAAGATCATTTTGACTACTGTTGATGGTAGTTCTTTCACTTTGTGAAATGCTTTGTTTGTGCCAGGGATCAAGAAAAATTTGTTATCAGTTTCTACATTATCCAAGATTGGCTTGGTTGTGAAATTTGTTGATGAAAGATGTACAATTCATGATCTGTCAAATGGCGACATCATTATTGCTTCTGGCATTTTATGTCATGGGTTGTATAAGCTCATAGACTATGAAAGATATGTAAATGATTTGGCATGCGTAGTAAATGATTCTCTGGCAATGTTAGATGCAAAGCTTTGGCATGCATGCTTTGGTCATCAGAATTTTGCTAGTTTTCTACACCTGCAAAAATCTCAAATGGTGTCTTCTTTGCCCAAACTTGAGGCACTCTGGCTGAAAATCTGTTAGCATGTAAAATGGGCACCCTTTGTTCTAATCGGGGGGGGGGGGGATATATGTCTTCTGACTTTAATGCATTTCTGGCTAAATGTGGGATAAAACATCCGTGTACTATGCCATATACACCTCAAAAGAATGGAGTTGCTGAATGAAAGAAAAGGTCACTCATGGAGATGGCGAGGTGTACGATCAAGAGTGAGGCTTTACCACATAGTTTTTGGCTTGAGGCTGTTATGTGTGTAGCATATCATGTCTCATGTGATGATGCAAATCATTCCATTTCTAATGTAGATTTACATGATGCACTTGTTGATGAGAGAACTGATATTGAGCAGGAAAGAACTATGCCAAAATGGCTATTGCAAACCTTGCGTGATAGCAAATTAGATGCACCTCTATCATATCATACTCGGTCAGGCTCTCATAGTGCCTCTTTTGCATCAGATTGCTATGTTATGGCTGCCTCTAGTCTCTATGATGAGATCAACTTGTTTTGTTTGATGAAGCACAAAATTATGAACATTAGATGGCTGCAATGCAATCTGAATATGATGCTATCATGAAAAATGGTACCTAGTCTTTATGTGACTTGCCTCCTGGTAAAAAGGCCATTTGCACTAAGTGGGTATACAAGTTGAAGCGTAAACCTGATGGAAGAGTTGACAGGTATAAATCTAGGCTTGTTGCAAAGGGTTATGTGCAGGAAAGAGGCATTGATTTTGATGAAACCTTTGCGCCTACTTGCCGAATGACTATTGTTCGTAGCGTGTGTGCACTTGCAGCTCATCATGGTTGGAATGTACATCAATTGGACATTAAAACAACATTTTTGAATAGTGACTTGCATGAAGAAGTGTATGTTTTTCAGCCCCATGGCTTTCTGCAGAAGGGACATGAAAACCAGGTGTGCAAGTTAAAGAAGGCATTATATGGTTGAAAGCAAGCACCACGTGCTTGTTATGAAAAGATACATGCCTATCTCATGGCACATGGTTTTGAGAACAATCCAATTGAAAGCACCTTATATGTTGAGCGTGCTAATGATGTGCTTCTGATCATTGTGGTGTATGTTGATAACATGCTACTCACTGGTCCTCATGACACACATATTGCTGATTTTAAGGCTGATTTGCATGCCTCATTTGAGATGTCTGATTTGGGGCATTTTCATCACTATTTGGGCATTCAGTTTATGCAAGTTGATGGTGGAATGGATTTGTGTCAAACGAAATATATTGAAGATTGTAAGCCTATTGCCACTCCTATGGAGATAGGGTTATGATTGATTCTTCATGATGCTAGAGATGCATTTGATGTTGTTCTCTATCAGCAGGCTATTGGATGCTTGATTAACTTATGCATTACTTGGCCAGATATTCAGTTTGCTATCTCATAGATGAGCAGGTTTATGCATTGCCTAGGTGTCAAGCATTGGTAGGCGGTTAAGCGCATCTTTCGCTACTTGAGTGGTACCAAGCTATTTGGATTGTTTTATCCCAAGGGGGGATCACTACTACCAGATTTGCATGCTTTTTATGGTAGTGATTGGGTTGGTTGCTATGATACTTGTGTGTCCACCGGTGGCTCTTGCTTCATGCTTGGTAGCTCATGTATATCTTGGTTGAGCAAGAAGCAACCTACTGTGTCCACTTCCAATTGTGAGGCTAAGTATAGGGAAGCTTTCATAGTGACTGTTGAGCGTGTGTGGCTCAGATGCCTTATGGCTGATTTGGGTGTTGGTCAGTCTTCTGCCACCACCATCTTCACTGACGGTCATAGCACATTTGAAGTTGCAAGGAACCCTGTGTTCCATGCTCGCACTAAGCACATTGAGGTGCATTATCATTATGTCAGGGAGAGGTTCTCTACCGCGGAGATCAGCTTGGCATATGTGCCCACGCAGGAGAACATTGCAGACCTTTTTACGAAGGCTTTGTCTATGGAGAAGTTTGAAGCTTTTGGCAAAGCTTTGGGCTTACTTCCTTTTGTGGATTGATTCCACATAGCTTGGCACTTCCTTATACATGAGTGCCAGCTCATTGCTCACTGCATCACCCCCAGGGGGGATTTGTTGATATATTTAGGTAGTGGTGTGTGAACACTCTAGGATTGCCTGGGCACTTTTTTCCCTCTTTAGGAGGTTTTTTTCCCCCGGCTTGTATATACGCCTATTGCCCTTATGGGCTACTAATCTTTGTACATTCTAGTGGTAATACATTCAGCATTGTGTGTTGTGCTCCAAGCTTTTTCTTCCTTGTGCTATTCGCGTGCTTCTGCAGACGTCTAACTCCAACACAAACTGGAAAACTGGAATTTAATGTGATTGTGAATCATAAGCAGAAATCAAATGGACATAATGTGGAGTTAGTGATGTCTTATGAATCCATTGAGATTCTTCAAGTGAGTGATTTTTATATTTAACCAAGTATCTATGATATTGATTACATATGCGTGTAATAGTAACATCATGATCAATTATTTTCTTTGGAATTAAAATTTCAACATCCTCTTCAAGTAAAGGAGGATCATCTAAAATAGGAGTGAGTGGTAATGTTCCTTTCAATTGTTTTAGTAAATTGATATGAAAATAATTATGTATATTCCAATGAGAAGGTATATCTAATCTAAAAGCATTCTCATTAATTTTCTGAATAATGCGGAAGGTCCATAATAACGTGGTGCAATTTTTACCTTAGGATGTTGTGAAATATTTTTCTAACATCTTTAAATTATTTTTAACCATACAAAATCATTTTCATTAAATTCTTTAGCTACTCGTTTCTTATTAAAATTATGCATGTAACATTCTTGACTCTTTTTAATGTGCTCATGAACCTCATGAAGTGTAGAGAAATGATCTTGTGCAAAAGAATCATCCATAGGTATGTCAGTTTGAGTGATAAATATGGGAGTAGGAAGCTTCTTACCATACACAATTTCATATGGTGCACGTCCAAATAGTGCTATGTGTTGTGTTTTTATATGCAAATTGGAGTAAAGGAAATTTCTCATCCCAATTACTTGGATTATCTAAAGAGTAACAACGTAATAAATCCAAAATAGTACTATTCATAGCTTCACTTTGCCCATTACTTTCATGATGA
This sequence comes from Ceratopteris richardii, assembly GCA_020310875.1. NCBI lineage: Eukaryota > Viridiplantae > Streptophyta > Polypodiopsida > Polypodiales > Pteridaceae > Ceratopteris > Ceratopteris richardii. The sequence goes on from CM035406.1 coordinate 105,758,706, forward strand.
AATGTAGATCGAAAGTCTATTTTGGAACCTAATTGTGATTACAAAAAATGAACATCTCGATCTCAAAGAATAACTTTTGGAAGACCATGATGTGGAAAATTACATTTAATAAATAACTTCGCAGCTTGAGGTGCAGAAAGAGTCTTTTTACAAGGAACGAAATATGCTTGTTTACTAAACCTATCAACAATTGTCCAAATCATATCAGTATGAGATGAAGTTGTAGGAAGACTAGTAATAAAATCCATAGAAATTTGTTCCCATGGTCCATTAGGTATGGGAAGTGGCATTCATAATCTGAATATTTTAGCATGATGTCTTTTCACATGTTGATACACAATGCAATGGGAAACATACTGTGTAATATCCTTTTCTATATTTGGCCAAAAGAAAAATTCTTTACATGTAGAAATAGTACTTTGTATGCCCCTATGACCCATATACGGTGGTTTATGCATCTCTTTCATAACAAATTCTTTAAAACCTTGTGTAATGCATAACTTGTCTTTGAAATACAAGAATCCCTTATGAAAAGTGTAGTGATCCTCACTGAATGTTAGAGAATTATTAAAAGCATTCTATGTTCGTGAAAAATACAAATCAGATGCATAAGTAGGAATCATGTCATGAAATGAATGAATATGAACAATATAAATATTATTGATTGAAACAAAAGTTGTTTGTGGGGAGGGGAAACGACTAAGGGCATCAGCTACAACATTAGCTTTGCCAGGTTTATATTGAATCATAGGCTGAATATTTTGTCTGAATGAAACCCGTTTAATGTGTCGATCAGAAATCAATGGTTGATTTAATAAATGCTTAATAGCTTGTTGGTCTGTTTTGATTATGACTTCCGAGCCCATGAGATAATGTTTCCAAATTTTTAAAGCATGCACAACAACTAAAAGTCTATTATCATATGCACTATAGTTATTTTCAAAAGCTTTAAGTTTCCTACTTTCAAATGCAATGGGATAATCAATTTGCATTAGTACTACACCTATACTTCAACCACTAGCACCTTTAACTACATGAAACGGTTGTGCAAAATCGGGGAAAAGCATGAGAAATTGCATGTTTGACTTTTCCAAAAGATTGTTGTTGTGCTAATCCGCATGCAAATTTTAACTTTTTCTTCAATAATAATGTGAGCGAAAGTGCTAAATAAGAAAAACCTTTTATAAAATTTCTATAAAAACTAGCTAATCCTAGGAAGGAGCATACATTGCTCACATGTTGAGGTACAGAGCATTCTTCAATTACTTTAGTTTTCTTTGGAACACCTTGACTAAAAACAAGATGGCCTAAATACTCTAATTCCTTTTGGAAGAAATAACTCTTTTCAGGATTGACATAAAGTTTGTTTTTGCATAAAAAATAAAAAACTGTTGCTAAATGTTTTTTATGGCTTTGTGCCACATGGCTCCATGAGGAGCATTGTTTATATGATGGGTAGAAGAAGGGAGATTATTATCTCATATTGAGAGAGAGGCTCAAGTAGAGAATATAGGACTACTCTCTAATAAGAGAGTATAATAAGAGAGTATTCGAAAAATGAAGCAGCTCGGACGTGGCTGGGCGGCGAACATCAGTCTCTGTGCCACTGTACATGGCGAAAATTGCCGGCCATAGAAAAATGGACGATCGCGATCTCAGATTTTGTATCAGAGCCAAAATTCGGTGACGTTCTGCGTGCATGGCGGAGATGGGACTTGAACCTGCGACATCAAGCTCCAAGGACTTTGGCTTATCCAACTCACCATGAGCCCATGGTTAGTCCTAATGTCTTCGTTACATTATAGGTGCACTCTAACAGAGCTACCCTTGCTCGTGCATGTACTCTTTCATGAGGAGATGCCAAATCGGGGCAAATTCGGCCCCAAGTGATCAAACGCAACTGAAAATTGTTGAGATTGGCATGTACTTGATCGAAAATACTCATGCTATAACTGAGGTGCATGTTGAAGATATTGGGAGGAGCATCGTATTGCCAAGAAGCATTGGAAGTGCAAGTAGTAGTAGACGGGCTATGAGAGGTACGGTGGTATGAGTCAAAGAATATCGAGAACTCTATTCCAGGTATATGCAAATTTGAATTTATTTTTAAAATTCCTGGGAGTTAATCTTAGTAATACTCCATTTTTGGCAAAAGAAAGGATGGCCTTTGGGCAAACTTTTATGAGGGAAAATTATGTGTATGGGGAGTGTGAGACATATACTCCCACCTAGAGCTAAGAAATCCCCCAAAATATAAGAAAGCATAAGCTTTTGATACCTCCAAAACAGCCATCTTTTATGATTTTTACATAAATTTCAGGAGCTATTTTGAATAAGTAGCCACTTTGGCAAGGGAAAAAGAAGAAGTATTTTTCATAGATTTATGAAAAACCCATGCACACTTATAGTTTAGTGTATTGACTTCCATATACAATTACAAAATCCAAAAGATACCTTAGTTTGATGGGAGTTTGAAGCTCCACAAAACCCCCTTCCATCACAGTTTGAGAAAAAAAATTCAGCACCTCAATTTGAGAAATTCCCATTTTGGAAGAGAGAAAAAGAGGTGTATTAGTTATGGATGGATGGGAAAAAGTATATATACTGAGAGTATGGTGTATGGACCTCTTAGGATAATCATTAGATTCATCAAAATGATAAGTTAAGGAGGAATTTTACTTCCTCAAACACCCCCTTCCCGCACTTTTTGGAAAAAAATTAGATGTTAATTTTGGCCAAACTCCACTTCTGGGAGTAAGAAATAAAGATCATTTAAGAGGCTTCCCATGGATTATTGTATAAAATCCAAGAGAAATCCACATTTAGAGTGGATTAGAAGCTTGCAATGAGCTCCCATTTAAGTTTTTACATGAAAGTAAAAATCTTGATTTAGGCCTCTTTTGGGGAGCGAATTAGCATGCATGAAGGGAGGATTTGGAAAGTTGAAAACAGGCCAAAGAATTTTCATATGTTTCTCTCTGAGATTATGGAGAGAATTTTAGGATTTGCTTGATGGAAGAATGCTCTGGGGCACCCCAAAAATCACATTTTTACACTTTTTCGAGCCCCTCCAACAGTCCACTAGTTTGGCATGTCCCGCTTGGAATGGCCATATCTTGAGCTAGGAAACTCCAAATTGGACATGCTATGGCTCGTTTCGAAGAGCATAAGGTCTACTTTCAGGTTATCTGAAGATACTTTGGAAAATATGTATTTTTGCAGGTCTGTACAGCTCTGCAAAGTCTGAACAGTTTTTGGCGACTACCTTCCGGAAGCCATATCTTTAAAACCGGGAAGGCGATTTGAATAATTTCACTTCCAGGTCTTTGCACATGCTAAATATTTCAGTTTTTTATTGTTTGCAGGTCCTAAAATGGTTTTGTAGGTCCAAATAGAGATTACAAATGCATTTTTGAGTAAATTTTGCATTATTCTAGTAATCATTTGACCATGCTTTATGATTTGCGAAGTGGTTCGATGTTTTCGGACACTTCAAAGTGTATGTTAGGACCTGAGGAGAAAGGTGCAGAGGTCTTGAAGCTCATCGAGAAGAACTGGATGCATGCAACTCCAAAACCAACACTATTCAGGGACATATGCTTTATGCTTCAGGCATTTTACCTTATATTATGGCATGTTTTGTATGTACATGCATAGATTGGATTGCATACATCAAATGTTGATCATTGTTTAAATTATAAAAGTATGGATCAATGGGAGAGAAGCACAATTTTGATTGTTTGTAAGAAACAGGATTGCAGAAACTATATGGTTAGGCAACACAGAGAATGGTTGCCAACATTTGTTTTTATGTTTTTGCAGGTCATGGAGTCCATATATGAGTTTATGGCGTGCATGCCATGGGCCTGTCAAGCCCTATGTTATTGGGTGGCCTATGTGCCACTGAGCTATTGGTTATATTTTGTTTTGGGATTCCATTTCCTGGGGAAATGCTGTCGAAAATTTTCCCCCCTTATGGCGTTATATACGCACTTGCCTTTAGGTAAGAATGTTATGGCATGGTAACATGGCCTTTCTGCAAACATAAATAAGATGTAGGCATGCTTCTAAGCATGTATTTGATGGACTTAATACCATCACAACATCATAGATAAGGCAACTTCAGTAGCAACAGGATCCCCACACATAATCCTTATGGATTTTAGACCATAGGATTGCTAAAAGGAAGGATGCTATACCTTCACCATTAGGAATGTGCACAAGCAATCCTATAGGTTATAGGAAGTTGCATACAGACACGGGAGATACAATTTGATAATCTCCAAGCTAGCGAAGATTTATTTATCTTCACAAGAGTCTCAGAGTATGATTAGGAGACTATGGGGTATTATCAGGAATACCCAAAGAGTGATTAGTTTTACTCATGTTCATCACTTGACCAAGTAGTGAAGCATTTTTGCTACACTACTAAGGAAACCAAATAGATGGGATCACAGAGATGGGTTTCATGAGAGAGCATCAACAGGTGCTTATGTGATTTGAGTGATGGTTTGGAAGGCCATAGGCATGGCACTAGCTCTATGGTATAGAGCATAGATCCCTAAGTCAGGAATTGTTGCCAATACATATATATGTATATCGGGATCTATAGAGAGGTACTTAGACCTAGTCTTGGTACCTAGGAACAAGTTGGTTTGGAACAGAGGGGGATATCCATTGTCACATTGTTGACTAGAACCAAACTAACTAGTTCGAGGACATGGGACTCATTTGGGTCCACTGACATGATTTGAGGATATGGGATTCATTGGAGTCCACCTATATATTCCATTACATATGTATGGAATATATATTCGGTTTAGTGTAGGTATGACAACATGAATTGGAAGAAGGTTCCATTGGTATGGGATGGTGGAAACGACTTCCCTTTGAGCACTCTTCTTCTATGGCCAGGGAGAAAAGGGCTCATCGTTCATGGCGTCATGTCGCACTAGGTCAGAGGAGAGCTCTTAGTAGACATCTCCTTAAGATTGGGAGTTATCCTTCATAGTTTAGGGAAGATTTATTCTTCTAGTAGAGAATATGATAGGTGATTTTATCACCATGGATATCACATACTCATTTTTATCTCCATGGATATCACATACTCATTTTTATCTCCATGGATACCACATACTCATTTTGATATTAACAACTTTACCATTAATAGTACCTTGCATGCAAAGTAAAGAATGGATATAAATTGCATTACTCAAGGTACTTAGATCTTGTTCCAATGCTTATTCGGTCTTCAGAAAGTTATTTCAATCATGTGTCTTTAACCCAGAGAAGCTCCGATCATCCATAGTAAACATGTTTTGGAAAGATGTTCCATATCTTGTAGGTGTTCGAATTGATTGAAGCCTATTGTTGATAGTTTGTATCTCTTTTGTTGTAAGTATCCAAGGAGCAAATGCATAAGTTATGTCTTGTCGATTTTTATAAAAAATTGACCATAACTTTGGTTTTGAGTTTTGCTCCTTTAAATCATTTCTTGATGCTATTGTTCTTTTGATCCAAGAAGATGTTGCCATAATGAATAATCAATATTCTTGAATATATGCATAGAATAAAAAAGATGACAACCCTTTAACTCTCTCCAATACTCGAAAGAATACCATATCGACATATTCTCTGCTAGCACCAATTTTCCTTTACCTCTAATCTTTACATTCATCATCTTCATCATCATTGAAGATTTTGGATTCTAGATCTATAAGAGGCCCATCTGTCCATTTTTTATACCAATCCACAGGTGTCATTGGTTTTGGATATTGACCTATTTCAATCTTTCAATTAAAATGTAACGCTTCTCTTTTGCATCTTAATGGATGATCATCAGGCAAGAACCATCGATGTCGAAGATAAATATTTTTATTGGGATTCTTACTATAAATTGATCTCAGCCAATCACCATAATAAGGACAAGCTTTATATCCCTTAGTAGCCTACATCATGAAAACCATAAAAATATAATTAGATTAACTCACATACAATTGTATACATATTAAATAAAAAAATTACATCATTACCTGAACAGACACCATATCCTAGAAAATCATGTATAGTCCAAGCCATAATTCCGTGAACCATAATGTGTCTCTGATTAATGCTTTTTGATACATCAATGAGATTAATACCTCTACATAACTCTTGGAGATCATCAATGAGAGGAGCAAGATATATATTCATCTTTTTAACTTGTCTTTTTCCTTCGATTAAAAGTGAAAGCCTTAAATGTTCATTTTTAATGCTAAGGTATGGTGGCAGATTGTAGTTAATGACTACAACATGCCACATTGACTATTTACTAGATTTCATAAAAAATGCATTAACCCCATCTAATGCAACTCGTAAATTTAGATTGTGTAGCTCTTGTGCAAAATCTAGCCATCTAGAATCAATATGTCAAAAAGATGCACTATCTGTTGGAATTCTCATTACTCCATCATTACTTATATGATCAAATCCCCGTGCCAAATGTTTTGATAATTCAAGGCTTTAAAACATATGTTTAATTCATGGAGCCAATGGAAAATGCCCCGATACAATTTTTGGGATTTTACCCTCTTCGTCCTCATATCGAGGAGATTGACATTTTGGATATGTCAAAGAGACTGCATATTCACCTCTATATAAAAGACAATTGTTAAGGCATGCATGTATACACTGATAATCTATACCAAGATTGTTGATTATCTTCTTCATTTCATCATGTGATGTAGGAAGAATATTCTTGCTTGGTAATAACTTTTTAAATAGTAGCCTGCGAGTTCATGAAAAAAGATAATATGAATGAAAATAAATAAATAGAAAAATAAAAATTATACCTTAATAGTGCAGAAATAGATACGTTACTCCATCCAAAACAATTTTGAAGATTGAGAATAATTGAGCCTGCACTTAGTCGTGTCAAGCAACTTCCTTCATATATATTCTTTACACATTCTTCTCGAAGATATTTCTCATTTTTTGAAATATCAATGCTTTCGATGTAATTTTGATACCAATCCTCAATAAAACTTGCCATGCCATCATCTTCATTATTATCACAAAAATCTTGTACTTTATCTTCTTTTGAATATAGGTCTTTCAATTTTGCATATTTGACAGGATCACTTTTGCATAGCCTCCTCATGGAAGCTTCTGATAAACGAGGTCTTACTGGCAACTATGAATCGTGTGGTGGAAGATCATCAATGTCATACATAGGAATCTACACACATGAATAAAAATCATTAGTATTCCATAAATGAATGAAAAGTAAAATTTGAACATAAATTCAAATATGTAAGTTAATTTAAAAAGAGTTTCAATCAATTAGAAAGTTTTCATTGCTTTCTACCTAAAAGGTGCTCTTGGAGGTCTACGTCATCCATAATTCACTAATAATTCATCACCAACACAGCATTGAAAACTATGTATCTTGCTACATTTCTACTCATGTATGGTGATTTGTGATTGTTTTCATGCTCCTCAAATGTGCAATTAGTCATTGAACTATTATATAGTTGACTACTATTTATTAAACCTACTATATTTCCATGCATGTAAGGTCTTCCATCAATATATAATCTTTCATTTTCAGCATGTGTTATCCCTCTACTAGCAAGAGAAGCTACATTCAGGCATAATCCATAAGTAGTCATGCTTTGAACATAACGTATAAGTTGATGCCAATCTCCCCATCCATATATAGGACCACAAAATGACATAAGAGTGACTCAGAATTCGGAGGCACATACAAATTCTCTACAATAAAGAGACCATGACCAGCACAAGTAATAGTGGAGGGAGCAATCATATAGAAATTACCCCAAAAGTTAAAAACCTCTCCATCTAAAGGAAGGGGTCCTCTATTCCATCCTCCATATCTTCTTCTATCATATGTTTGTACTAGAGGATGATCACGAGTTGGCAATGGATAATCTTCAGATATTTTAGTCTGTAAACCGGGAGGTAGAGTATTTCGAGAAACCTCTACTTGTAATTGATAAATGGAAATTTTGTGATGTTTACAAGGTATATTAGCATTATTAGTAGAAGAATCATCATCATCATCGAGCAAACATTCCTATACATTAAGTATAATTTGATTTTGTATATGATTTTCAATTAAAATAATGACATTAATTTATAGAAACAATACATACCCAAGCTTTATCATTTTGATCAGGAGGTGGTGCACACTCGAAACTACCGTACTCTGCCTCATGTTCAATACATTCCAATCATGGTCTTTGATACGTACCATAGCCAAAATTATGCCAACATATAATATGCTCTTGACAGTAAAAATCATCATAATTCCTATCGGAGGACACATGTGAAGATGTCGTTGCATGGATAGGGGTGGTGGAGTACCCTCTGATTGATCAAAATCTGATTATGATATAACAATAAAAAATCATATATCAATCATGTATGTATCTATCAAATATTAGAATTAAAAGTTTGATATACTTACAATAAATAGTTCTTGTAGGATTAGGAGACGATGGTGGAGTTCCTCTTATTGATCAGAAGCCTGCATTTATTTAATGAAACAAAAAAACATAGATTAAATATACAACATATGAGAATTATAAGTCATTGCAATATAAACTATTAATTTGTATACCTTCTGCTGAGGAAATGACTCCTGAAAATGTAGCTATCTGCGAAAATACTGTCAGTCTTAGGTGGTATGTTAGGTCTTCTCTTATTTTGTTTTACCATACAATATCTCCTGTTATTTCAATCTCAAACAAAAAAAAGAATCAGAGTATAAAAAAAACTTTAAATTTAGAAACATGCATATGCATACACACACACATACATATACACACACATACATATACACACACATACATAGTAAATACATACCCACACACATACATATACACACACATACATAGTAAATACATACCCACACACACATATATACAAACAGATATACATGCATACAAATACACATATACATACACTTACACATACATGCATACACTTACATATACATACATACACACACATACATGCATACACCTACACATACATACATATCCACACATACATGCATACACATACACATATACATACATACACATACATAGTAAATATATACCCACCCACATACATATATAAACACACACATACATGCATACACATACACATGTACATACACTTACACATACATACATACACTTACATATACATACACTTACATATACATACACTTACATATACATACACACACATACATGCATACACATACACATACGCATACACTTACACATACATACATACCCACACATACACATATACACACACATCCATGCATACACATACACATATACATACATAGTAAATACATAACCACACACATACATATATACACACACACATAAATGCATACACATACACATATACATACACATGCACATACATACATACACTTACATATACATACACACACATACATGCATACACATACATAGTAAACACATACCCACACACATACATATATACACACACATACATGCATACACATACACATATACATATGCTTACACATACATACACTTACATATACATACACACACATATATGCATACACATACACATATGCATACACATACACATTTGCATACACTTACACATACATACATACATACATAACCACACATACACATATACACACACATACATGCATACACATACACATATACATACATATACATACACACAAAAGTATATGTATTATTGAAACTATATTGTTTATTTTAGTTAAAACACTAATCAGTAATCTTTTTTATTTGTTTCAATGCAGCAAAAGGATTATGGTCGATATCCTATGAAAAAGGAAATCGATTTTGCTACACATTGTGGATGTCGACATCTCTGCAAGTACATACAAGATCATCCAAATGCTTTTGTGAGTATTAGTAAATTTAATAGAATTATTTATTTTTATTATGAGTACAAGTAGGACGATCTCGATCGTCACAGAGTGCTCACACCTCTACCCATGATGCCACTATAGATACATCAGATCATGCAGATGATCATGATGGTGAGGATGATCATGATGATGAGGATGATTATGATGATGAGGACTTACAGGATGATGTGGATGAGGATGATCATGATGACGGATATATTACATTGGATATATATTTTACATTGATATACTTACTTTTTTTATATCTATATATTTTTTCATTTCAGTTATGGTTAGAATTGTGTCTATGGTACTAATTAATGAAAAGTCTTGTTTTAATGATAGATATTGTTGTTTATATTTAACATGTGATTTCCTACTTTGATTATATGATTCATTCATGTTATATGTGTGTTTGTGTGTATATATGTATGTACATGCATGTATAAAATGTATGTATGCACATCTAGTTATATATATATATATTTATGTAAGTGTGTCTATATGCATGTATCTATGTGCATATAGATATGTTTTATGCACATACATGAGTGTATGTGTATGTGCATGTGAATGTCTTTGTATGTATATGTGTATGTGTTAGTGTATGTGCATATATGTGTGATGGTGGATGGGGAATGGGAGATACGGGAGGTGTCATAGTGGGGAGAGGGGGTGGGGGGGACCATGAGTGGTGGGGAAATATACATGGGTTCGATGGTGTGTTCATGCATGTTGGTGATAGTGGAGAGTGAAACAGTGGTATGCAAGGTCGTGTTGAAAGGTGGTATTACAAGTGAGGGGAAAGGGAATGAGGCAAAGGGGTTATATACATTGCAAAAACTCATAAGAGGTAGAGCACTTGAGGCAGTGGTAGATGATCCTAGGTAGGAGGGAAAAACTAGGAATGTGAGATGGGTGATTAGTTGTGGAGGGGCAATAATAGATGGGATAAGTGTTGTTGAGGAGGGATCAATGAAGAAGTTGAGGTCGTAGGTGAGGTGACTACTCTGGGAGGGGTTTCAAATATAGGAACTATTGTGAAGGTGTTTATGTGGATGTTGGGGGTGAGGGCATAGTGGACAAAGAGGAAGTGTTGATGGAAGGGATCGGGTTGGAATACGTCCGTGTAAAATGGAGTGAAAAAAAAGTTTGGAGGTACAAGTACTTGTATATTGATTCTAGCATGGGTTTTTGGGTGCATATGTCATGGATCATATCTAGTAAGTGGTTTATTCATCAAAAATTGAAGGGCATCCATGACTCTAACAACTTTTATCAATAAATGCATAGTCTTGTTAAGCACTTCATCAAAACCACTATTGCTTGACCTACCTTTGTCATGATAGTCTCATAGTCTGATGGGGAGTTTTCTTGAAGTTCTCGATCAAAGATGGTGTTATGTCTGATTCCACTCTAAGAGAACTTAGTGATGAATGCTTCCAAAATCTATGAGATTTCTCTGTAGTTGCCTCAATTTAATGGTTGAAACCATGTAGGAGTTATACCTTCACTACAACATATATTGGAAATGTTTGGAAAAACCATGCTATACATACCGACAATCAGTCCGGCCTTGGTATGACCATTGGAAAATTACCATCGGTATGAGCATCGAAAAATTTTGACACCCGTATAGGCACTAGTATAGGCATCGATATTCTACTGGAGATATTGATGCTTATACCGATGCATATACTATTGCATATATTGATGCATATACTATTGCATATATTGATGCATATACTGGAACCTATATTGGCACCGTGAAAGATAAGCTGAGTACTAATCATCTGTTTTAAACTCGAAAGATAATCGCTCTATTTTTTTGTGGGAAGCATCTCCATCTCACTTGCATTGTGCTCACCCTTTTCTTTTTGTCTCTCCCCTCACACACATCCACCCCCCTCTCTTTCCATACACACACACACAAATCTCTCTCTCTCTCTCTCTCTCCACACACAGAGAGATCTCTCTCTCTCTCTCTCCACACACAGAGAGATCTCTCTCTCTCTACAGGCACACATATCTCTCTCTATTGCATCTTGGTAAGTGATGCACTCCTTTACCCTCTCTCTATTTGTATTCGTTTTTGTTTTAAGGGTTTCTTAATTTTACTTTAATTTTGTTTTGCAGGAGCTTTTTGGCATCAGTTTTTTGTTTGATGAGAGGCGACATCCATTGTGCTTTGATGAGCGTTCCAAAATTACATCGATGTGAGTGATTTACATCCATGCATGTATTGTTTTGTTCTCCATTATATATATATATATATATATATATATATATATATATATATATATATATATATATATATATATATATATATATATATATATATATATATATATATATATATATATATATATATATATATATATATATATAAACCTTAATCAATAAAAAGAGAGAAAAAGAGAGAGACATATTGAAAGAGCGAGAGAGAGAGAGAGAAATAAAATGAGAGAGAGAGAGATATTGAAAGAGACTGAGAGAGAGAAATGAAATGAAATGTTGGTTAACATTTGAGAGGAAGAGAAATAAAATTAATGGTTGCTAATGTTTAATGTTGGCCTTAGAGCATACACACACCTATACATACACATATACATGCACACTCACATGCATGTATACACACACATGCATACTCATGTATGTGCATGCATACATACATACATGCATATGCATACATGCATATGCATACATATATACATACATACATGCACACACGTGTACACACACATATGCGTACACACACATACATACACATATGCACACACATACACTCACATGCATACATACACACACATAAGAGACACACATACACTCACATACACACATACACTCACATACACACATACATATACACATATTCATATACACATAATGTTGGTTTTAGAGCATACGTGCACACATACACACACACACACCCACATGCATACATACATACACATATATACATACACACATATACATGCACACATGCATATGCATACACACACGTATACATACATACACATATGCACACACATACACTCACATGCATATATACACACATATACACATACACACACATATAGAACATACATACACATACACACACATATAGTACATACATACACATACACACACATAAAGTCACATACACATATATATACACATGCATACACACACATACACATACACACACATGTTTTAGAGTTAGGATTTTAGGGTTAGGGTTTTAGGATTTTACATACATACACACATGCATACACACGTATACACATACGCACATACACACATACACACATATAAATGTTTTAGGGTTCATGCTTAAGGATTAGGGTTTTAAGGTTTTACATACATACACACATGCACACATACACACATACACACACACATATATACATGTGCATACATGCAAATACACACACACACACATCACATATACATACACATATACACACATATACATGTTTTAGGGTTAGGGTTTTAGGATTAGGGTTTTACATACATAGACACATGCATACACACATATACACACACACATGCACACATATACATGCTTTAGGATTAGGGTTTTAGGGTTTTACATACATATGCACATATACACATACACACATATATATACATACATACACATAAACAAATATAAAAAAAATTAGTATTTTAAATTAGTATTAGTATATATATTTCAATGTATAAAAAATAGGGTTTTAGGATAAATATTAGTATATATAATTAAATATATAAAAACAAGGATTTTAGGATTTATAATAGTAAATATACGTAAAACCTTAAAAACTAAGATTTTAGAATAAATATTAGTATATATAATTAAATGTATAAAAAAGTAGGGTTTTAATATCCATATTATTGTATACAATTAAACATATAAAAATTGTAGGATAAAAATTAATATATATACTTAAATATATATATAAAAAGGGTTTTAGGATTAATACTATTACATGTAATCAAATATATGCAAAACCAGGGTTTTAAGATAAATATTAGTATATAGTTAAATATATACAAAATTAAGAATTTAGGATAAATACTAATTAATAGAATTAAATATATAAATAAATAGGGTTTTAGGATTAATATTAGTATATATAATTAAATATATAAAAACTAAGCTTTTAAGATAAATATTAGTATATAAAATCAAACATATAAAAAACTAGGGACATATATACATACACACATACATACATACATACATACATACATACATACATACATACATACATACATACATACATAGTACATACATATTCCCACCGATGACATTCCCTTCGATGGGACTACTTCCCCTCGGTGGCACTCCCTTTGGCACAACTACTCCCCCCTAGTGGCACTCCCTTTGGAAGGACTACTCTCAATGATGCCACTCCCTTTTGCAGTACTCTTAGCTTCATGAGTCCATCACGGCTATCTTCTCAGCCATCCCCTAGTGGCTCCAGCAATCGAGATGTGCACTACCATTTGACACCATAGCATGATATAGGCACTCGTCAGTCTTGTTCATCTACATCAGGTTCGAGGTCATGTTTTGGAGGAGGAGGTTCCAAAGGAGGGTCTACGGGTGGGTCTAGAGGAGGTGGTAAATGTTATGGAGGCAGTGCGAGAGATACAATGTCACCCATAGCTAGTCCTAGACCGAGTGCCTCAAATGCACATATGCCACACAGTACACCACATACACCTTTGGATGTTCATGAACATGAGGACTCCATTTGTACCATATACGAGATGGAGCTCCAGTTGTACCATATATGAGATGGAGCTCTAGTGATGGATATGACCGAAAAGGCCATGCGTCAATAGATATTGTCAGGGGAGCACTAGATTGTGCTCTCTTACTTCACTAGACAAGATTTCGGAAATACACTTATGATTGCAAGAACACCCACATAGGGAAAATGATACAAGAAGGTGTATCTGATACAAGACATCCCACAACCTGAGACCAATAGGTATGGAAAACTGGAATAGAGATGATACAGGAGATCCCACAACCCAGGATCGTAAGTATGAGACAAGATATCTGGATTACAAGAACCTTCTAGGAGATGAACTAGATACAAGAAAGAAGACGACAAGATCTCGTACTACGAGATTACAAGAGGACAAGATAGGATGTCCAAGAACTAAACTAGACAAGACTGGAACAAGGAACAAGATAAGAACTGGAACTGGAACTTGGAGAGTACTTACTTGGAGGTCACGACTCCTTGAGCTCCCAAGAGTGGTATCCATAAGACTGATTATGAATGTGGCCAACCCCTCCTTTTATAGGTTTTCAAGGGCAGTTACGATTTGATGATGTCATTGATGGCATCATCAACTCGAAACAAGACCTTTGGGTGCCAGAATTCAGCAAATAGATAGTCGATCTTGGGGTTTTGGCACATTCCAGATGCAATGGTATCATTGGTTTCTCCAAATTCTTAACCAAACATGAGATATAAGAAATTGACATGGAATCTAAGGTTTAAGATGGTTTTCTTTGTGTCCATGACATCACCTCCCCCTCAAGCGACGAGTTCCACGAGGAGCGGCCATGTTCTCTAACTTGTTTCATTGGATTCTTCCTATGGAACTCATGAACCTTGAATTTTTCTCTAAGAATATTTTCTGTAAGTTGCCAAGTATGATCAACGATGTCATACGCTTTCCAATGAATAAGGCATTCCAATCTTCCTCGAGAGATCCTTGAATCTACTCCATGCACAACCTCGAATTCTTCATGATCCTTAATCCGGATAGGTAGTGAAGGACTGGGTCTCTCTTGAGCTTCCTTGGGTTCTTCACAAGATAGGTCCTTTGATCTTTTAGTGGTGCATTGTAGTGTTTCCAAGATCTTTTATGGAGTGCCTTGAGTAAGCACACCTCCTTGATTGAACATGAACTCCTCGTTGTCCTTTATCTTCTTGTTATCTTCATAATTTGTATACTCTATATCATTTGTAATGACTTCTTGAGTTTCAAAGATTCTTGATCCAGATTCTTGAGGAACAATGTCTTGATTATTCAACACTTCTAACTCTTGGACTTCGATTTCTTTGAAAAATTGATTCTCACATTGAACTGCTTGATTGATAACATCCTCCAAGGTATTTGCTTGAGGCATGGATAGAAAGAGATATTTGACTTGAGGATTGAGGCCACTTTGAAATTGATTAACCATGTAGTCTTCTTGATATGTAGTTGCACAAAACAACATATTGATATTCAAGGCATAGCTTGAAACAGATCAATCATCTTGTTGTAGCAATCTTTTCATCTTTTGGACATGTTCGATCAAGTCCTTTATGGTAGATTGGATCTCCTTGCACACGGAATCCATGGTGCATGGCCTTGATGAAGTTAGTCTTGCCAAAAGTGTCAGGGGAGCACTAGATTGTGCTCTCTAACTTCACAAGACAAGATTTTGGAAATACATTTATGATTGCAAGAACACCCACATAGGGAAAATGATACAAGAAGATGTATCCGATACAAGATAAACCACAACCCGAGACCAATAGGTATGGAAAACTGGACTAGAGATGATATAGGAGATCCCACAACTGGGGATCGTAAGTATGAGACAAGATATTTGGATTACAAGAAATCCCGTCTGCGAGATGAACTAGATACAAGAAAGGATACGACAAGATCTCGTACTACGAGATTACAAGAGGACAAGACAGGATGTCCAAGAACTAGACTAGACAAGACTGGAACAAAGAACAAGACAAGAACTGGAACTAGAACTTGGAGAGTACTTACTTGGAGTTCATGATTATGAATGTGGCCAACCCCTCCTTTTATAGGTTTTCAAGGGTGGTTACGATTTGATGATGTCATCGTTGACATCATCAACCGGAGACAAGACCTCCGGGTGTCAAAATTTAGCAAATGGATAGTCGATCTTGGGGTTTTGCACATTCAAGATGCAATGGTCTCCAAAATCTTAACCAAACATGAGATATAAGAAATTGACATGGAATCTAAGGTTTAAGATGGTTTTCTTTGTGTTCATGATGGATATGACAATTTTGCATATTATAGTTTGGGCACCCAATCATGGTCAAGTGGAGTGCAGAGGACAAGGATCGCAAGAATTACATCACAGAGGAAATCTATCACGAGTTTCGGCCAGCACGTGGGAACCTTTTTGTCAGCTTACAGGGGTTACAACACATGGCACATGAGGTGATGTTGCATCGACGATCGAAGGTCCGTGATGCTTTTGGAGGAGGCTTATTGAAGCTTGTATGGCTAGACATTGAGGAGTGGGAGATGATTTGCAATGAAAAGTAGCAAACTCTTAACTGATATCGTCAATAGTGGGATGCCACAGCCAGACATCTAGATGCAATCAGAGCATCATATTTGGGTAGCAGCGGTTATGACATGATGCATTACAAGTTTATAAGTATCATTTTGATGAATGAATTTACTTACGTAAAATGCGTCATGTTTGTTGATCTCATGTTTTGTGTATTTGTTGTAGGAGGTGGCAGTGGATCACCCTCCGACACGAGCAGAGGAGACTTATGGATTTTGTTATGAGTTGGTTGTTCTCTTGCAAGACTTGGAGGGATGCAGTGCAATCATTTCATTGAATAATGTACCGTGAGGTGGGCTTTTGAACTCGTTCGGTGTTTTTTTATTGTTGTTTATAAACATTGTTTTAATTTATCTGATTTCGATGTTCTTCGATGCAGGATTGGAGATATATATGTTTTGATCGTAGCGCCATCTCTTTTGTACATGGTTCATGGTTCATTGTGCTCCTACATATCTCTTTTATGTTCAACAATGTGTTTTGCTTTATCAAATCGTGTTTTGGTTGTTGGTCATCTAAACCCTAAATCGGCAACCACTAGAGTACGACATGTACTCCATTTTTTTGGGTAGAGTATAGTGTCCTTTGCTACACAACAACATTTTCATGTGCAGCAAGGGACATTGCACTTTACCCTTTTTTTTGTAGATATGGTCATTGGTATAGGCTTCGGTATTTCCGAGGAATTATCAACACTTATTGCATTGGTTGACCAATGCTTAGACCCTCAATCATTTTGGCATTTATACCAATGCACGTACTCAATCGATGCCGACACATATACTGATGGTAAAATATGGATGCTTTTTATCTATGCGTATACCGACATCCTTTATCGACATACCAATGTTATTGTACTCACATGTGTTGACGTTTATATCAACACGGTGGCCATATTGGCCATGTGTATTTTTGCTAGTATAAGGCTCATATGTTGTAGTGCTTTTAAGGTTAATTCAAATGCCTCATAGTTAATGAACATCTTCCACCTATTTAAACCTCAATGCTTGCTTGAATTCGGCCACAAGATCATATGGATCCCTTGTGTTGTCAAAATAGTTTTTCATGGTTTTTATTACCTATGAGAGTCTCAACTTTCTAGAGTGTTCTCTTTGTCTTGGTGCAAGAAAATTATCATCTTCTCTATGTGTTTTATGTCCTCTAGTTTGCTCTTTCTCTGGCTTACTCATTCCTTGTTCTAATATACCTCTTCCTCGATTATGCACAAAGCTTACATCTATGGCTTCTCTTGATTCCTCTTTCTAGGCATTGAAAGTTCTGACCATGCCTACAGTTTTTTGTTTGTGAGATACTGAAGGTTAGTGTAACAGAAATACTTTTCGACCTTGCCAAAGATGTTTTTGTTTAATATAATATGAGATTTCATACATCCTCTTTGAGTCATGATCTAAATAGGTTGATTTTCCTAGATTCTGTGGCTACTTAAACTCATATACTAGAAACTCATTCCTGGGGTGAGATTTGGTTGATCTAAACTTCTAAAAGCTTCCTCTATTGCCTCATTAGCATATAGATCTATAGTAGCATTTTCTTGAGGTATCTTAGTTGTAGCTATCATCCTTGTTAGCATGGATTTAGCTTTCAGGGTACTAAGTCCTACTTCTTGATCATCTTCCTCAAGCTCTCGCACCTCTAACTTGGGAAGAACTACCCCAAGGTCATTAATCTTGCTAGGGAAACTAGTAACTATGTACATCATTCCTTGCCTATCTATGTATGATCCATTCTCAAACTTAACCACTGGGTTATCTATTCCATAAGGGTAATCTGGGTTTCTTAGTTGGACCACAGATTGTCTCAAACCATCCTCATAAATGTGAGTACCTAATCAATTGGTACGAATATATTCAAGTTGTGTTTTATATGGTCCTTCTAGAACTTCTAAGTAATCTACCCTCCTATTGATTGTGGATTTGACCATACTATAGGAGCTATCTGGCTCATTGATTTTTGACCTCATGTTTGAGTGATGGCTACCTAATTGTTTTGACCAAGACTTCCTAGTGCAATTGACACTAGCTTTAGAAGACTTTGCTATCTGACTCACTAGTTTCTAACCTCACATTTGAGTGATGGCTACCTAATTGTTTTGACCAAGACTTCGCAATGTGATTGACACTAGCTTTGGAAGACTTTAAGGTTTTTTATATGCTTTGCTGAGATTCTTTCATGATCTCAAGTTCATTAATTTGTGTACCCTTGAATCTTAGATGGATTCGTTCTCTTAAGTAGTTCTTTGATCCTCAATCTCTTTTTCTTTGTTTAATTTAAGTAATTTGGTTCTTATCTTTGTGCAGCCCAATCAAGAATAACTTGAATGATTTGCACTTTATTGTTTCTTCATGTGTTTATGCTCTTTTCCTTTAGATTTTCATAGTCATAATCACATTTATGACTCTTGAGCTTAATATCTCCTTAATAGATCTTGAACTTGGTTGTTCCTATGGAAACCTTAAAAAATCTAACCTTAGGTGTGAGATTTAACTCATGCAAGCAAGACTTGTGAATGATGTGTGTGCAACTCTCCTTCCATCCATTTATATCCTCTTGTATTCTAAAAATAGTAATGATCTAGAATGGTCTAGTGCCGGCATGTGGCCTTGGCTATGGTTGGCCCTTGTCCCACACACACATGGAGTGATCCTTGTGGACAACTCTTATTATTGAATCATCTAGAACTCTCCTCCCATCCATTTATATCCTCTTGTATTCTAAAAATAGTAATGATCTTGAATGGTCTAGTGCCGCCATGCGGTCATCATGCAACACTCATGCCCATTAATATTGAATACCTTAGGATATCCCTTGCCTATGGTTGGCCCTTGTCCCACGCACACATGGAGTGATCCCTATGGACCAATGTCTGAAACTCTCTCCCCCTTCTAAAAATCATTGTCCTCAATGATCAATGAGGGAAAGTACTTATGAACCAGAGATTCTGATTCCCAAGTAGAGTAAGTTGTAATCCTCTCCAACCTACTACATACTCCTGGATGACACAGTTCCTCAATTGTTTCTGTCTCCGATCTAGTATCTTGTCTGGAGAATGATCTGTGCTATCACTTTCCTGCAAAGAAACAATACCCTCTATTAGATTATCCTCCCTAGAAATATATTTTCTAAGTTTACTGACATGAATCACAGGATGAAATTTGCAATCTGGAGGAAGTGCTAATTGGTATGCAACATCACTTAGCTTCCTGATTAGGCTCTTGAGCCCACGGAACAAATGATTATATGAGCCTTTATTTTGTTACTATCCCTCGAAATTGGTCTACTTGGATTACCTAGAGCCCACAATTATCTCGAAATGGATTCTTCTTATGGCTATGCACTAGCTCATAAGTTTCCCGGCAAACGCACCAGAATGAAGAGCCCCTATGCCCAAGGAAAAGATGCAGGTAATTGCCTATATGTATGGATAAGTTGCTCAATTTACTTGTACAAGCTGACTTTCTCTCGCTTTGCGTCCCTGATTTGCACTTGATTGGGGTTGCTGAGAAGAAGGGAATACACACTCTAATGCACATGCATGTGAAGATTCAATCTCCAATGATGCTCCTCATTATTCTCCTTCACTCTGTCCATACTCACACTTGCTCGTCACGCACACCCATTTTCGTGCACTTTTCCTCATGCTTCCTCACTCACATTCCTCTCTCCCTTTCATACCCACACTCTTTCATGCTTTCTCCACCAGGGTTGTACTCACACCTATTGCACCCACCCCACGACATGAGCCCTCACGACCATACTCAATCCCCACACATCCACTTGGTCACACATACCCACCTTCTCACTCTCTGATTCTCTAACTATCTTGCCCTCATTCACCCACATGCACACTCGCACCCATCTCTTCTATCCCCGCATACATTCATCTGTCCGCATTCCTTACATCTATACCCCTGTCCCCTTGCCTCTGTACCCAAACATATTCTCCATTTTCCCAGGGCAAGTCAGGCCGTCCCTTCCACAAGGGTTATAATATAAAAGGACAAATGGCATTAACAGGAGATGGAGCTATAAATTCTCTAGTAAAAGGAAGAAAAGGCGCACGTAGCTTAAGGTAATGCATCCAAAGGTTACAATAGGCAGAAAAAAACTCGATCCAAAATTCCTTGATGAGAAAAATCAACAATAAGTCGACCTGAATATGCTTTCGGGATCATAACAGGTTACTTCCAATATTCAGGAAGACAATCTTCGCATGCATACCTGCAACTCAAACCAAATTTCCATTGTCACAGTAGAGACGAGGGGTTATCTCCCTGCCATAGACCAAATGTTTGAGAAAAATCTAAGTTGCGAGGTCCAGCAACCAAGTGGCACATTGCTAAAAACACGGTTTGTATAGAACAGCGCCAATAGCTCTCCCATTGGATAGACTTGTTATATGGAAATCCTATCTATTAATACTGCTTGAACAACTGACCTTTACATGCCCCGAAGACCTTAATGGTATAATTCCCTGTATATTGATGATAGGTATGCACTATATATATCTACGTTGTTAAATTCAAATGCGGCATCTAGACTGCAGGCGGACATGACTTCTAAAATACAAGGGATTCCAGTGCATACAAGAATTTGCAAGATCTAGGAACTTCACTGACTAGCTTAATTTAAGATTCCTCTCGTAGCAAACAGAGAACGCAAACGCACAAACTTTTTGTCATACGGAGGGTCGATGGGCAGACAATTCCTGATGCTACAACCATTAGAGGGTCGTCCTTCGGAATGCACAACGGGGAAGGGAAATGTTAGAACGATGGAACTCTGCCTAAAATCATGGAACAGGTTACAAACTATGAACTGGTTCCCTCTTTACTCCTTCCTTCAAATTCAGAATTTCAGACAAGGTCGTTATATTACAATGCAGTGACATTCATTCAATTACAAAACAAAACGAATTCTGGGCTCATAGCCATTGTATGTATCCAACATAACAATAATTAAAAAGATCACTCACGTGTATCTGGCTAATATGTATCTGCGTGTACACTTCTTATTCGAACGCTTGCCAAATCTAGTCCTTAAGAACAGCCCTTCCGACAGTCGGAATATTCACATGCGGACCTCTAAAACCCTCTGCACTATACTCCCTCGAGCCATACCCTTCAGGTCATCTTCTCTGCTGTGAATTCGAGTTCCTCAGTAGAGTTATGTCTGTTAGGTGCTGAACCGGAGTGTTCCCTTGTGACCTTGAGTGTTTGCATTGGTTGATTCGTTGATAGCATTACCCGTATTGGCTGAAGTTCAGTGACTACTCCTCTACGACTTGAGTTACGGAGGTGTTGCCCCCGTCTTCTGAGAACACCTTCCTTGCGTAAGTTAGTCCACACGGTAGCTTCCCTCTGAGAACTCCCTTGTTCTCCCCTCCTCCACCTTCTGCACTCATGAATTTGTTCAATGTTACAGACCAGAACTGTATTTGTGATTCCCCCCCCTTTTTTCCGATCTCCCCTATGATTCCCTTCTAGTGCCACATCACACAGACGGCGGAGCAAGCTCTGAGACTCTTCCTCTCCTGATCGTTGGCGCCTACTGGAGCCAAAAACGCAAAAAATTCCTTCTCTACTTTCGGCCTGCTCATTTCCCCCCTTTTGTCGTCACAGTGAGTTAGAAGATGCTGGACTTGCCCGCCATCTTGTTCCTTTCGTCGTTCTCAGCTAGCATTGAAAATGAAGCTCTCCCCTATGTCTGTGCTGCCCCCACACTCTCACTGCTCTGCACGATCCTCCTCTCTATTCCAGCAGACGAGAGAGCCCCCCCAAAAACTCCCTTACACACCTATATAGACAAACGGTGCATTCCCCCAAAAGCGAGAGCATCCCCCTTTTTCCTGCCGCCCTGGTCGTATGTAACAGAAAGCGCCCCCTTTTTGTCAGAGCCCCCACTCCTCTTTTCTGTTTCTCCCCGTCAGAGGTTGCTCGGATATAAAGACCTTGATTCTATATGACTCGGTGGGTCCACACTCAAAGGCCATATGACATCCACATGAGGGAAATTAAGCATGTACGATGGTAACATTGTGTTGGCATTTAGGAAGTGTTCGGAAGTGTTAGAAATGTGTATTATTGGAGCAACGTTCTACTAAGAAACCCACCTTGCTCCTTGAAATGTTATGATGTCACACGGCCCATATCTTAACATAGATAACAGCTCTGGAGAGGATTTCTTTGCGCTTTATATTCCTGGAGGATGCTGAACTTTTGCCTCTTAGATGAGCCAGGAAATGCTCTTCCAATTACAAGTCAACTTCTAGCAAAGAATTCCATCAGTCGAGATGGAAAAACGACCAGCATGTATGTCCCATCAAGTAGTGATTACTTGTCTTTACTTCATGAGGGAGTTGTGACTGCTCATAATTTTTTCTAAAAAGTGTATAGCCAACAAAAAATGCACTAGCACGAGTGAAGACATCAAGATTGTCCGGTATCGGTACCACATGGGTTTCCTAGGCTCAGTAGGTATGGTCGAAGTAGAAACACTCTTTGCACCTCCATCATTTCGAGAAGATGTAGGACCCACAGGCGAGGCACCTCCATGCTCAATCCCTTTTCTCCACATCCCTGCAATCAATATCTCCACATGCTTCTCGTCAATCATCAGATTCATTCTTCAAGTACCTGAAATCAAACAAATTTCCCTGCCAAATACAAACATATTAGTGCATCAAAACCAACCATTTATTGAGCTAACATACTTCCCTCTTCTTATTTGCGAAGTCGTCCTCGACGAGCGAGTATTGCTGCGATAAAATCCAAACAACCATGAACATGTCAATTTCCAATTGGTTCACATACCTTTTCATCGAGCCGCCATTTCCACTTAACCTGCACTCATCGAAGCTATTAGTGCTCAAAAAATCACTCATGAATACATACAAATCAGTCACTTTCAAAATGATCCAAGAACATGCACATATATGCAATTCCATTTCAGCCATGCATCAAGTTGCCCATACATTCCATTATGAAAAATGGTCTCAACCAAGATAACACATACATACCTTTCCATATTTTACACATGCAACTACCATTATGAAAAACAGAAAAGAAAATACCAAAATAAACAACAGCAACTGAAATGAATCCAACAGGACATGCAAAAATACCCAAAATGCATACCCCATTATTGCACCTACTATTTGCTATGTACAATCATTCCATGACTAGACACTTCCAAAGAATCCCCATCGTCGTCTTACAAAAGCCATCGAAACTCGAGTGCAAGTGAAGACATACCTCAGAACCGTGGAGTGTCCCACACACTAGAAAACCCTCAGATAGAGCACACAAGTTATAAAGCAATACCACTGCATTACTTCGCTAAAGCCTCATCCATAAGTACTTATAGAGTCTCCGTGCCTTCAAGAATGTTGATTCAAAGTGAGCTGATCTGTCGCAAGCCAACACATACCAATCACACAAGAAAATAACGTTCCCTTCCAGGCGATCATCGCCCACTCCTCTCTATCTCTCCCCCTCAGGAGTGGGGAATAATTTCATAGGTCAATTTTATTTTAATCACACGTTGGCCTACATTGACACTGGATGCGATTCGTGGACCTGACCGCCCGATCAGGTTGATTCCACCCATCTACCAACGCAATGCAGCGCACAACACACAAACACACAATGATCACACATTACATATATCAGCTAGCCCATAACGAAGCTGGATACGGCTCGTGGTCGTGACTACCCAGCCACGATAGCTCCACCCACCTACCAACCCGTTATGGCGCGTAGCTAAGACACAGACATATACCTCCCAAGCCTATGGCGAAACTAGCTGCGGCGCGTGGTCCTAACCACCCGGCGAGGATAAATCCACCCACCTCCCAGCCCACCATAGCGCATTGGTACGATCACACAACACACTTTCTTTTTCTTTTCTTTTCTTTTCTTCGTTTTTCTTTTCATAGTTAATTAGTTCACCCAAGTCCTGAGAATTAGGGAGAGGAAGAAAGGGACTTTTCCCACTGTTCCCACACAGACATGCAAACATATACACTTTAGCCTTTGACAGATCAACCACCTCTTCACTCCATTCTCTCAATTACAGACACTACATATGTATTCATCGATTTGACTTTTCACTTGGTAACTACAACCAGCTATGCCTTAGTCCCTCGTATACCTATCCCTAGGTGTCCTAGAATGTGAGTCTCTGGGATGTCTCATGTAGTCTCACATCGTACTCGCATCCCGACAACTTCTCTAAGGCGAGTCAGGCTCAACTTCAGGAGCTCCGTCATCACTCCCTAGCGTTAGCACATCTGCCCAAGCCCACGTGATATCATTTTCCTCGTTAGGCATTTCCCTAGAAGGATCAAAATAGTAGTATCGATCTCCCGCCCATCCTACATGTCGAGCTAGGTATTCCTCGAAACACTCAATGTAAAATGCAACCCCCAAACCCTGGTTTATAAAGCATACCAGCCAATGCGCTTCCTCAACATCGTACTCCGTCTCAAAGTCGTCGACATCTATGTCCATGCGAGCGAACGTTTGGTCCGAGAAATATATCCTTAGCTCGTACAAGTAGAGTTGCGTTATCTGATCTGCCATTTTGTTACTTAACTCCTAACAGTCTCTGCATAACACAAAAAATATTAGAAGTCCAAAATTCTTGAGCTAGCAAGGAAGATTATTTATGACACACAAATCATAGCTTACATATGCGCGTATATATATATATATAACTATACATGTATATACAAGGAGTCTACTAAGTTCTTCTCGTTTGGATCTCGTCTGGCCTCTCCCGTCCTAATATCACTTGAAATATGGTTTAACTCTAAGCGCGTTAACCTTCACGGGAGCATATTCTTCTCCTAAATCTTGAATTTGCATGGAACCATTGGAGTTGAGTTCCACCACCCTAAACGGTCCTGCCCATCTTGTTTGTAACTTCCCTGGGAATTTATAATACTTACTATCATAGACCAGTACCAAATCCCCTTCTTGAATCACATAGGTTTTGAGATTCCTGTCATGCCTCTCCTTACGTCTCTTCTGAATAGCTTCCAAACTTTGTTGTGCGATGAGTCTCTTTTCTTCCAGCTTGACCAGTTGTATGTACCTCTCCTTTAATGACTCTTCCTCGCCCAACCTGGCTTCTATTGCCACTCTTAATGTCGGAACTTCTTTTTCAATGGGAAAGATGGCTTCCTCGCCATATACTAGAGAGAATGGAGTGCTCTTTGTCGTCACTCGGTAAGATGTTCGATATGCCCACAAGGCTTCAAAAAGTCTCTCATCCCAGTCTCTCCTATGCACAGCTACTGTCTTTGTCAGAATCTGTTCCAGCACCTTGTTGGTGACCTCCACTTGTCCATTTGCCCTTGGGTAATATGGAGTGCTTTTTCTATGTTTGATCTTATATAATTCCATTAGTTCTTCGATCAGTTCGTTGACAAAATGTGTCCCTCTATCACTCACTATCTCCAACGGGCATCCGAATCGAGTGATGATTTGTTCGTACAAAAATTTAGCTACATCAACAGCTCGGTCAGTCTTCAGAGCTTTGGCTTCTACCCACTTGGTAACATAATCAGTACATACCAAGATATACCTATTGGATCTTCGTCGTGAGGGAGGATCAATAGGCCCCACAAAATCAATTCCCCATTTCTCAAAGGGCTTGAGAGCAAGCACCGGCGTAAGAGGAGCAGCGTGTGCTAATGTGGGTTTTCCCATTCGTTGGCATTTGTCACATTTCTTACAGTATGTGTGTGAGTCTTTGAACAATGTTGGCCACCAATACCCCGCTAATAATATCTTTCTTGCCGTCAGTTCACCAGCAAAATGTCCACCGCAAGGTTCGTCATGCAAAGCTCTCAACACTAGGTTTGCTTCTTCTTCCTCGAGACACCTCCGATAAATGCTCTCATGAACAAAATATCGATAGAGTTGCCCTCCAATGATGCTATGGTGCTTCGTCAATGCTAACAGTTTTTGCTTCTCTCTCTTGCTTGCTCCTGGCAGATATTTAGTGGTGCACAAGAAATTAACCAAGTCGGCATACCAAGGTACTTTAGCTTCAACCTGGAATAGATGCCCATCAGGAGCATCATCGGGCACACCAGAGATTGGCTCCTCATTAACAATTTGAGATAGATGGTCAGCCAATATATGTGCTTTGCCTGGTCTGGTTACCACTGTGAACTGAAATTCTTGGAGAAGTAGCATCCACCTCATCAGTCGCCCTGACAGTTCGGGTTTATTAATGATGTACTTAAGGGCTTCGTCATCCACATAAAAAGTGAAATGCTTTCCCATCAGGTAATGCCGATATTTGTTCACCGCAAAGATCATCGAGAGACATTCCTTCTCTGTAGTCGTATAATTCCTCTCAGTGCTATTCAAATTGCGACTTGCATAGTAAATAGGATGGTCCAACTTCTTTTCATCGGCTTGGCATAATACTGCTCCAACCGCAGTATGAGAAGCGTCGGTATGTACATGAAATTCCTTCGTCCAGTCAGGTGCTACCAAAATCGGTACATTTATTAACCTCTCTTTGATCGAGTCGAATGCAACTTGACACTCTCCATTCCATTGGTATTGTTGGTCTTTCCTCAAGAGATTTGTCAGTGGTGCCGCTATGGATGCAAAATTTAATATAAAACGTCGATAATAATTTGCATGGCCCAAAAATCCTCTGAGTTATCGCAAATTTTGCGGAGGTGGAAGTTGTCCAATCTTTTCCACTTTATCCTCGTCGACCGCAATCCCTTTTTCGGAAATAACATGTCCCAAAAGCAATCCTCTTCGTACTCCAAATGTACACTTTTCAGGATTTAATGCGATGCCTTTTTCAATGCTTCTTCTTAAAATTGCTTCGATCCTCTCCATCATGTTTTCATCGTCGCCTCTGATTGCAAAGTCATCAAGAAATATCTCCATCCAATCCTGCAAGTAGTCTTGATATGCAGCTATCATTGCTCTCTGGAATGTGGCTGGTGCATTACATAATCCAAATGGCATCACCCGATATGCATACGTACCCCATTCTGTCGTGAAAGTAGTTTTTGATTGATCCTCTTCATGGATTTGGATCTGGTTGTACCCACTGAAACCATCCAAAAATGAGTACAACTTATGGCCAGCCACTCTATCCAATATTTGATCAGTGAATGGCAAGGGGAAGTGATCCTTCTTTGTGCGCTCGTTCAACTTTCGATAATCTATGCAAATACGGATTTTCTTATTTTTCTTCGGAACAACTACAATTGGTGATACCCACTCGCTGGATGCGATGGGATATATGAATCCTGCTTCCAATAATTTGGTCAATTCCAGCTTGATCAATTCCGAGTAGACTAGATTCGTTCGCCTGAGTCGTTGACATATTCGCCGTGTGCCTTCTTCCAAGTCTATATAATGTTGGCAGATTTGGGGATCAATTCCTCTCAAATCACCGTATGACCATGCAAAGGCCTCGCTGAAATTTTTGAGTGTCGTTTTAATACAATCTCGTACTCCATCTGGTAGCTCTGACCCAACACTCAAGAACTTTTCTGGAAAAACTTCCCACTTTTCCAACTGAGCTTCTCGCGAATAGTCCTTATTCCTCGATGACACTGTGATTGGAATGTGCTCTTCGATCACGCGTGCATGGTTGGCCAGTAAATCATTGTTTTGTTCTGTTTCTATTGAACCTAATCTCTTTAATTCAGCTTTTGCGATGGCTTCCGACACTTTAGTTTTACTCTTCGCTTCTTTTTCCGATTCTCGACTTCTCTTTAGAATTCCTGCTTCTAGCATTCTAACTCTTTCTCTCAACTGTTGTACTTCCATTGCCGGAGCTAATTCTAGTTTCAGCTCTTCTCTTGAAGTTCCCTCCTCCCGTGATTGAGTAGCTTTGTTTTTACTTATGTCTATACTCAACATGTAGCCAATCAAATTTACTTGTATGTGTCAACCATCCCAGCAACTCCTGGTCTGAATCGTCGTTATAGAGCAATGGGTTTTGATACTCTCCCATCTTCGTGTCTTGATTCTTAAAGAGCTGCAAGTTGAACCCGTCTTGAAGCAGATTCTTGTAGGCGTTCGTGTTCAAGGAAAACCTAGCTCGTGCAATCTCTTGCCTTGCTTTCTCCTTCTCTTTCTTTTCCATCTCATCGACTATTATTGTCTTCTTCTTGTTACTCGAGGGTGGGGATACTTGCAACTGAATCCGATCAGACTTTGGCCCTATTGAAATAAAACCTGTGCGCCAGTCATGTACACATTCGGCTTGCACCAGCCATGGTCGTCCAAGTAGGATTGAGAAGGTAGCCTCTGAGGTCCTTGGTCTTACTATTAGATAATCAACCTTAAACTCTAGACCGCCCACAACTGTACTTACATTCTTCAAAAGACCCGCAGGCTTCACTTGTGTTTGATCCGCCATTCTCAAGGACATCGGCGTTTCTTCCATGTGGTTGAGGCCCAAAGCTTTCATCATGAACTCAGTCATAAGGTTGACTGCGGATCCACTATCTAACTGAGCACCAGGGACTGAATATCCTTTAATTTCGACCGTCACAACTGGAGCATTCAAATCAATTTGCGTCGTAATACTTTGGATGATTCCTTGGACATCTTTATCTTGTCTATTTTTATCTCAAGCTTTCCTCGGCTTCTTAATATATTCGTTGTAGAATTGTTTCCTATAAGCAGGTGAACATTTTAGCAATGTGCCAATGTCCAGCGTGACTTCCGTGTCAGCGAGCAACTTTACAATATCCACTTCTTCCGAACTTTGTCTTTCCTTTCTAATCTTAGGAGCTTTCAATCTTTCAGGGAATGGTGCTATGCCTGGCACAAACTCCTTAGTCACTGGTGGAAGAATCTCAATTTCTTCCCCATCCTCAAACTCTTGCTGCTCAACAAGTCCTCCAACTTGGTTTTCTACCTCTCCACGTTCAGCTATCTTCTCTTGACTCCCTTCTTCACCTTCGCCTCCTGGATTCTTCTTCGAGTATTCTTGAGTCCTTGTGACTACTGCTACAGTTGGATCTTTGTGTAGTTTCTTGGCCTCGTAAGCATCCACAAAGTGCATTGACGAGCTTGGGCCTTCTTGAGGGTTCGGTGTCTTGAACACTACTCCAATCGTAGGAACGTGCTCTTGAACTCTCGATGTGGAATGCATTTGAGTATCAACATAGTTTGAGGACCCTACTGGTCCTTTTTCCTTGCCGGCGGCAGCTCTTCGTTTTGGACAATCTTCATCAAAGTGGCCCTCTCCACTACAGTACCTACATAATGGAGTATAATCAATTGGCTTCTTTTCGTTTGGACATCTAGATTGAGTATGGCCAAAGCCATGACATCTCCAGCACTGGATTGGACCATCTCTTCCTTGATCACGCGTGGCTCCTCTTGGATAGTCTCCTCCTTGACCCTGAGCACCATATCCATAAGTCGGTCTGTTTTCCCAACGAGATGTAGGTGGTACACTTTGAGCGGGCAATCCCGTGTAAGGTCTTTCTCTTGTATCTCCTGATTTCATAGTCCTTTCTTCATAGGCTCTCTTGTTGTAACATCGGTCCTCTGTGTGATTTGTCCTTCCACAAAAAGTACAACGCATCCTAGGTGGCGATCTATCTGTGAATACTCTCGAGACTGTAGGGCATTCTGAAGCCAAATGGCCGTAACCATGGCACTTTCCACACCATGTATTTGATCGAAACACTTGATTCGGGTTTGTTGTGACCTCTGGTTTTACTGTATATGTCTCTTGAGTTATCGTGGCAGCTTTTATAGCTTGCGTGACCAATTCCAATATTCGTTCTTCAGTTAGCGCAGGCTTTGCCTCGACTGGCGTGCTAGTGGCGGCTACAAAAGCTGGAGTCGTCAATGCGGGACTTCCTTGGCCCGGATCTTTCATCGGTATATTTCCTGGGCCTCCCATAGGCTCATATAAGAGCTCTATCTTCCTTTGTTGGCATAATTGGACTTCCTCCCAAAGCCTTGCTTGTTCCTTAGCATCCATTAAAGTTGCCGGTCTTGTCAGACTGATATGCTGCTGTGCCGTAGGATCTCTCAATCCCGAAATGAATCTTCTCTTCAATGTCTCATCGTTCGGGGCATTCGCGCCCATCTTTCTCACTAAAGTTCTCTGAATGTAGTTATCGATGCTCTCATTGACTCCCTGTCGTAAATAATCCATTTGTTGGGCCAATCTATCTTGGAAGCCTTATCGTCGAAACTTTGCCAAGAAGGCTTCCTTGAGCATTTGATAAGTTCCACGCTCTTGTGGTGTCAAATTCCCATACCAATTGGCTGCCTCATCATGGAGAATAGCCGGAAAAATTTTCAACCTTTGATCCTGGTCAACTACATCATTGGCCTCACAAGTAACCTCAAACAGCTGGATAAAACTATCCGGATCTTCGTCCCAAGTACCTGAGAACTTGGTGAAGTCCCCCAAATGAACTGAAATTCGCTGAGCCATTTCGAATAGAGGTGTGATGTCGATATCACTTCGATCCCAAAAATTTAGCACACGTGGCTTCAGGATCCCTCCTTCAAATTTCCGCACTTGATTTGCGACCCTCCTACGGGAGTACACGTTTTTGACTGATTTCTTCGAGCCAATCGAGGTCCACCCACCTGGCGGTTCCCACCTTCTCCTTTCTCTTTCAAGGGCTCTTCTCTGAGCGCGTTCCTCTCTTTGAGTTTGTGTTGCTACTGACGATGAGCTCCCCTCGCTCATGTACTAGATCGTGGGGTCCGCAAGCTTGGCCAACCTGTGGCGCTAGGCGAACCTATGGCACTCTCTTATAGAGACGTACCAAGCTATTTCCCGGCAGACGCACCAAAATGATTAGGCTCTTGAGCCCACGGAACAAATGATTATATGAGCCTTTATTTTGTTACTATCCCTCGAAATTGGTCTACTTGGATTACCTAGAGCCCACAATTATCTCGAAATGGATTCTTCTTATGGCTATGCACTAGCTCATAAGTTTCCCGGCAAACGCACCAGAATGAAGAGCCCCTATGCCCAAGGAAAAGATGTAGGTAATTGCCTATATGTATGGATAAGTTGCTCAATTTACTTGTACAAGCTGACTTTCTCTCGCTTTGCGTCCCTGATTTGCACTTGATTGGGGTTGCTGAGAAGAAGGGAATACACACTCTAATGCACATGCATGTGAAGATTCAATCTCCAATGATGCTCCTCATTATTCTCCTTCACTCTGTCCATACTCACACTTGCTCGTCACGCACACCCATTTTCGTGCACTTTTCCTCGTGCTTCCTCACACATTCCTCTCTCCCTTTCATACCCACACTCTTTCATGCTTTCTCCACCAGGGTTGTACTCACACCTATTGCACCCACCCCACGACATGAGCCCTCACGACCATACTCAATCCCCACACATCCACTTGGTCACACATACCCACCTTCTCACTCTCTGATTTCTCTAACTATCTTGCCCTCATTCACCCACATGCACACTCGCACCCATCTCTTCTATCCCCGCATACATTCATCTGTCCGCATTCCTTACATCTATACCCCTGTCCCCTTGCCTCTGTACCCAAACATATTCTCCATTTTCCCAGGGCAAGTCAGGCCGTCCCTTCCACAAGTGTAAATCCCTATAATATAAAAGGAAAAATGGCATTAACAGGAGATGGAGCTATAAATTCTCTAGTAAAAGGAAGAAAATGCGCACGTAGCTTAAGGTAATGCATCCAAAGGTTACAATAGGCAGAAAAAAACTCGATCCAAAATTCCTTGATGAGAAAAATCAACAATAAGTCGACCTGAATATGCTTTCGGGATCATAACAGGTTACTTCCAATATTCAGGAAGACAATCTTCGCATGCATACCTGCAAATCAAACCAAATTTCCATTGTCACAGTAGAGACGAGGGGTTATCTCCCTGCCATAGACCAAATGTTTGAGAAAAATCTAAGTTGCGAGGTCCAGCAACCAAGTGGCACATTGCTAAAAACACGGTTTGTATAGAACAGCGCCAATAGCTCTCCCATTGGATAGACTTGTTATATGGAAATCCTATCTATTAATACTGCTTGAACAACTGACCTTTACATGCCCCGAAGACCTTAATGGTATAATTCCCTGTATATTGATGATAGGTATGCACTATATATATCTGCGTTGTTAAATTCAAATGCGGCATCTAGACTGCAGGCGGACATGACTTCTAAAATACAAGGGATTCCAGTGCATACAAGAATTTGCAAGATCTAGGAACTTCACTGACTAGCTTAATTTAAGATTCCTCTCGTAGCAAACAGAGAACGCAAACGCACAAACTTTTTGTCATAGGGAGGGTCGATGGGCAGACAATTCCTGATGCTACAACCATTAGAGGGTCGTCCTTCGGAATGCACAACGGGGAAGGGAAATGTTAGAACGATGGAACTCTGCCTAAAATCATGGAACAAGTTACAAACTATGAACTGGTTCCCTCTTTACTCCTTCCTTCAAATTCAGAATTTCAGACAAGGTCGTTATATTACAACGCAGTGACATTCATTCAATTACAAAACAAAACGAAGTCTGGGCTCATAGCCATTGTATGTATCCAACATAACAATAATTAAAAAGATCACTCACGTGTATCTGGCTAATATGTATCTGCGGGTACACTTCTGATTCGAACGCTTGCCAAATCTAGTCCTTAAGAACAGCCCTTCCGACAGTCGGAATATTCACATGCGGACCTCTAAAACCCTCTACACTATACTCCCTCGAGCCATACCCTTCAGGTCGTCTTCTCTGCTGTGAATTCGAGTTCCTCAGTAGAGTTATGTCTGTTAGGTGCTGAACCGGAGTGTTCCCTTGTGACCTTGAGTGTTTGCATTGGTTGATTCGTTGATAGCATTACCCGTATTGGCTGAAGTTCAGTGACTACTCCTCTACGACTTGAGTTACGGAGGTGTTGCCCCCGTCTTCTGAGAACACCTTCCTTGCGTAAGTTAGTCCACACGGCAGCTTCCCTCTGAGAACTCCCTTGTTCTCCCCTCCTCCACCTTCTGCACTCATGAATTTGTTCAATGTTACAGACCAGAACTGTATTTGTGATTCCTCCCCCTTTTTTCCGATCTCCCCTATGATTCCCTTCTAGTGCCATATCACACAGACGGCGGAGCAAGCTCTGAGACTCTTCCTCTCCTGATCGTTGGCGCCTACTGGAG
This sequence comes from Ceratopteris richardii, assembly GCA_020310875.1. Classification (NCBI taxonomy): domain Eukaryota; kingdom Viridiplantae; phylum Streptophyta; class Polypodiopsida; order Polypodiales; family Pteridaceae; genus Ceratopteris; species Ceratopteris richardii. The sequence goes on from CM035406.1 coordinate 105,793,151, forward strand.
CCAAAAATGCAAAAAATTCCTTCTCTACTTTCGGCCTGCTCATTTCCCCCCTTTTGTCGTCACAGTGAGTTAGAAGATGCTGGACTTGCCCGCCATCTTGTTCCTTTCGTCGTTCTCAGCTAGCATTGAAAATGAAGCTCTCCCCTATGTCTGTGCTGCCCCTACACTCTCACTGCTCTGCACGATCCTCCTCTCTATTCCAGCAGACGAGAGAGCCCCCCCAAAAACTCCCTTACACACCTATATAGACAAACGGTGCATTCCCCCAAAAGCGAGAGCATCCCCCTTTTTCCTACCGCCCTGGTCGTATGTAACAGAAAGCGCCCCCTTTTTGTCAGAGCCCCCACTCCTCTTTTCTATTTCTCCTCGTCAGAGGTTGCTCAGATATAAAGACCTTGATTCTATATGACTCGGTGGGTCCACACTCAAAGGCCATATGACATCCACATGAGGGAAATTAAGCATGTACGATGGTAACATTGTGTTGGCATTTAGGAAGTGTTCGGAAGTGTTAGAAATGTGTATTATTGGAGCAACCTTCTCCTAAGAAACCCACCTTGCTCCTTGAAATGTTATGATGTCACACGGCCCATATCTTAACATAGATAACAGCTCTGGAGAGGATTTCTTTGCGCTTTATATTCCTGGAGGATGCTGAACTTTTGCCTCTTAGATGAGCCAGGAAATGCTCTTCCAATTACAAGTCAACTTCTAGCAAAGAATTCCATCAGTCGAGATGGAAAAACGACCAGCATGTATGTCCCATCAAGTAGTGGTTACTTGTCTTCGGTAACTTCAGCTTCATGAGGGAGTTGTGACTGCTCATAATTTTTTCTAAAAAGTGTATAGCGAACAAAAAATGCACTAGCACGAGTGAAGACATCAAGATTGTCCGGTACCGGTACCACATGGGTTTCCTAGGCTCAGTAGGTATGGTCAAAGTAGAAACACTCTTTGCACCTCCATCATTTCGAGAAGATGTAGGACCGACAGGCGAGGCACCTCCATGCTCAATCCCTTTTCTCCACATCCCTGCAATCAATATCTCCACATGCTTCTCGTCAATCATCAGATTCATTCTTCAAGTACCTGAAATCAAACAAATTTCCCTGCCAAATACAAACATATTAGTGCATCAAAACCAACCATTTATTGAGCTAACACTTCCTTACTACCAAGGTCCACAAAACCTAAGTGAAATCTTACTATACTTCCCTGTGGATAGTGTAGTAGATCTAGTGGTACCTAAAGAAAGACTCTATCTCCTTCCTCAAAGGATCTAGGAGGCCTCTCCTTGTCAGCATACTCTTTTGCCCTATCAACTGCTTGTTGCATCTTGGCTTTAGCTATTTCTAAAGTTGCTTGAAGGTTCACTAAGAACTCCGAAGCACTAGGTCATTTCTTTGGCATTCCTATGGTACTGGGAGCATTAGGATTCATGCCATAGCTCATCTGAAAAGGAGACATTCCTGTCACCTTGTGCGGTCTATTGTTATAAGAAAACTTTACTAGTGGCTGATAAATATCCCAATCTGTCTGTCTTGTAGACACATATGCCCTCAACATGTCCTCTAGAATCTGGTTGACCCTCTCGGTCTGACCATCTGTTTGTTGATGATCACCACTACTCATCTTTAATGACACATTTAGTTTGTCAAATACATGTTGATATATTTAGGTAGTGATGTGTGTGAACACTCTAGGACTACCGCGTCAAATTTTTCCCTCTTTAGGAGGGTTTTTTCCCCCGGCTTTTATATACTCCTATTGCTCTAATGGGCTACTTATCTTTGTACATTCTAGTGGTAATACATTCAGTATTGTGTGTTGTGCTCCAAGCGTTTTCTTCTTCCTTGTGTTGTTTGCATGCTTCCACAGATGTCTAACTCCACCTCTCCAATTGCAGTCTCAAAATTGCACAAAATTTGGTAAGCATACTCAGGGTGTTTCAGAGATCAAAACAACTTTGTTGTGTGGTACAAAAATCGCAATCTGAGCTCGTTTCGGCCTCCGAACGTACTATCATAGTGCTTGTGCAGGCTATTTCATCTTTTTGTGCCAAAGATATATACCAGTTTTGGTTTGCCAGTATAAGCATCTCAAAGTCTCCTATAAGTTTAGTAGAATTTGTCTAGGTAGTTCTGTTCAACTTTTTGAGAAATAGTCAATTTTCTACATCAAGGTATTTTAGTCACCGGCCATGGCTGAAAGTAGTGATGTATTTCATATGTTGGCTATTGAGGATAATTTGGATGGTACCAACTACCCATTATGGGCTTATATGATGCATCATGTATTGGTCGCAAAAGGAATATGGAATATTGTGTAGGGTGTTGAAAGACATCCTGTTACACCTACAAATACAGGTACTGCAAATACAGGTGCTGGAGTCGATGGAGATGGTGTCAAAGATGATGATATTCTTCAGATTCCTGTTTGTGTTGTTGTTTCTGTTGCACCTACTGTAGAGCAAATTCATTGGGATGGAAGAGATGCTCAAGCACATGCATTGATAGCTGTCTATCAAACGTGCCATTATTCCTCACATTCGCTCTTACAAAATAGCTAAGGATGCTTGGGATACACTTACCACATTGTACCAGGCTAGGAATGAGGCTTGTGTTGCTTACCTCCAAAAACAATTGGAGAGTGAGCATATGAATGAAGGTGATTCTATGGATAGTTTTCTCACAAAGATCAGGGATTTGAAAGAGCAATTGATTTTCACTGATGAAGTCATGCCAGATAGCTCACTTGTGCAGACTGTTTTGAATGGTCTTCCTGACTCATATCAAAGTTTTGCTTCTACTCTTTGTTTGATGATGAAAGGAAATCCAAATGCCTTCTCATTTGAGGAGTTAGTCTCTGTTCTATTCCAGGAAGATCAATCTAGGCAGAACAGGTGTATTATGAGTGTTGCAGATCAAACTTTCCTGGCTAGTCAGGAGGGCAAAGGAAATGGAGTTCTTCTACTAGTAAGAAAAAAATTTGCAAATGCTGCACATGAAGAAGGAAGACAAAGATGAGAAGAAAACAGAAAAGTAGAAATTGTTTTGCAAATACTGTAAAGCAAATGATCGTCATTAAGATCTCTCCAAAACTGGCTGCTAAAGAGGCAAAGAAGAAAGAGGCTAGAATGGTTGTTGTAGAGGCCTCTACATCGAAAACACAATCTGCTAACCTTATGAAGGAAGAAGAATGGGCATTTACTACTGTTTGCAGTTTTGACCCATCTTCTCATGAGCAGTGCATGTCTACAGTAAACTAAGATGTTTGGTACTTTGATAGTAGGGCGACCAAACATATTACCTCGCAGTGCAGTTTCCTCTCTTCACTCAAGCCTGTCCCTATAGGGAATACTATTGCATGCGCTAACAACTCCTCCTATTGTGTTATGGGAGTTGGTAAGATCATCTTGATACTGCTGATGGTAGTTCTTTCACTTTGTCAGATGCTTTGTTTGTGCCAGGAATAAAGAAAAATATGTTATCAGTTTTTGCATTAGCTAAGATTGGCTTGGTTGTGAAATTTATTGATGACAGATGTACAGTTCATGATCTGTCAAATGCCAATGTCATTATTGCTTTTGGCATTTTATGTCGTGGGCTGTATAAGCTCATAGACTATGAAATATCTATAAATGATTTGGCATGTGCAGTACATGATTCTCAGGCTATGTCAGATGCAAAGCTTTGGCATGCACGCTTTGGTCATCTGAATTTTGCTAGTTTGCTACGCCTGCAGAAATCTAAAATGGTGTCCTCTTTGCCCAGACTTGAGGCACTCGGTAAACATGTGTGTGAAGACTGTATTTTGGGCAAAATGCAGCGTTCTTCCTTTGCAAAAGATGGTTCAGTTTGGGCTACTCAAAAATTGCAGCTTATACATAGTGATGTCTGTGGTCCTACGCAGACACCTTCTTTTGGGAACTATCTTTACTTCGTGACTTTCATCGATGATTTTTCCAGGCATGCATGGGTATATCCATTGAAGGCAAAGTCTGAAGTGTTTATGTGCTTCAAACAGTTTCTTGTTTTGGTTGAAAATCTATAGCATGTAAAATGGGTACCCTTTGTTCTGATCAAGGGGGGGAATATATGTCTTCTGACTTTAATGCATTTCTGGCTGAACGTGGGATAAAACATCAGTGTAAAGTGTCGTATACACCTCAACAGAATGGAGTTTCTGAACGAAAGAATAGATCACTCATGGAGATGGCGAGGTGTATGGTCAAGAGTCAGGCTTTACCACATAGTTTCTGGCTTGAGGTTATCATGTGTGCAACATATGTACTTAACTTAATAGGTGCCCCGCTAAAGCGCTACAGTCTATCACTCCATATGAGGCTTGGCATGGTCACAAGCCATCTCTTGCTCATCTGTGTGTTTTTGTTTGTCTGGCATATGCATTAGTGCTTGAACGAATCGCAAAAAAATGGATGATAAAGCAGTAAAATATATTTTTGTTGGGTACAGTTCTAAAAGTAAAGGCTATCGTCTATATCATCCACAAACTAAATGCATTCTGATTATCGGTGATGTTGTTTTTGTGGAAGATGTTATTTAGCCATTGCATTCATGTACTAAGGAGACATTTGTTAGCTCCAAAGACATGTATGATACTTTGCTGCCACTTTTTACAAGTGGATAGTCTAGTGCTCGTCCTAATGAGGCAATTTCTCAACCTTTGCAGGTTTCATGTGATGATGTAGATCATTCCATTTTTTATGCAAATTTACATGATGCACTTGTTTATAAGAGAGTTGATATTGAGCAAGCAAAAACTATGCCAAAATAGTTTGTGCAGACTTTGCGTGACAACAAATTAGATGCAGCTCTCTCATATCATACTCAATCAGGTTCTCATAGTGCCTCTTTTGCATCAAATTGCTATGCTATGGCTGTGGCTAGTCTCTATGATGAGAATGAGCCTGTTTCATTTGAAGAAGTACAAAATTCAAAATATCGGATAGCTACTATGCAATCTGAATATGATGCTATAATTAAGAATGGTACATGGTCTTTATGTGACTTGCCTCCTGGCAAGAAGGCCATTGGTACTAAGTGGGTATCCAAGTTGAAGTGTAAACCTGATGGAACAATTGACAGGTATAAAGCTAGGCTTGTTGCAAAGGGTTATGCGCAGGAAAGAGGCATTGATTTTGATGAAACCTTTGCTCCTACTTGCCGAATGGCTACTATTCGTAGCATCTGTGCACTTTCATCTCATCATGGTTGGAATGTACATCAGTTGGACATTCAAACAACATTTTTGAATGCTGCCTTGCATGAAGAAGTGTATGTTTTTCAGCCCCCTGGCTTTGTGCAGAAAGGGCATGAAAACCAAGTGTGCAGGTTAAAGAAGGCATTATATGGTTTAAAGCAAGCACCACATGCTTAGTATGGAAAGATACATGCCTATCTGATTGCACATGGTTTTGAGAACAATCTAACTGAAAGCACTTTATATGTTAAGCGTGCTAATGATATGCTTCTGATCATTGTGGTATATGTTGATGACATGTTGCTAATTGGTCCTCATGACACACATATTGCTTATTTGCAAGCCTCATTTGAGATGTCTGATTTGGGGCATTTGCATCATTATTTGGGCATTCAGTTTATGCAAGTTGATGGTGGAATGGCTTTGTGTCAAAAGAAATATACTGACACATTATTGCAACATTTTGGATTTGAAGACTGTAAGCCTATGTCCACTCCTATGGAGACAGGTTTATGATTGAGTCTTCATGATGTTGGAGATGCATTTGATGTTGTTCTCTATCAACAGGCTATTGGATGCTTGATCTACTTGTGCATTACTCGCCTAGATATTAAGTTTGTTGTCTCGTAGATGAGCAGGTTTATGCATTGCCGAGGTGTTAAGAATTGGTAGGCAGTTAAGCGCATCTTTCGCTACTTGAGTGGTACCAGGCTACTTGGATTGTTTTATCCCAAGAAGGGATCACTACCACTAGATTTGCATGATTTTTCTGACATTGATTGGGTTGGTTGTTATGACACTCATGTGTCCACCAGTGGATTTTGCTTCATCCTTGGTAGCTCATGTATAGCTTGGCTAAGCAAGAAGCAGCCTTTTGTGGCCACTTCTAGTTGTGAGGCTGAGTATAGGGAAGAATCACAATGACTCCTCAGTGTGTGTGGCTTAGACGCCTTATGGCTTATTTGGGTGTTAGTCAGTCTTCTACCACCACCATCTTCACTGACAGTCAGAGCACATTGGTAGTTGCGAGAGAGGTTCTTTGCTGGGGAGATCACCTTGGCATATGTATCCATGTAGGAGAACATTGGAGACCTTTTTATGAAGGCTCTGCCTAGATAGAAGTTTGAAGCTTTCCGCAAAGCTTTGGGCTTACTTCCTTTTGTGGATTGATTCCACATAGCTTGGAACTTCCTTATACATGAGTGCCAGCTCCTTGTTCACCGCATCACTCCCAAGGGGGATTTGTTGATATATTTAGGTAATGATGTGTGTGAACACTCTAGGACCACCGAGGAACTTTTTTCCCTCTTTAGGAGGTTTTTTTCCCCTGGCTTGTATATACACCTATTGCCCTAATGAGCTACTTATCTTTGTACATTCTAGTGGTAATACATTCAGTATTTTGTGTTGTGCTCCAAGCTTCTTCTTCTTCCTTGTGTTGTTTGTGTGCTTTCGCAGATGTCTAACTCCAACAATACAAACTTCTGGAAGTGTCTTGTGAATTTGACATCCGTATCTAAAAGAATGGATGTCGACAACCCATGCAATCTGAGTACATGCTCGATAAACAACTTTTCTACCTGTGGGCCTTCTATCTTCTCCTACGTGGGTATGAATTGAGCCATCTTGCTCAATCTATCTACCACCACTAGGATAGTATCCCACTTCTTTTGGGTCCACGGTAACCCCACTATGAAGTCCATGGATACATTGTCCTAGTTATGATCTTGAATCTGTAAAGGATGTAGAAGACCTTGTGTCTTCACCCTTTTTCCTTTGTCAACTTGACACATAAAGCATCATATAAGTTGTTGGAGTTAGACGTCTTCGGAAGCACGTGAACATCATAAGGAAGAAGAAGAAGCTTGAAGCACAACACACAATACTGAATGTATTACTAGAGAATGTACAAAGATAAGTAGCCCATTAGGGCAATAGGCGTGTATACAAGCCGAGGAAAAAAAACCTCCTAAAGAGGGAAAAAAGTGCCCCGTCGGTCCTAGTGTGTTCACACATATCACTACGTAAATATATCAACAAATCCCCCCTGGGAGTGATGTGGTGAACAAGGAGCTTCCACTTATGTATAAGGAAGTGCCAAGCTATGTGGAAATCACTCCACAAAAGGAAGTAAGCCCAAAGCTTTGCGGAAAGCTTCAAAATTCTCCCTAGGTAGAGCCTTCATGAAAACGTCTGCAATGTTCTCTTGCGTGGGATATGCTAAGCTGATCTCCCCAGCAAAGAACCTCTCCCTTACATAGTGATAATGCACCTCAATGTGCTTAATGCGAGCATGGAACAGAGGGTTCCTTGCAACTTCCAATGCGCTCTGACTGTTAGTGAAGATGGTGGTGGCAGAAGTCTGACCAACACCCAAATCATCCATAAGGCTTTTGAGCCACACCCACTCAACAATAGTTGTGAAAGTTGCCCTATACTCAGCCTCACAACTGGAAGTGGCCACAGTAGGCTGCTTCTTTCTCAACCTAGATATACATGAGCTACCAAGCATGAAGCAAAAGCCACTAGTGGACACACGAGTGTCATAGCAACCAGCCCAATCAGAGTAAAAAAAAGCATGCAAATCCGGCGGTAGTGATCGCCCCTTCGAATAAAACAACCCAACTAGCCGAGTACCACTCAAATAACGAAAGATGCGCTTAACTGCCTGCCAATGCTTGACTCCTGGGCAATGCATAAACCTACTCATCTCTGAGATAGCAAACTGAATATCTAACCGAGTAATGCATAAGTAAATCAAGCATCCAACAACCTGCTGCTAGAGGACAACATCAAATGCATCTTCAGCATCATGAAGACTCAATCATAAACCTCTCTCCATAGGAGTGGCAACAAGCTTACAATCTTCAAGGCCAAAACGCTGCAATAATGTGTCAATATATTTCGTTTGACATAATGCCATTCCACCATCAACTTGCATAAACTGAATGCCCAAATAGTGATGCAAATGCCCCAAATCAGACATCTCAAATGAGGCATGCAAATCAGCCTTAAAATCAGCAATATGCTTCTCAATAGGACCAGTGAGCAGCATGTCATCAACATAGACAACAATGATCAGAAGCACATCATTAACACACTTAACATATAAGGTGCTTTCAGTTGGACTGTTCTCAAATCCATGTGCAATCAGATAGGCATGTATCTTCTCATACCAAGCACGTGGTGCTTGCCTTAAACCATATAATGCCTTCTTTAACCTGCACACCTGGTTTTCATGCCCGTTTTGCACAAAGCCACGGGGCTGAAAAACATATACTTCTTCATGCAAGTCACCATTCAAAAATGTTGTTTTAATGTCCAACTGATGTACATTCCAACCATGATGAGCTGCAAGTGCACAGATGCTATGAACAGTAGTTATACGACATGTAGGTGCAAAGGTCTCATCAAAATCAATGCCTCTTTCATGTGCATAACCCTTTGCAACAAGCCTAGCCTTATACCTGTCAACTGTACCATCCGGTTTATGGTTTGGATTGTATACCCACTTAGTGCCAATGGCCGTCTTGCCACGAGGCAAGTCACATAAAGACCAAGTACCATTCTTCATTATAGCATCATATTCAGATTGCATAGCAGCCATCCAATTTTCAAAATTTTGTGCTTCATCAAACAAAACAGGCTCATTCTCATCAAAGAGACTAGACGCAGCCATATCATAGCAATCTGATGCAAAAGAGGCACTATGAGAGCCTGATCGAGTATGATATGATAGAGGTGCATCTAATTTGTTGTCATGCAAGGTTTGCACCAACCATTTTGGCATACTTTTTGCCTGCTCAATATCAGATCTCTCATCAATAAGTGCATCATGTAAATCTCCATCAGAAATGGAATGATTTGCATCATCACATGAAACCTTCAAAGGCTAAGAAGTTGCCTCATTAGGACCAGCACTAGACTGTCCACCTGTGAAAAGAGGCAACAAAGTATCATACATGTCTTTGGAGCTAACAGATGTCTCCTTAGTACATGAAAGCAATGGCTGAATAGCATCTTCCACAGAAACAACAACACGGCTAACCAGAATGCATTTAGTATGTGGATGATACAGATGATAGCCTTTACTTTTAGAACTGTACCCAACAAAAATACATTTTACTCCTTTATCATCCAATTTTCTGTGATGTTGTTCAGGAACTAATGCATATGCCAAACAACCAAAAACACGGAGATGAGCAACAGATTGCTTGCAATCATGCCAAGCCTCATATGGAGTGATAGACTACAGTTCTTTAGTGGGACACCTGTTCATTATATATGCTGCACACATAACCACCTCAAACTAGAAACTATGTGGTAAAGCTTGACTCTTGACCATACACCTCGCCATCTCCATGAGTGACCTGTTCTTTCATTCAATAACTCCATTCTTTTGAGGTGTATATGGCACTGTACACTAGTGTTTTATCCCACGTTCAGTCAGAAATGCATTAAAATCAGAAGACATATATTCCCCCCCTCGATCAAAATGGAGGGTGCCCATTTTACATGTTGATAGATTTTCAGCCAAAACCAAAAACTGTTTGAAGCACATGAAGACTTCGGACTTTGCCTTCAGTGGATATAGCCATGCATGCCTAGAAAAATCATCGATGAAAGTCACGAAGTAAAGATAATTCCCAAAAGAAGGTGTCTACATAGGACCATAGACATCACTATGTACAAGCTGCAATTTTTGAGTAGCCCGAACTGAACCATCTTTTGTAAAGGATGAACACTGCATTTTGCCCAAAATACAGCCTTCACAAACATGCTTTCCAAGTGCCTCAAGTTTGGGCAAAGAGGACACCATTTCAGATTTCTGCAGGCGTAGCAAACTAGCAAAATTTAGATGACCAAAGCATGCATGCCGAAGCTTTGCATCTGACATAGCCTGAGAATCATTTACTGCACATGCCAAATCATTTATAGATCTTTCATAGTCTATGAGCTTATACAACCCATGACATAAAATGCCAGAAGTAATAATCATATCACCATTTGAGAGATCATGAACTATACACCTGTCATCAACAAATTTCAAAACCAAGCCAATCTTGGCTAATGCAGAAACTGATAACAGGTTCTTCTTGATCCCTGGCACAAATAAAGCATCTGACAAAGTGAAAGAACTACCATCAGCAGTAGTCAAAATGGTCTTACCAATTCCCATAATAGGATAAGAGGAGTTGTTGGCACATGTAATAGTATTCCCTGTAGGGGCAGGCTCGAGTGAAGAGAAGAAACTGCGCTGGGAGGTAATATGTTTGGTCGCCCCACTGTCAAAGTTCTAAACATCTAGGTCTACTGCAGACATGCATTACTCATGAGAAGATGGGTCAAAATTGCAAACAATACTAAATGCCCATTCTTCTTCCTGCACAAAATTAGCAAACTCCGTTTTTGGTGTAGAGGCTTGTGCAACAACCATTCCAACCTCTTTCTTCTTTGCCTCTTTTGCAGCCAGTTTTGGACAGTTCTTTATGATATGATCATTCCCTTTACAGTACTTACAAAACAATTTTTGCTTTTCTGATTTTTTCTCATCTTTGTCTTGGTTCTTCGAATGTGCAACATTTGCAGATTTCTGCTTACTAGTAGAACAGCTCCATTTTCCTTTGCTCTTCTGACTAGCCAGGAAAGCTTGATCTGCAACACGCATAATGGACCTTTTCTGCCTGGACTGATCTTCCTGCAACAGAACAGAGAATAGCTCCTCAAATGACAAGGCATTTGGATTGCCTTTCATCATCAATTGAAGAGTAGAAGCAAAACTCTGATATGAATCAGGAAGACCATTTAGAACGGTCTGCACAAGTGAGCTATCTGGTATAACCTCATCAGCAAAAATCAGTTGTTCCTTCAAGTCTTTGATCTTTGTTAGGAAACTGTCCATAGAATCACCTTCATTCATGTGCTCACTCTCCAACTGTTTTCGGAGGTAAGCAACATGAGCCTCATTCCTAGCTTGGTACAATGTGGTAAGTGTATCCCAAGCATCCTTAGTTGTTCTGCAAGAGCGAATATGAGGAATAATGGCACGTTTGACAGACAAAGCTATCAATGCATGTGCATGGGCATCTCTACCATCCCAACAAATCTGCTCTACATTAGGTGCAACAGAAAACGTAGCACGAACAGGAATATGTAGAATATCACCATCTTCGACATCTTCTGCATCAGCTTCAGTACTTGCAGTTGTAACAGTTGCAGGTGTGATAGGACGTTTTTCGACACCCTGCACAATGTTCCATAGTCCTTTTGCAACCAACACATGTCACATCATATAAGCCCATAACGGGTAGTTGGTACCATCCAATTTATCCTCAACAACCAACATATAGAATACATCACTGCTGTCAACCATGGTCAGTGATTAAAATACCTTGATGCATAAAATTAACTGTATCTCAAAAAGTTGAACAAAACTGCCCAAATGAATTTTGCTAGACCTGTAGCAGACTTCGAGATGCTTATATTGGCGAACAGAAATTGGTATATACCGTTGGCACAAAAAGACAAAATAGCCTACATAAGCACTGCAATAGTGTGTTCGGAGGGTGAAACGAGCTCAGATCGCGATTTTGGCACCACAAAACGAAGCAATTTTGATCTCGAAAACACGCTGAGTATGCTCACCAAAATTCATGAGATTCTGAGACTGCAAATGGAGGAGTGTCGACGGTGCCCTAGATGAAGCGACGACCTGCTCTAATAGCAATTGTTGGAGTTAGACATCTGCGGAAGCACACGAATAGCAGAAGGAAGAAGAAGAAGCTTGGAGCACAACACACAATACTGAATGTATTACTAGAGAATGCACAAAGATAAGTAGCCCATTAGGGCAATAGGCATATATACAAGCCGGGGGAAGAAACCTCCTAAAGAGGGAAAAAAGTGCCCCGGTGGTCCTAGTATGTTCACACACATCACTACCTAAATATATCAACATAAGTATGGACATCTCTAGCTAATCCAGACCACCAAAATGTTCTTCTAACAAGTTGTATTGTCTTGTCAACACTAGGATGCCCCACGCAAGGAACATCATGGTTATCATGCATGACTTTTCTTCTCAAATCCCGAGAAGTTGCTATGCAAACATTTCCTTTCTGTTTGACTGTTCCATTCTGCTTTGAGAAATTGGAATACAAACTAGACTTGTTTGCTGTGCTAGGTGAACAAACAATTGAAACTGCTCCATCTCCTATAATAGAGTCATCACTGATGGCTCTAATAACTACTCATATACTAGAGATGATATGCACAAATGCATTTTCTACATGCAACACAAATAAAAATTGACAAAAAAGCTTATTTGAAGATCCAAAAGTTGACATCTAGGTGGATGCAGGTGCTAAAGATGTTCCACACTCCTTCCTTTTGGCTTTCCAAGACTCTCCGATGGTAATTGCACCAAGAAAGTTCTCAAACGGGGGTTGATGATGAAAAACAGCCACAATCAAAGCTCTAAACAGGGTTGTGATTGAATCCAAAAGATGGAAAAATCTATAGAAAGATCTCTAAGAAGGCAATCCATAGCAACAAAAATTTCTGAATTTGGATATTGTATGACCAAGATATGGCCAAATAAGTGGGTAGGTAGTCAATTGTACTCTAGAGAGTAGGCTTTGATGAGGAAAACCAAAAAAACTTGATCGATTTGATCTCTATAGACCTTCCTTAAATTCTCCATGGTGTGCAAGCATGAAAAGTAATCCCACATAACAGAGAAAACTCAAAGTTGGAGGCCTTTATGTAGAGAATGGAAACTCACTCTTCTTCAACCACAAGGGAAGAGAAGAGTAAGCTCTCTCTCTCTCTCTCTAAGCAAACAGGAAGCACTCATGCGCGCGAGCAGTGGTTCTGCAATGCTGCTAGCATGCAGGCACGTCAGACTGAGCAGCTTAGCGCGTGGAAGTCTTGGGGGGTGAGCTGAAGCTCCTCTCAAGGTCTCTACAATCCCTCTTTCTACTCTTTGAGGATATCCCCCGAGCTTGGCTATGGTTGACCCTTGTCCCACACACACATGGAGTGATCCTTGTGGACCAATGTCTGGCATTAGGACTACATGCTTCGCCTAGGCTAGAATTAAACAAAAAGGGTTTAGTATTTTTTGAACTTAGACCTCCTACTTTGCTAGTTGTTCCCACACTCAGGAGGACACCATCCATGCTTTAATACATGAGCACCACAAAATGATGCCACGGAGACACTTGAAAGCCTTGGATATAAGCCCACAAAATAACCATTAAATTAGACCCAAAAATTAACCTTGACTTTTTTGCATAAAAGTTGGTCTATCACGAAAGAGGGGGGGTTTGTCGTGATATGCCAGCCTGTCATGATAGAGAGGGTTCTATAACGATAAGTGTTATGTTATAATAGATGGGGTCTATTCTGATAGAAGTGGTGTGTCATGATAGAAGGGGTCTATCAATTGTGGTTTATCGTGATAGAGGGGATCTATCACGATAGAGTGGGTCTATCGTCAGGTCAGTCTGTCATGATAGATTGGTCTATCACAATAGATGGTGGTTTATCATGAGTCCTAACTGTCATGATAGAGTGGTCTATCATGATAATGAGGGTTTATTTTGGGGACACTTTGTTGGGATAAGGCGTTCTATCATGATAAGGTAATCTATCATGATAGAGGGGGGCCTATCATGATAGATGGGTGCTGCCTTGAGTCAGTCTATCATGATGGAATCCCTTATCATGATAGATGGGGTCTATCGTGATAGAGGGTCTCTCTTGAGGGCATTGGTTTGTTGCGATAGACTAGAGATCTATCACAATAGATGATCCTTTTCATGGGGTTTGTTATGTCATGACAGACGGGTTATATCACGACATATAGGGTCTATCATGATAGAGGATCTTTGATGTGTTTTTGGTCTATCAAAACAGAGCAAAAAACCTTGAGTCTTACAACTAGGGCTTGTTCCCTCGGGACACGTAAAGTGACCTATCATACCTAGAGATGATGATGGAACATAAGTTGCAAGGAAAACAACAAAAACACACCAACAAGCATACACTATCACCCTCTCTCTCTCTCTTTCTCTCACATACATCAAGGAAATGAGGAAAGTTAGGGGAAGGTGTGGATATACTCAGGAAGGTAAAATTTCAACAAAGATGAAGATTGTGTAGGGTGATTAGGGGGGATGAATGTCCCTAACATCGAGATGAAAATGAGGGTAATAATAATAATAATAATAATAATAAAAAGGAAAAAACCTTGAAAAATCTACTTACCTACACTCCAACGTCTCTACTCTACTCTTTTACCATCACACGCTCACTCTCGAGTAATGCTCCTCAGCAATGGTGCCAAATTTTGTGATACTCATAGCACATGATGAGTATTAATGCCAATGAGCTCCACCTATAATTTTCAATCCAAGGAAACATGAGCGTGATATGAAGATCATGAACTAGTGATATGTTTAGAAGTGAAGGTGAGAAGCACATGAGATGCACACACACATATACACACAAAAAGTAATGGAGATAGAGTGGAACAATGGAATATTTCATTAACTTTTCCTTCTAGTTACCAAAACCTACTCTCTCCAAAAATGGACTCTCTTCCTCCTTTTATAGGTTTGGAGTGAGTTTTGGTCAGTTTCAAACCAAGTGCCTGATGTAGTTAAAAATTAGGTTCTAATACTAGTTTGAAGGCTCAAATACTATCCAAAAATTATCAAATTTGAAATGTGCATCCTACATTTTCTCCTCGAGCTCTAGAGCTCCTCCACTTGCACAAAATGGAGCATATATTTATGTTATAGGTTAGTGATAAAAATCACTCTTTTTCAAGGATTTGATTGTTTACATCAATTTAGAGTTGTGGTCTTCTTCTCATGTACTCCCTCGCCTTCTATGGCTTCTCTGTCCACTACCTAATATTCTTCCCGCTTGACTTTGTTAGTGAACACCTCACTTTTTCTAATTCCTCATGCACTTATACTTGAGTACAAAACATCCTCAAACAATTTTCATTGTACAAATTATTTTCAAATTCCTCAATTTTCATTGTGCATGCAATCACAATCTCATGCACTCACATGTTGATCTCCATTGTCTATGTCTAACACACTCCATTTCCCTATTGCCCAATCACGAAGTCACCTATTCATCATAGACTTCCCATTATTTACTAGATTTTGTTTTCATTTATTTTATTTTTTCCGTTGTTTCTCAAGTTTACTAGATCTATGTTCTTTTTTCTTTTGTTTCTCTTGGTTTCTTTTTTTTTCCTTAATTTTTTTTTTGATTAGGTTAAGTATGGGGTGAAATTAACTTAATCTAGAGCTACACATGCATTTTTTTATTCCAATGACTTAGCTTAAGTTTAAAAGGCCATCTTAACATAACACAACACAAGCACCTCTTGTTGATTTTCTCCCTAGAAATGGTGCCAAAAAGTGTTTTACAATTGTATAATAAAGTTTAGCACTTAAAATTGTCAATATTTTAAAAAAATAAAGAAGAGAAAAATTAATAGTTTATGATAGAAGATACGTATAGACATAAGGGCAAGATTACCACAAGTATATTTTTCACCATAGTGTGACAACTTTCTACCTTGAGACAATAATTTGACCATAACTTTGTATCCATTTGACAAAACATGGTCATCTTTGATCTCATTGTGATAACATCAATGAGCTCTATGGCTACTCATGAGAAAATTGCTTACTTCATCCATGGATGGGATTGAAATAGGTTCAAATATATTGTGTGTAGACAAGCACACATGTAGAAAACAAGCACAAAACCATGAAATAATCAAGAAATGCTGAAAGTATAGACATTTGGACAAGACTACGCAATGGTTACTCAACTACATGAATAAAAGAAGGTAACTTTCAATTTTTCATCCATCAACTTACTCTTTCGTATGCATAGTCTTCGATGCAAAGTATTAAAATCACTAGAATGAATTAAAACGAAAAAAGCAGAAGCTTTTTTCCGCCCTTTTCCACGTAACCTGTGGGTCCAGCTCTGCAACTGGTTAGCTCTTTACACGTGGAACCCTTGATGTCGCAAATGCTCTAATGCATGGGAGCGCTTTTTCGCTTCTTCTTTTGAGACCACAAAAATGCTTTGCTTTGGTATTTTTCGACTTTGATTGTGATCATGCGAGTGTCGGGCGAAATCTTTCATAGAAAGTGGCTACGGAGCTTGTGGTGATGAATGGGCTGGCCAGGAAGACGTGGACACCTTGAGGAGTCCGGAAATCGATTCGATTACGATCGAGGGGCTGATGATGAGAAAGCAGCTCTCTGTGACTGATAGGAGTTCTGTCGTGGGCATAGTGTAGCGGTGTACAGGAGTGGAGAGGACTGAACTGGACTCTCACTCTTTCTTTCGTTGCAGATAGAGCTCGCTGTGTTCATCATGTCTGCCTCCATCAGGGCTTCTCCTATAAACGCTTACACATCATCGTCAAGAGTTCTTTCGTGCGAGCAGGCTGCCGTCTGCAGCAAGGACATTTGCTGCCTTCCCCGCACCTCTTCCTTTTTTCCGGGCAAGGGACATTTTTTACAGAGCTCTGCTTCTTCAGCTCACTTGTACAGTCCTGGCCCCGTTTCTTCCAATAGGGTCCGTCTCATTTCCGCCACTAGTAGCGGCAATGGATCTTCTTCCTCATCTGCGCCGCAGAATGAAGTCTATGAAGTCGAGTTGGAGAAACCGTACGGCCTGAAGTTTTACAAGGGACAGGATGGGGGCGTGTACATTGATGCTGTCGCCCCTGGTAGCAATGCGGCCAAAACAAAACAGATTACACCGGGAGATAAAGTGCTTTACACCAGGTAATTCTTTGCTCTGTGGAGGGGTTACACTTTGTAGAATGGTGCGATACATTCAGTTTTGTTACATTCGGTCTACGTGCCCTTTTCTGTTCGTGTTTTCACCTAACGTTTTCTGCATGATCACACGCGATATTGCAGGCCTACCTGTGTGTCAAGGCATAATTGATGGCACATGCAATCCTTACGTTGCATTTATGGCCGTGTAGGCCGAAGCTGATGACACCTTCTGCTTGTTCTATTTAGCTTCTTCTATTTGGGGTGCGTTAGGATGGAAGATGCAGTAGCGTGCTTCAAAGTTTGCCGCTTTCGCAGTTTATTCACACGGGCAGGCGAGAGTACGAAGATCAAGTCAACTTTGACCATTCTATTGAAACATCGGCTTATCTGTGCCTTACGTTTTTTCTACAAATTGAGGAGGTCATTGTCAACGAGATTCTCTGTCCAAGGCTGAGCTGCAATGACGCACTTCACGTCGTGTGAATTATGCCATGGTTGAGATTTTAGATGTTGGGCCTAGTTTAGGGTCTCTTGTGATTTGCACATACGTGAAGGGCGATTTTAGAAGTTATAGCAGCTTTCTGGAAAAGGAAGAAAGGGAAATCATTTGCTAGTGTAATCCCTGAAAATGGCCTGGTCCAATAGTGCAGGTTTATGTGACTTGGAGCTTATTGTCATTGTCTAGAAGAAAGTGCAACATTTCTAAGTGCTACATATACACATCTTGGATTTGTGGAGGTGGACATATGCATTCTTATTTGTAGCAAGATTATGCTTGAAAATCATGCAAAAGCTGTATCTACATTCGGAATCGTAATTTTCAATGTGCCATGAGAGCAAATAACACATGTAATGTGGTCATTTCAACCAATGGAGAGAGCACTTCTTGAAATTCAATGCCCTCTTTTTGCGTATATCCCTTAATAACCAGCCTTGCCTTGTTCTTGGGTTCACCACCCACAATCTTGATTTTGTATACCCACTTGTTAGGAATGGCCTTCCTACATCTGGCCAACTCAACAAATCCCAAGTGTCATATTATGCAAGGCAGTTATTTCCTTCTGCATGTGACATGTCCGACTCCCACTTCTTATGCTCACAGAGATTTGCCTTTTTTCAAGTGAGAGGCTCACCCTCATTTGATATCATAATGTAATGTAGGGAGGGGTCAGATCTGTTCATAGGCCTCCTGGTAGAAGTACTCTTCACCCAATGATCTGCTTTCTTGGGTAATGGATCCACATCAAGTGGTATGACTGCGCTGTCATTGTTAACGGGCTTCCACACATCATTTCCAGCCTTGTTTTCAGCATGTAATGGTGGCTGCATGTTCCTTTCAAGAGCTTCATCATGTTGCTCAATAATCACTAGCTCATCGTGATTTTCAGCCATTGATGGAATGCCAGGCCTAATGGATGGTTGCTCATGTTGAGAGGTGAACTTTTCACGGTCATCTATAGAGGCACAATTACTTTTAAGCAGCCTTGCCTCATTTAACTACAATAGCTTGGCTGTGCACGATCTTTCTAAGTTGTGGTAGCCATATCTTGTAGCCCATTTCACCTTCATCATCATAGCCCATGAAGGTATTTGCAGTGGACTTTGCATATAACTTACTTCTCAACTCAGGCCTTATGTGTACAGCAGAATCACAAGTAAAGATGTGTAGATGATCATATGAAGTATGTCTGCCAGATTAAACCTGTGATTCAAGGATGTCACTTTCGAGGATGTGTGTGGGGATATATTGCAAACATGAATTGCAGGTTTTAAAGCCTCTTCCTAAAATCCATGAGAGAGATTACTTGTGAACAACATGCACCTCACTTTCTCGCACAACGTCCTATTATACTTTTCAACCACATCATTAGAAGAGGGGTTGTATAGAAGCTTCTTCTTAGTGCGATGATTTTTACAAAGTTTATTAAATTTAGCACGTTTTAATCCATTTCGATTATTTGAATGTAGATTTTCAAACTTTCATCTTGACATGGTGGTCATAAAGTGTGCCATTTTTGGCGCCTTTGACAATCTGACCTTGCCCTTCTCAAGATTCCAAGAGCCCTTTGAAAAGATTGTGCAGAAGCCATGCACTTAAATATACATCATGCTCTTTTTGATGTTTGGAACATGACATACATGATTACGTGGTCTTTGTCGCACTCTCCGTGCCGCTGCTTGCTCGAGCGTGAGCCCTATGCCTCTGGAATGATGGTGTGTATGATGTGGCTAATCTGAGAGAGAGAGAGAGAGAGAGAGAGAGAGAGAGAGAGAGAGAGAGAGAGAGAGAGAGAGAGAGAGAGAGAGAGAGAGAGAGAGAGAGAGAGAGAGAGAGAGAGGGAGGGAGGGAGGGAGGGAGGGAGGGAGGGAGGGAGGGAGGGAGGGAGGGAGGGAGGGAGGGAGGGAGGGAGGGAGGGAGGGAGGGAGGGAGGGAGGGAGGGAGGGAGGGAGGGAGGGAGGGAGGGAGAAAAGAAAAGTTTTACGTCTATTAGGAGTAAATCAATGGGTGTACTTGGGTGTATCTTCTGTCAATGGGAAAAGATGAAAGTGCTAAAAAACTGGCAAAGCTGATATAGATCTCTGTAGTATGCATGTAGAGATACCCATGAAAGTGGGGGGGGGGGGGGATGTATGGAGTGCTATATCGATAGTCTATATGCAAATCACTGTACATGGGTGTATCTTCTGTCAATGGGAAAAGATGAAAGTGCTAAAAAACTGGCAAAGCTGATATAGATCTCTATAGTATGCATGTAGAGATACCCATGAAAGTGGGGGGGGGGGGGGGGGGATGTATGGAGTGCTATATCGATAGTCTATATGCAAAACGGTAGTACAAGCATGAGAATGCATATGAATGACTACCTAGCTCCATCTTGTACTAGTGGTGGAGTTAGGACCGCCCTGATGGCTGCAGCGGGATCAGCCATCATTTGGGATTGTCTCTCCTCCATGGCGCAATGGTCACGAGCGTGGATCTCTCCAATCTGGTGTCGATGAAGTCTCGGGGGTACATTAACGTCTTCGAAAGGCCAAACTTGGCCTATGAGACAAATTCATATACAACTGTGGTAATCTCTGTGTAGCAATTAAAAGGAAAAATACTCGTTGCACAAAATTGTGTAGGTTGAAATCAATAAAGGGCGGTGTACCCGAAAATGAAGAGGAAGTGGGGATAAAATAGTGGTGCTTGAGTGGAGCGTGGCTCTGACTATGTAGATAATGACCACCTAATACAAGGGGGACCCATGAGGGAGTGAATGTGTATACCCTAACTGTTGATGATGGGTGGAGGTGGGTGGAGTATGTGGTCCATCAGTGGCAGTATAAGTGCCTCCTTGAGGGTTGCCCAAGTGGTGGTGGTGTGCCTGTGCTCCATCATGTAGTTGTGGGCTATCCTAATGCGTGAGATATCTTCTCGATGGAGTTGTGGTCGTCAGTATCCAGCCATACCTGGTCTGACAGCACTCTCTATGCCGTTGCTTGCTGGAGTGTGAGCCCTATGCCTATGGGAGGCAGGTCTGTTTGATGTGGCCCAACTCGCTGAAAAGAATGAGTAATAGTATGCTAGATACTCACCCGTGTCTGGTGTGTAGGCTATAGCACCTGATCTCGTCTCATATGTCGTCGTGAGGAAACGCCCCATCCTCCGCCCCGTCATCTGCTTGGCTCCAGTATTCATGCTTAATTGGAGTGACTCCTCTATCCGGAGCTCTGCTCGTAGGTCCGAGTATGCTCGGCATTTGATAATCAAGTGCTCCTCTTTCTCTATCTCTGCATGGCATACTGGGCACCGCCTCTCCTCTGGTGGGACTCCTCTAACCTGACTCCTCCTGATCTCAAACAGATGTGATGGAACTCGAAGCTGCCCAATGACGATTCGAAGGTGGTGTGGTAGGTATGTCACATTTGTGCATGTAGCGAGGAGTCTCAATGAAGCCTTGATCTGAGATCATTAGAAAATGCTCACGGTAGTGAAGCATTGTCGGTGTCAATGTCCCCCTCGGGCTGATCCATGTTCTTTGTATGTATGTATGCCATATCTCTTGACGGATGAACCTATTTCTCTCTTGGTGGGAGAGCGAATAGGTGGGTGCATGGGAGTCGTACTGTATTGGTGGTAGTGTGTCTATGTCAAAACCATGGAGGGCAAACCAATCCCGTGTCTGTGGGTACCATGAGGAGGTGTCTCCTACCAGTGCTATGTCGTGTGATGCATGGAAAGCTCTGTAGGTGATGTGCTTAGTCCATGCTTTGCATCCTGTGTAATAGGCATACTGTTTGGAAGAGTGCCTCTACTAGCATCGGTGGATCGGCAAGCTCTGTCCTCGTGATATCATGGGGTATCGAAGATTTGTTGCGGATGAGTCTGGCAATCATGAGACTTGCCAGACTAATGAGTTTGCCAATGCTGTCCATGATGATGAGACTAATCCCGGTCCCCATATAGCTTCTCCATTCATGAGTGTTGGAGTAACCAAAGTGTCAAAGAGCCACCCCTTTGTGCGGGGCTCCAGAAAATATGCCTAGTGACATTGTCTCTCCATCAAAGCTAGCGCTGAGTATCCTCGCATGGTGCGATCTCGGGCTGCCTCAGACATGGAGAAAACCCAAGAGGCTTGTCTCCCCTCACCTGAGCTGATGTATGGAAGATCAGAACCTTGGTTTTATCAAGGTTCACTAATAACCCTCTATGCGTATAGAAATCATCTAGGATGTGCAGGTAATGCTGTAGTCCCTCTGGAGACTCTGAAATAAGCACAATATCATAAGCATATATAAGAATGTGGATAGTTGTCCCTTGTACCTCATTGCCCTCCCCTCCTTGATGTCGTATGAGAGAGAGAGAGAGAGAGAGAGAGAGAGAGAGAGAGAGAGAGAGAGAGAGAGAGAGAGAGAGAGAGAGAGAGAGAGAGAGAGAGAGAGAGAGAGAGAGAGAGAGAGAGAGAGAGAGAGAGAGAGAGATTTCTAACATCTATTAGAAGGCCGAGCTCTGCCTATGAGACAGAATCAATGTACGTATGTGATGTCTCCGATCAATCGGAAAGACAAAATGTGCTGAAAACTGATGCTAATACAAGGAAGACCTGAGTCTCCATAACGTGCATGTGTGGAGACATCATGAGAGAGGGGGGTAAATGGAGTGCTATCCCTATGGTAGCGTACATGCAAGAGGGTAGTACGGATATGAGAATGCATCTAAGTGACTGGCCATCTCCAACCAGTGCTCATGTGTGGGTGTAGTATGTGGTACATAGGTAGAGCTGGTGTCAGGGCTGCCCTGATGACTCCATAGGGATTGGCCATCATTTGGGCCTGTCTCTCCTCGTTGTCTTGACGGTAACGAGCTTGGATATCCGCAATCTCATGTCGAGGAAGTCTGTGTGTCCGTTATCCAATGATGCAGGGTTGTCTTTGAGCACGATATGTGCGACATCTGGTGGGGGAGGTGGTGCATATCGCGGGACGAAGAAATCCGCGAGCTCTGTTTGTCTCCCTCCAATCGGTACCACTCTGGTAGGAAGGAGCATGGAATCTCTGTGAATGTGTATCTCTAGTAAGAATCCTCCTAATTGAAGCTGATCTATGGAGGTCATGATCTCTTGAAGGATAGGCTGTCTTGTAAATAGAGCCTTATATCTGCTCCTGATATCATCATATGCCTCGCATCTACATACAAAGTGCTCCTCATCGTAGATCTCTACCCCACATAACCGACAAATCCTCTCCTCTCTAGGAGTGCCTGCTGCACTTCCAGTCTCAATCTCTAGTTTGTGTGATGAGATCCTAAGATGGCCAATCACTACCCTCGAGCTATGGGGCATGTGTGTCCATGTAGCGTGGTCTCTGGATGAACCCATCTGCTAGAACCCAAGAATTGGTCACGATAGTGTGACAGTCTGGATCCTACTTCGGAAGTAAACCATGTCTGACTAGTGTGGAGCTTCTAGAGATCTTGCCTGAGCATAGTGTTCCTCTCACTACGTGAGAGGTGTATGTGGGGGGAATTTGGGTCATACTAGAAGGGCGGTAGCTTGTCCATGTCCAATCCATAGCTCGCAAAACATTTCCTTACCTGGGTATACCAGGCTCTCTCGT
Organism: Ceratopteris richardii; assembly: GCA_020310875.1. NCBI lineage: Eukaryota > Viridiplantae > Streptophyta > Polypodiopsida > Polypodiales > Pteridaceae > Ceratopteris > Ceratopteris richardii. Next base: position 105,816,304 of record CM035406.1, read on the forward strand.
ACCTTGATTTGGAAATCAGTATCGCTGCTCAAATGCTCTTCGCGTGAGTCTATCAGCTGAGAGGTCCTTCATCCTCTGAATGAAACATATAGTCTTTGGGGGGGGGGAGAGGGGGGGGGAGAGAGAGAGAGAAAGAGAGAGAGAGAGAGAGAGAGAGAGAGAGAGAGAGAGAGAGAGAGAGAGAGAGAGAGAGAGAGAGAGAGAGAGAGAGAGAGAGAGAGAGAGAGAGAGAGAGAGAGAGAGAGAGAGAGAGAGAGAGAGAGAGAGAGAGAGAGAGAGAGAGGGAGGGAGGGAGAAGAAGGAGGAGAAGAAGGAGAAGGAGGAGGAGGAGGAGGAGGAGGAGGAGGAGGAGGAGGAGGAGGGGGAGGACGAGCATGAAGACGGGGGGGGGGGGGGGGGGGGGGGGGGGGGGAGGAGGAGGAGGAGGAAGGAGGAGAAGGAGGAGGAGCAGGAGGAAGGAGGAGGAGGAGGAGAAGGAGAAGGAGAAGGAATTTTAATGTCTAGAAGGCAGAACTCGACCTATGAGATAGAATCAATGTATATAAGTTATGTTGCCGAACAATGCGAAAGACAAAGTGTACTGAAAATAAACTGATGCTAATACAGGTAGAGGTGGTGTCAGGACTGCCCAGATGTCTGCAGCGGGATTGGCCATCATTTGGGTCCATCTCTCTTTGGCCTGACAGTAATGAGCTTGGATATCTGCAATTTGGTGTAGATGTAATCTCTATGTCCGATAGCCTATGATACGGGGTCGTGTCCTAGCACAAGAGGTCTCAGCTTGCTAGCTGAAGAGTCACCTCTCTCTGTGTGGCAGCCTTGTGGGGGGCTGGTGCATGTCATGGGGCGAAGAAATCCGTGAGCTGTCTGTCTCCCTCTGGTGTGGAGCCACTGTGGTGGGCTGGAGGAGGAAATTTTTGTGGCTGTGTATCTCTAGTAAGAA
>CM035406.1:105827246-105829746 GCA_020310875.1 Ceratopteris richardii
ATATGCGAAAGATGGAATTGAAGAAGCAGAGAGAGGAGGACTTGGAGGCAGGTCTGAAGCTATACAAGTATGTCTTTCTTGCTATTCCGAAATCTGTAATAGTCATTGCAAGCTACATGAGTCTATGTCATCTTTGTGCTTATGTGGTCGGCAATCACTGATCCAAGTTCCTTTAATCTCTTCATTGAATGGGGGTGATTGGGTCAAAAAAATATAGTAAATTTTCCCATTCCATCATAAACATTTATGTGTACTTTTTATAATTTTCATAACTAAGAATATTCCCATGTGTAGATCTGGCAAGTACAAGGATGCATTGGAAATGTTTGATTCTGTTCTTGGTGCAAAGCCAGAGTTGAAGGAAGAAGCAGTCGCAAATTACAATATTGCCTGTTGTTATTCCAAACTAAATGAAGTAAGATTCTCTTCTGTGGACAATGTTTTTGTCGGAGAATATTTTGCTGATCAATTCAAGGCTCCTGAAAGCAGGGTTCTCCAAAGAATCATGGTTTTTTCATGAAAATCCAAAACATGAGTTGACCAACTTAAAGATCAACCTAAGACGACTATATTGCTGAACTTGTATCAAAGTTGCTCAAGTTTTTGACCAAAATGTAGTGTTTTTTCTTTTTCATTTTAGCTAGGTCTTAAGTTAGGTGCGAAATAAGGATCAAGCGCCAAGCTAGGTGCAGAATGGAGGCTGAGGGAGCTGATGACTAATTATTCTTATGAGTGACTGCCATGAGCTTATAGGTGTCTTGTTTCTTGGGTTGAATTTAGGGTATTCCTCTTGGTATATATGCTTGTCGTATCCCTTGTGGATTTCTCATTTGAATTGTGGCCTATTATAGGTGCGTATACTCTATCAACTATGCATTTGTTTTAAGTTTTCCATCTTTAGCTTGCATCTTGTGCCAGGCTTCACTATGGTAGAAACTCAGTTTCCTTTGAGTTCATGCTCATGGCATGTATGCGAGTATTGTATTTATTCTTATGTGAGCATGTATTGATTCTTAGTTCCACCCCCACTACTGGGCACTCTTGATGTTAGCAGGGATTTCATAGTGTTTAGTTGGTACTATGCATAATGGAGCGCATTTCTAAGTATTGTGGCTGGCTACCATGAGCCTGTAGTTGCAGCTTGCACTTTCTTTTTGTGGTGAATTTGGGATTTGAGTAGATTCATCTTGGTATATGTTTAATTTTATTGATTTCAGCTTTTCAAGTTAAAAACCTGGCTGATAGCATAGTTTTTAAGTTTTTCTGTAACTTTTTGAACCCTCATAACTTCTATATATTAATACCCTTGAAGTGTCTTCTTTTCTAATTTGTTACTTGAAATCGAGATGCATTAGGAACTTCCTATTTTTTGTGTATTTTTTGTTGGGCTGACAAATTTGTGACCTTGAGGGAGATTGATAAGTATTTTGCATTGAGTTCTTGCAGTTTGTTAGTTGAATTTCATCATATTTTCTCTCTATCTTCTCGGCTTACTTAGAAGAGCTTGGTAAGTGTTGCTTTTTAAGGTCCAAAATCAATATAGAGACGAAAATGAAATAGAGACATGAGAGAGAATAGACAGTCATAGAGAGATGGAGCAAAGCTCCACATATATGCCATAAATTCCAAAATATGAAGTACATGAATGTCACAAAGAGTGATAAAGTTTGCATATAAATGCATTGATCTCTAGCATATCTCCATAGCTTCACAATCTCCTAAAGTGGAGATGATCTCCTCCAAGTATAGATAAGCCCCAAGTCAACGTCCTCCTTGTGGATGAAGAAGAAACACAAACCCTAGCTGCTTCCCTGGTTGAAGATGAAGAAATCCAAGCTCTCGTCTTGTCCTAGGTTGAAGAAGACCTCTTCTGCCAAACTCAAGGCTTAGAACACTTAGAAGTGATGTAGGCCTCCTTTTTATGTAGTTTTTGTTTCTCCATGAAAAGCAAGCTTAAAAAGCATACAAAAACCTCAAAAAATAGAATTTCGTAATTTTTGATAACCGTAATTTTGAAAATTACAAAAGCCCTGATTTTGGGCTTTGTAATACTTTCTTTATATTTTTTGGGTCAAAATTGCATGGTATAGCTTTTGGATCTAAAAAACTCCATTTTACTGATAAAAAAGTGTTTTTCACAAACTTTTAGTAATCAGGGTTTGAATTTTGACTCCCCAAATGTGGTCCAAATTCTAAGTATTATATATCAATGGATGGTTGACTTTGTATAAAACTAATCACCTCTGCAAATATATGCAATCCTCTTCTGGAAGGTTGCATTTCCAACAATCCTCTCCTAGCCTGACACAAGGGGAACCCTCTTAACTTGACACAAGGGGAATATGTCAGGTTAGGAGGATTAAAAAATACTGTAAAATGATGTTGTAAAAAAAGACAACGGTTAAAGTTTTTCCATATACTCTTCTCATCCAAATACTATTATGGAAGGATAGAGATAGGGAAACCGAAAGGTAAGTATAGACTTAAACATATTTCCTCA
>CM035406.1:105839746-105842246 GCA_020310875.1 Ceratopteris richardii
CTGCTGCTGTATGTAGTCTACTATCTCATCAATGTAGAGACCAAAGAGGGTGGGTGAAAGAGGGCATCCTTGCTTCACCCCGATAGTGCTAGCAAGTGGATGAGATAAGCCCCCCGGACATTTGACTTTGCCAAATACTCTCTCGTATAAGGCATAGATCCCCCATATCATCTCCTTTGGGGCTCCGATATTAAGTAGTCGTCTGAAGAGTCGTCCCCTGGGAACGGTGTCAAATGCTTTGCGGAAGTCCACAAAGCAGCAATATAATCTCCTCTTCCTCACCCTTGCCTGGTCGATCAGGCATCTCAGAGTGAAGATGTGGTCAATGGAAGAGTAATCTCGTCTGAAGCCTGCCTGTCTTGGAGCCCTGATACCCTTCCTCTCAGCGAGAGTACTCAACTCTGTCTCCAGTACCGCCCCATATAACTTGGCCAATATAGGGCCAATCATGATCGTCCGGTATGTAGCTGGATCCATAGTATCTCCTGACTTATGAATGGGCACTATGGTGTGCTCAGTCCATGGGTCAGGGAACCCTTCAACCAGTGCACGGTTGAAGAGGTGGGCAATGAGCGGTGCAAGGGTCGTGCCTCCGTAGATGAGGTGCTTAGCCTGTAAACCGAAAAGGTCATGGGCCCTGCCATGCTGTAGACGGGCAATAGCGCATCCCACCATAGTGGGTGTGAAGAAGTCAGATGTAGTAGGACGTGAGCTCTATGGTTTGGGAATGGGGGGCTGGTCTGGGATCTCGTATAGGCTCTATGCATAGCTATGCCAAGTGCTCGGGTCTCGGATGGGTGTCTGCTGTCTCCTCTCTCTCAAATGTCGCCATGCCACTGCACTGTCTCGACTCATGAGTAAATGATAAATATCCCAGTACTGTCTCTCTTCCCAATCACGCCGTTTGCGGCGAGTAAGGCTCTGCATGCGACGATGTGCCTGTGTGTGTGTATTATCCCCTCTATGTTCTAAAATGCGTAGGTGCTTCCGTAGCTCACGGCAATCTGCATCATACCAACGGTTGTGAGGCATGGAACCTCTGCGTGGAGGGTGTATGTGTGCGGTGTGGGAAACTGCAGAGAGCTAGTCGTGTAGGATGGTGGTGAACTGTGATGTAAGTGTGTCCAAGGGTGAGAGTGGATCGAGGGAGAGTAGGCGGGTGTGTAAATGGTGTGCATAAACGTGTGAGAGCTCGTGTGTGAAGTGTATCGTGATGTGTGTCTCAGTGGGTGAGGGAGGGTCTAATGGAATAGGAGATGAGAGTGTGAATGTGATAAATGTATGGTCAGCACCAAGTGGGCGTCGTCCAATAGTAAGTGAGGTGATGAGTGAAGCTCCAGAGGTGGTACCCAAAATGTAGTCGACTGTGCTCTCACCTCCCCCGTGAGGGAAGCAAGTAAGTCCGCCCTTATGGCCAGCGATGCATCCTGTTATATATAACGAGCTGATGTCGGCTGCCTAGCTCAAGCAGATGACTTCCATACCTTGTGGTGTCTTGACCCATATCTGCCGATACTCTACTGGTACTCATCTCCTCTGGGTCTCTGGTCCTCATGAAATGTGGGTGATCCATATCGTATGCATCGCACTGATGTGACTGAGTGCGTCCATTGAAGTCCCCCATAAGGAAGACTTCACCTAGTGTGCTATAATGTAGTATGTCATCTGAAAGTGTTGTGTATGGCGAGTCTCTGTCTCATATCGGTCCCTCAAGATCTTGTCCTGCGTATCGAGATCCGCCTGGAGGGAAGTAGCATATAGCAATGTAAATCCAGCTCCCATGTGCTATCTCCATGCGAACCCACATGAATCGTGCCTCCTCATCTCTTCCTATAATATGGATCCAACTCTGTATCTCTTGTCTAAATACGATGGCCACCCCTCCCGACCCTCGCTCTGTACTCTGTCTCGTCGTGGTCCTAAATGCATATTCCCAATGAAAACCTGCAATGCAAGGTAGACCTCTCTCTAGGCTCTCGTGGGTCTCTGTGATGCAAGCAAAGTCATGAGTGTCTAGGATCTCTTCCAATCGGTCTGGCCATGTCCAAAGTGCTCCATTGCAGTTCGAGACTGCTCCTCTGAGTGGTGACTCTTGATATGGTGTTGCCTCATAGGCCACGTATCCCTATTTGATAGGGCGTCCATCGATGAAGACTTTACCGTCCCGATAGAAGGCCTTCTTTCCCTCTCGTCGGGCTTGAAGAATATGTGGCATACATGTCCGACGGTGCTCTATCTGCATCCTCGTGAGATCCTCGTCCATATATAAAGCTCCTCGAGGTAGTCCGCGTAGTACTGGTCGTCCTCGGAAGAAGGCGATACATGTATCCTCAGAGCTCATACGAAGGATGAGTGCTCGTGGTCGGGACGTGTCTTTACCAAACCTCCATGCCTCTGTGAAAGGCATGCTCTCGTACCCCAAGCGTCAGCAGATGTCAGTGGCATCTGCATCCGATGATGTGCCTTCTAAGAGCCCTGTATTCCGTACATGCAATCGGCA
>CM035406.1:105852246-106039746 GCA_020310875.1 Ceratopteris richardii
TGTGGATAGCTTCACCATCTAACCTTATAGTGACTATTCATGTTCATGATCAATGGTTAGAAAATTTTGAACTTACCAATTTATTCCTATAATTGCATCACTTCATTTCAATCACATGAAAACTCCCAAAAAAATACCTATCAGTAGAAGTAAACACAAGGTTTTCAATGTATCCTTTGGTATAGTATAGTCGTACATTGCCCATCTCCACAGGCCTTTGTATCGATGTGTTTAAACTTATTGCTCAAATCTATACCAATTTGAAAGATGGAAAACAATGGGTACTACTCGAATTGATAAAAAATAAGACTTTATCTATAGAAATCGAAATGAGGTGAAAGCATGTTAATGTTTACAAAAAAGTGAAGTTTGAGACATTGCTAATTAGCTGGAAAGAGTCGATCCTGAGTCTTTGCTAAGCTTATGGGTATGACTTCTTGAAAGAGAAAATTAAAAGCATTAGTAGCAAGGGCGAGCGTATGCACATTGTATAATGGAGCGTGGAGCATTCACGACAGGCACCATCACTATTGGGAGTTTTTTTGCACGCTACTACTTGAGTGGGGAACATTGAGAGATATTGTTTTTCAAGGACGAGCATTCATGACAGACACCATCACTATCGATATTTTTTTTGTGCGCTATGTCCTGAGTGGGAAATATTGAGAGATTGTTTTTCAAGGAGCAAGTTTGTGAGATGAGAAGAAACGTTAGAGTTTAGTAGAGGGGAAGAACAGGGAGGAGAGCAAAGCTCTGCAGATGAGGTAAAACTTTTGGAATTTCATTTATTTATGGCAAGAGAACCAGTTTAAGATGTGTCTTTGAATTCCCAGGCAATGTTGTGGTTTCAATGGTTGATTTGCAAAAAAACTATACATTTCGCGCCAAATGAAATACAATCTATGCATTAGTGGTCTGTACAAATAACTATTTTTATGAATATCACATATTTTCATTTGGAGATCATTCCTAAAAAGGTAATCCACTTCTTCATATCCGATGACAAGAAGCATGACACCCTTTTTGTGCAACATTGTTTCCAATTACATTGGCAATGGTTGAGAGAGCTTAACCTTGACTTAAGCCAACATTCGGTATGGTCATATGGTGCAACTTCTCAATTTAAAGCTAAACGTCCATTTTACTTCATAGGAAAAAATGCAAGGCTATCAGGCATGACTATGATATGGAACTTCTTTGAGTCACGGCATGGGAAGGGAGAGCATGATGGTGCAGGTGTAGTTATGAAAATGGTGCTAACCCATGAACAACTTAAACCTGACAGTGTAATGTAATGAACTGGTGTTTTTAATTCATATTATTCATAACATCTTAGTAACTTTCAGATTCCCGATGTCAGGTGAAAATTATAGATTGTATGAGCTATTGTTGTATGTATGATACTATTTAAAAAAAAGTGTGATTATCATTGAAATGGTAGTCTTAAATTGATCACAAACACGAATCTAGTTGCCTTTGTGATATGACTTTAACATCCATAGAGTTGAGATAAAAAAATGTATGTCAAGAGTTTGGATTATGTTTGTTGCGTAATTGATGAAGCAATGCCTTCGTGCAGTTACTCATTGAATAATTTGTTGTAAAGATTGGGTGTTACTATCGCAGAGTAATCACTGTTGTAAAGATTTATGACATTGAATTTATGGTGATGTGCGGGCTCTTGGCCCTTGCACATTTTCTAAAATTCCCTCATTAGTCTACTTTTTTCCTCTTCTCTAAAAAGAAATGAAGTTAGATACGAGTAACATCTCAAGTTGTGGATGATTGTTGCAGGTTTAAAAGTGGCTTCACAATGTCCATTTAGTTTCATATTGTTCATTCATTGTATCTTAAATTTGAGGTTTTGGATGATTGTTGCAAATTTAAAAGTGGTATAACAAGTCTACATATGTAAGGGATGGAGCACATATTGATATTAGATGAGCATACTCAACATAAAATCAATATAATAAAGTACATTGATGAGTGGTAGATGTTATTGTATATATGTTTTCTTCTTCATTTGTAGTGTGTTGATGTAGGGCAATCTTGGAGAAGCGAATTGATGGAAGTTAATAAAATACCAATAGTGGATAGTGATCAGCAAGCATTAATATGTTATTGGAAGGAAAAGAAAAGGAAATATAGAGACACAATAACATCAAGGTTTTGTACTTCTATGGAGGGTAATGCTAATCGTAGTTCAAGCAACCTGGATGGCATTATAGATAAGATCATCAAGTATTTTAACAATCAAACTAGACACTTATGTTGTGAAGATAAAATCAAAGTACTAAATAGGATGTTGTAGGGTCCATGTATTGGGCAACTTTTTTATGCAATGGTCAGAAGCAAAGATCATGTAACATGTGCACTTTTGATCAATCTTCGGAATACACTACAAAGTATGAAAAAGAATTCTGATGACCTTGTGTTGAAGACATCAACAGTGATGATGATTCTAAATAGTGATGTGTATTCATCAACAAATCAAATAAATATTTCAAGACCTACCGTAGAAAATACATCTATGATAGGATTGGACTGTTAAGTGCAGTTGAGCCTGATCATAGCTTTTGAAGATAGCTGGTAGATCAACACGAACCACATGTATCACACAAGAGGTCAAGGATTTGATTGTGATGTTTTGGACAACAAGGAGAAGGGTATCACCAAATAAGAAGGATATAAGGAGGACCCACCTTCGCAGAAATCTAACAGTAAACTAAATAGACATAGTAAAAAGTTAACTAGTAATATCTAACTAAACATAAACTAACTAATATAGAATTTAACTATTAACAAGATGGTTATTAATTACTATGACAACAAGCTAATATTTAATAGTGGAGTTTATGCATACCTAGTTAACAAGTAACAAGATAATAAGTAATAGTCAAAGCTATGCATACCTAATAGCTAGTAAAAAACGAATTAGTAATAGTTGATTCGCTATTTAATAATAGCTAATTGATAACAAATGCATAATATCAAGATAATTAGTAATATCTACTTAGTAGATAACTACTAACAAACTATCTTGTAATAGCCAATTACAAAATAGCTAACCAAGAACTAGCTACTTTGTAATAGCTAACTAGTAACAAGCTAATTAGTAATAGCTAATTATTAATGACTAACCAAGAACTAGTTAGTTAGTAATAACTAATTGATGGCAAGCTAATTAGTAATATCTAATTACAAACAATTGACCAAGAACCAATTACGTAATAATAGCTTGTTAGTAAATAAACCGGCTCCTTAGTAATAGTTAATTAGTCACAAGCTAATTAGTAATAGCTAGCTAACAACTATCCAAGAACTAGCTACTTATTGCTAACAAGATAATTAGTAATAACTAATTACTAACAACTAATCAAGAACTAGCCACTTAGTAAAAGCTTTAGTAACAAGCTAATTAGTAATAGCTAATTCATAATAGCTAATTAGTGATAACTAATTCGTAATAGCTAATTTGTAATAGTTAATTTGTAATAGCAAATTCATAATAACAAATTCATAATAGCTAATTCATATTAGCTAGTTCATAAAAACTAATTAGTAATAGTTAATTAGTAATAGCTAATTAGTAATAGCTAATTAATAATAGCTAATTAATAATAGCTAATTAATAATAGCTAATTCATAATAGCTAATTATTAATAGCTAATTAGTAATACCTTATAAGTAATACCTTATAAGTAATAGTTACTTAGTAATAGCTAAAATTTAGTAATACCTAATAAGTAATACCTAATTAGTAATACCTTATAAGTAATAGTTACTTAGTAATAGCTAAAATTTAGTAAAAAGCTAAAATGTGTAATACCTAATTAGTAATACCTTATAAGTAATAGTTACTTAGTAATAGCTAAAATTTAGTAAAAAGCTAGTTAGTAATAGCTAATTAGTAACAAGCTAATTAGTAATAGCTAATTACTAACAAGCTAGCTAAGAACAACCTACTTGGTAATAGCTAATTGGTAACAAGCTAATTAATAATAGCTAATTGGTAACAAGATAATTATTAATAGCTAATGTCTAACAACTACCTATTGACCAACTACTTAGAAATAGCTAATTGGTAACAAGCTTATTATTAATAGCTAATTACGAACAAGTAACCCACAATAAGCAACTTAGTAATAGACAACTAGTAACAAGCCAATAGTAATAGATTATTACTAACAAGTAACTAAGGACCAGCTACTTAGTAACATCTAACTAGTAACATGCTAATTAGTAATATCTAATTACAAACAACTAACCAAGAACCAAATACTTAGTAATAGCTAATTAGTAACAAGCTAATTAGTAATAGCTAATTACTAAAAACTAAGTAAGAATCAACTACTTAGTAATAGCTAACTAGTAACAAACTAATTAGTAATAGTCAATTAGTAATAGTCAATTAGTAATAACTAATTACAAACAACTAACCAAGGACTAGCTACTTAGGAATATCTAACTGTTAACAAGCTAAATAGTAATAGCTAACAACTAACAACTAACTAAGAACCAACTACTTAGTAATAGCTAACTAGTAACAAGCTAACTTCTTGTAACAACTAACCAAAAACAAGTTACTTAGTAATACCAAACTAGTAACAAGTTAAGATCTTGTAACAACTAACCAAGAACCAGCTACTTTGTAATAGCAAACTGGTAACAAGCTAATTAATGACTATTAATAGCCAATTGTTTGTGTAATGTAGATGGAGCTATCTATACAATTCAAACAATGCCATCCAATGATAAGTATCCAAGTTTGAAAGTTCGAATAATTGAAGTCATATTTTCTTAAGCGGTTGAAAGATAGATTCACATGTTACTACATTTATCACGTTCAAGTGTCATATCTTAAGGATGCAATCAATCTCGTACGTCAATCGTGCTCTATCGTGCATAGCTGTCTTTGTAATTGTGACTCTTCTATTTGTCAAGTAGGGAAGACATCAAGGTGTAATGCTTCAACAAATATATTTCGATCAATTAGCAACATTATAGAGAGTATTCTTTGTCCATGTCAAAATGATACCATATTCCACTAGTACAAATGTGTGATGGGTGAGTGCTCTGATTGCGGAGTAGGACGAGTTCACCTTCATGTGAGCTCAATTTGTGATTGACCTCCATTGGAGTACCTGCAATCTTACAATCTTGCATCTTGAATTTTGCCAACATGTCCTTAATGTACTTTCTTTGAGTGAGAAACAAACCATGATCTTTGTAGACAACTTCCAAACCTAGGAAGTAGGTAAGTGAACCCAAATCACTTATCTTGAACTCTTCTCTCATCTGATCTTTGATCTTCTTCATACCATCTGCATCATTTCTTGTCAATATAATATCATCTACATATACATATAGGTAGATGACCTCAAAGTTACTCTTTTTGATAAAGAGTGAAGGATCAACCTTGCTTGGTTGAAAGCCTTTGTCTTGCAAGAATGAAACAAGCCTGAAATTCCAAGCTCTTGGAGCTTGCTTGAGACCATACAATGCTTTGTTAAGTTTACACACATAATCAGGATAAACTTGATTCTCAAAATCAGGTGGTTGTGCCATATATACCTCTTCTGTTATCCAACCATTCAAAAATGCATTCTTTACATCTAGTTGAAGTATCTTCCAATTCTTGGAAGAGGCAATACTAAGCAAAACCCTAATAGTAGGCATCTTTGCCACAGGAGAGAAGGTCTCCTCATAATCAATTCCCTGAGTTTGTGCAAAGCCTTTGCTACAAGCCTTGCCTTATACCTGTTAATGGAACCATCAGAAATCTTCTTGAGTTTATAGACCCATCTTGAGCGTATTACCTTCATGGATGAAGTCTTGGGCACCAAATCCCAAGTGTTGTTTTCCTCAAGTGTTTCAATCTCTTCCTTCATTGCATACTTCCATTCTGTTTTTTCTTTGGCCTCTTCAAATGATGATGGCTCCTCTTGGTTTATGTCCTGTGCTATGTAGATAGAATGTTTAGTTACTAATGAGGTGTCAAACCCATACCTTTTTGGTTTTTTCTTTTCCCTCATAGATCTTCTTAGGCCATGATGTGATGATTCTGCCTCATGTCCAAGTTCCTGCAATTTTGCTTTACCTTTAGACTTCCATGCTTTGATCTTTTCCATCTGAGATTCTTCATCATCCTCTGAGGTGTCTTGTTCTTCAATCTTCGGTTTTTCTCTACCAAGCTTTGGAAAATCTTCTTCAAGATCATATGGTAAATTGACCTTCCTACATGAATCTTCATACCATGAATTGTTTTCATCAAAAACTACATCTCTGCTTACCAAGAATCGTTTGTTGGTAGGGTTGTATAACTTGTAGCCCTTTTGATTGTTGTCATATCCAATAAATACACACCTTTTTGCCTTTGGATCCATCTTGCCTCTAACCTATGAAGGAACATGAGCAAAAGCAATAGATCCAAAAAATTTACAATGATCTAAGCTTGGTCTTCTTCCAGTCCAAGCCTCATATGGAGTCATCTCATCAAGGGATTTTGAAGGCCACCTGTTAATCAAGTAAGTGGCTATAGATACAGCCTCAGCCCATAGATAATTAGGCAAATGCTTTTCATTTAACATGGACCTTGCAGCTTCAACAATTTTCCTATTCCTCCTTTCTGCCACTCCATTTTGCTCAGGAGTGTACCTTGTAGTTACCTCTCTTTTGATTCCTCTTTCTTGAAGAAAAGAATCAAACTTATGGAAGAAGTATTCTCCCCCTCCATCTGACCTTAGCCTTTTTAGAGATTTACCTGTTTGATTCTCCACAAGAGCCAAATATCTTTTGAAACATGAAAAAACTTCATCTTTGTGTTTCATAAAGAATAGGATAGTCCATCTGCTACAATCATCAATAAAGGAGACATAATACCTTGATCCAGATATTGAAGCTTCCTTGCTAGGTCCCCATACATCTGTATGAACCAACTCCAAGAGATCTCCATGCATATAACCTTTCTTCATGAATGGTAAGCTGTGAGACTTTCCAAATTGACATGCACTACACTTATAAATCATATGTTCTTTTGACAAATTAGGGAGTCCAAGTACACTTTGGTCCCTGCAAATTTTCTTTAATGACCTTTCACCAATATGTGCTAACCTTTTGTGCCATACTTCCAATTCTGTGAGTGTCTGACTACCATAATTAAAGAGAGCAATATTTCTAGTGTCTAGTAATTCAAATGTGAACAATCTACCTGCCTTTTCACCTTTTGCAATTCTTCTGAATCCTTGACTTGGATCTTCAACAAATGCTCCTGCTTTTATGAACCTGAATTGCAACCCCTTCTCTAATATCTGCCCAACACTTATCAAATTCTTTGTAATGGTAGGGACATAGAGTACCTTACTGAGTAGGTTGATGTTTCCATCACGTGCTTTGACATTGCCTATTTTCTCCACAGGATGTTTTGTGTCATCTCCTGTTTGTACCTCATGCTTATTCCTTGTATCTTCTAAATGTGTTAGGAGTGCCACATTTCCTGCCACATGATTTGAACAACCTGAATCTATGTAGAAAACATGCTCATCAGATTTAACTTGTGGCATAGCCATGTTCATGATCAATAATGAATCCTCTTTGTTTGAGTCTTCTGTGTAGTTATTGAAGTCTCTCCTTCCTTTGTAGCCTCCTTGATAGTTTGAATGATTGTAGTTGTTGTATTTGCCATGATAATTGTTGAACCTTCCTCTTGAGTAGCCATAACTTCCTCTATTGTATCCTCTGCCTCTTTTGATTCCTGGAATTCCTAAAGCAATTTACAGCTGTATGATTAGTTAATCCACAAATAGAACATGAGTTGGATTCTTGGGATCTCCCCCTGCCTTGTCTACCTCCTCTTCCTCTACCTCTACCATGTCTTCCTCTACCTGCATAGTTAGCTTGATATGTACTTGCTTCATCATCCACTTTCTTTGCCTTTCCTTTGTTATCTTTGGAATTTCTTTTATCAATGTATAAAGCTGAAGATTGATTACCTTTAGAGCTTTCTCCATTTTTGATAAGCTTTGCCTCTTGAGTAAGTAGTTGTCCAATGAGTGTATTGAAATCAGGTACATGCATGTCCATGTACAAATCCATAGCTGTGGTGAATGTTTCCCACTTGTCATCTGCCTTCAAGCCATTGATGAACTGCCTTACAATTTGCTCTTCATCTATTACCTCTCCAATGCTTCCCAACTGATCAGCTATGTCCTTGAGCTTTGTGACAAAATCAGTCACATTTTGTTTGGGAGCCTTCTTGAGAGTTGTCAAAACCAGCCATAGTTGATGCTTCCTAGCTTTAGTACTTGAAGAGAAGAAAGCTTCAAGTGCATCCCACACTTCCTGAGATGTCTTACAACTTCTAATGTGAGGCAACAAAAAATCTGAGATAGAGTTGAGGAGATAAGACCTTGCAAGTGCATCATTGGAGCACCATGTGCTCAATCTTTCTTGCTCTTCTTGTGTTGGTTGACTTTTTTTCCTAAAACTTGGCAAATAACTTCATCTCCAGCCACATAACCATATAAACTTCTACCTTGGAGATAAGCTTCCATTCTTAATGACCAAGCTGAGTAGTTACCTCTGTCCAATTTGTCAATTGATGAAGGAAATCCATCTCCCATGTTGTCCAACCTTGCTCTGATACCACTGTGAAGAGATGGATAGGTATGTGCTTGAAGATGAAGAGGTGTTGCAAAATCCTTTATCTACACCAGCCAAATGAACTCCATGAGTATATGGTGGGCCCTTTTAGCTTGCCAATGGATGTATTAGACACCCTATGTACCTTGGAAGATCACTCTCAAAAAGATAGATCAAAATAGATAAGTTGGAGTTAGCTCAGATGTGAAGAACTTGCTATTTTGGTTCATACACCTGTCCAGTATTTTGCATAATTCTTTGAGCACAGCAGCAATTAGCTTAATTACTCTTGGGGAAGTTTAGTTAACTTAAAGAGCTAACTTTCAAGAGTAATCTCATAAAAAATAATGAACCACACACTGAGAAAGATGTTTAACAAGTGATAACATCATCCCGATTTTCACGGGCTGCTAGAGTAATGAGACCAGTGAGCAGAAAACTGAACATTACTCCAGATTTAAGAATCCAATGATTATGAAAATTTGTATGCTTATAATAGACAGTAATAGTCGGGTACCTGACAGAGAAGTGAAAATGAACAGACACTGTTGACTTCAACTGAACATAACTGAGAAATTGAAACACCCAAATGAAATGAAAATTGGTGAGCATATAGTAGACGTATAGATCTAACTTTACCAAGTTAAATCACTGAAAATGATGCACCAAGCTCAGAGAAACCATCTCTGCAATCTGACTGAGAAAACTGAGAGATATGGCAGTGAGTAGTACACTTCACAAGAACATGGAAATATGAACTCAAATGATCATGAAAATGAACGTATATTGCTTTTACAATACAATGGACTTACTGATACATATGTGTGCCTTGGAATCACACCTTGATATGGCATAAAGCTCAGCTCTTGGAGGTCTTCACATAGGTCTCTCTAACCACGACTAAAACTGCCATCTATTTATAGTTGAGCTTGGGAGGCTAACTTCCCTCAATCACTCTCCAATCAATTAGTGATTGATTTGATTCTCTACCTACCACAAATCACGAATTCGTGGCTCCTCTTTCCCTTTTTGATCAAGTGGACTCAACCACTTAAGATTCTTTCACTTTTACATTAAGTAAAGTCTTCAAAAGTTACAAGAGGTAGTTCACAAGTGAACTTTACATAGTCTTCATTTTAAGGCTTCTTCTATGACTTTGTGGGACTCAACCAATACTTAGGCTTGTCATAGACTTGCTCCAACAATGACTATGATATGGAACTTCTTTGAGTCAGGGCATGGGAAGGGAGAACATGATGGTGCATGTATAGTTGTGAAAAGGTTGATTACCCATGAACAACTTAAACTTGATGGTGCAATGTTGAAGTGTACTGCAGATGTTGGAATTTCTCAAGGGACATTTCTTAGGGTCCAAAGGGAGGGATGTCACACGAGTCTTCTGGGAAGTGAAGATTGATGAAGTGAATAGGGAGAAGGCTTGGATTGTAAGGGGATATCTCAAGTTTAATCCTTGCATTTGATTTGTGGCTATTCAAGGCTAGATGGACATTGCATTGGTGTCAAAGAACTAACATGTTATTGCTATCATTGTGTCCAGGGTTAGCGAAAAAGATGCATCAACAAACACCATGTTAAAAATTGGGCATACCATACTTTGACTCTTATCAATGAATCAGATGAAGCAAAAGACTCATCCTTTTCCAATTTTACATTTGAAGGTGATGGAAAATATCTATCAGATGCATTGGCAGTGGATGACAACTTTATAGTCAATGCAGAAGAGGACAATGATGAAGGTGCAAATTTATTTATTAAAGTGCACACGAGGTAAAAAGTTCACTCCGAAGAGTGTAATGGATACTTGGAATTACTTGATAGCTTTAGGATCATATTGTGTGGTGGGTTTATTTTATGAGAGACTAGAAGAAAATATCTACAGGTTGTTAGAAACGAGACCAACTTATATGTATTCCCATCTTGTAAGATGTATTAAAGTACCCATCTCGCCAGTCCATGATTGTATAGACATGTTTACCCTTAATGGTGATGTCTATGAGGCCGTTTACAATAGTATGCCATGGAATTTGTAATACCCACGTGATGATGGATGACTTTTTTATCTGGCACTACGTAGTACATGCATCGACTACTAGATAATTATAAATTAGTTTCTTAAGCAACCATTTCTGTGTTGAGAAGTTCAATCAAGTGGTGGAGTGCTTATTTGTATTTGGTGAGGGCTTGCCCCTAGCACAATTTATAACTCTTCTTTATTAATATTAAAATTTTTTGTTCTCTAAAAAAAAAGTGCGGTAGCTCACCCCCTAGAACAAAACATGCACCCCTAAAATAGATGAAATCGATGGTTGTAAAGGTTTTTTCTTTAAATCCAATGATCATAGTAATTTAGCATTTGAGTTTGAATGGAACAAGTGTAAGTCAAGAGGGTGGAAGCATGACTTTGGAAGAAAATACCATCTATGTACCACCGGAATAGTTTGAATGCACCCATAGACTTGAAGTAGTTAGCATGTAAAAGCTACCAATTGAATGATATAGCTAACAGTTGGATCAAAATAGCTAACAATCTTTTTAAAATCAAAGTATTTAACATAATTCTATAAGAATGATTGTACACAATGGTTTGTTATCTACATACTCAGTATTTTTGTCTATGATATTGACTATGCTCTCCATGTATCCCATGATATATAGCTAAGCTCTCTTCATCAAGAGGAATAGCTCTGGAAATAATATCTTCATACTCGATACAATTTGGGGCTATTAACCATTTCCAAAGTTGCCCACAAAGAGTTCCTAACATATAGTTACATCTTTCACTGATTGTCAACTTTGATAGCGTGAAACAACATCTTCTAATGTTGTAAATAACTCATAAGCAGAAATATCAATTATTAATGTATTTTTAGGCCTATAATCTACATTCCTGTTCTAGAAATGAGCCAATATCTTGAAATGAATTGCAGAATTCCATAAACATTGATCCTTCCCCCAAATACCCATAAATTTCTTCCTAAATTCCAGGAAGATTGTATCAATATATTTGTTGACCTCATCTAGATCATAGGCACTCAAAATCTAGACATTGAAATGTTCAAAGCACCATCATAGAAAAGGCTTACTATAAGGAAAATCTTGGTTACTTCGGATGTTCATAAATACA
The DNA here is from genome assembly GCA_020310875.1 of Ceratopteris richardii. Classification (NCBI taxonomy): domain Eukaryota; kingdom Viridiplantae; phylum Streptophyta; class Polypodiopsida; order Polypodiales; family Pteridaceae; genus Ceratopteris; species Ceratopteris richardii. The sequence continues at coordinate 105,864,032 of CM035406.1, forward strand.
TCACCTTTAAAAATCAAAGCACTAGGCTGTAAATCCTTGTGAACAGGTTTCAATTCTTGTATATCTTCCTCTGTCAGGCCATGTCTAATCTTTGGGGGGTCCCTTTCTATCTCAATAAGTCTAGGTTCTATTACCACATGATCCAACCTCTTTCATTTTTTTGAGTTGCATGGTAGTTGTTTAGGCCCTTGATCCTCTTATGTTGTAAACACGAATAGAATTAGTTTGACTTGAAATTGATACTTTTTGCTCAACTTATGTTGCAATAGGATTAGTTTGAGTTGAAATAGGACATGTTTGAGTTGAAGTGGGATCAGTTTGAGTTGAAACTGATACTTTGTACTAAACTTCTGTTGCAATAGGATTACTTTGAGTTGAAATAGGAAATGTTTGAGTTGAAATAAGATCCATTTGAGCTAAAATTGCTACTTTTTGCTCAACTTCTATTGTAGTCTGACACTTGTGAGCCGCCGGAAAGGAACTCATAATTTCTGTAATATAACTCGAAAAAGTTGCACGCATACTGAAAGGGCGTAGCGCAAAAGTTGTAACTTTTTACAAACTAATGAAAGAAGAGTCGTGCGTGAAGCAGAGGGTGTGTCGTCGGATTGTAAGTCTGGGCGAATGCCAAAAGTGGATCGCAGCGCAGTGTTTGATTACTCTGAGTTGTTATCTTTTGTTAATTAAGTTCAGTATTACATTAAGTTTAATGAAGTATTAAGTTAACCGATGTTTTGGTGATGTGATGAACTACGTGGATATATACCTGATGGTGAAGAACATCGTACTACGCAGTTAATTACCTTATGTTGAAGTAATTGTAATACGCAGTCAGATAGTAGTTGCAGGTTAACGTGTTAAGTCTGCAAAATAGTATATGCGGAATCTGTAGATTTGGGAAAATACCAATAGGGCCTCTGTTTACAGACCCGTAACCATCCCAAGAACCAGGATTGATAATAGATTAAACAATAGAAGTTTAACACTGGCGTCGTCTATGGGAAATGGAGTAGCCAATTGAAGAAGAAGGTTAAGGTTCGAAGACGAATCCTTTGATATATGCCGGTAACACGCTCTGGTGAATCGTATCCCAAATATCGAAGTGACCCACATCCCTGGGCAGTTCTGAATTTGTTAGGGTCACCCTCTGGTGGTAGAAGTGAAGAACAATTAAGTTCAATTGTAGAAGGTTCAATTCAACTAGCAAGTGGCAATTGTGGTGGTAGTTCGGTGCTGTGCACAAGTAGTTTGCTAGAGTGCGGTGATAATCCGGTATGTTCTGATGACAGTCCGATACATTCTGAAGACAGTACGTTGGTTCCTGGTGGTATCCCGACGCTGTCTGGTGATAACTCAATATTGTCCGGAGACAATTTGGTGATTTTTGGTGATAGTTCGGTATTGTCCGGGGACAATTTGGTGCTCTCCGGTGATAATAGGATGATTTTCGGTGGTAATGTGCTATTGTTTGGTAGGAATTTACTGCATTCACCATTTTTAGGAACAAGTTTAGCCAATTTTGACACTAAAGTAGAGAAGGGGCTGTTCGATTTTGAGTTAAGCAATTGGTTCAGAGACATTTTTGGACCAGAAGGTTGGCAAAGTGACCATACAGTCTAAGCACAGCCAGAAAGCCGCTCTCAAAGTCGAGGCAACATGAGTAGTTCACATCAACAACAACAGCAACAAGAGAAGCAACAACAACAACAACAGGAACAACAACAACAACATCAACAACAACATCAACAACAACAACAGTAGCAACAGATTATTCTATCGCGTCTGGTACTGGCCGGAGTCACGTACACAATATTTGGAGGTTTTTCGGGGGATGATCCCGATGCGCATGTGCGGACATTTGAAATTAATTATGCAGTTTTGAATTACCTAGCAAACCTGCTTATAAAGCCATCGTGTTCCAGTCAACTTTGGTTAATGAAGCTACTCGCTGGTTAACGAAATACGATTTGAACCATTTTCGACAGTATGATGATGTGAAGGATGCCTTTCTGCAACGATTTTGGTTAAAGAAAAACCAAGCCAAAATTTTTGATTACCTGCAGATAACAGGCAGAAGCCACACCAAAATGTACAGGATTATGACACACTATTTCGGACTCATTTACGACAATAACCATCAGTGCATGCCAATTTACCAGACGACGTTATCACTCAGTGGTTTATCAACGGATTAAAGCCCCAATTAAAGCAGATCATGATCATACGGAGTGTGGGTGGAATGACTTTGGATGCTGTAATTGCTATGGTGTTACAATTAGAAAATAAGGTGGGTGGATTCACTGAAGATCTAGAGTGGCTGAAGGCATCCAGGTAATCCAAGGAGGATCCTCTGAAACAAATTTACTGTACTAAATGCAAAAATCCAGGGCACAGCAGCTCCGCATGCGCTCTAAATCAAATATATTGCGCCATTTTCCATACAACGGACAACACTACGGAGACTTGTCCGTATAATTAATGCCATCATTCAAGAACAAGGGCAACCGGCCAGTCATTATGTACCACCACAGATGAGGAATACCCCATACCAGGGATACAATAATTATCGAGGAGAATTGTCAACTAACTTTGGGAAAACTCGGTGGAATGTGGGTACAGCAGGTGAAGGTGCATCTCTTCCACCACCTAAATGTCATTTTTGCAGTGAAATAGGACATATCTGTAGGTACTGTAAAGATGTGGCTGAGTACGATAAAAAGAAACAAGAACGACAACACCCGATGGCAAATATGGTGTACATATCAATAGTCGACACTCAAACAGCAACAGTGCAAACACGTTCAGGAAAGCAACTACAGCCAGCTGCGAAGATTTTTGAACCTGGAATTCATGAACAACAGAAGGTGTTTACTAAAGCAAGTAAGTGGGCAAGTCAGGAACAAACTATTTTCCTTGACCCAGTTCCAGTAACGCAGCTAAGCATACCGCAGACAGTACCGGAAGACAAAAACCTAACCCAAAGAGTCCCGGAATCCCCACCGGACACCGTGTCGAAAATAGAAAAAATTGATCCGGTGTGGGATGTCTTATCCAAAGCATCAATTACACTACCATTGGGACAACTATTGGCTTTAGTCCCGGGTGTACGTCAACAGTTCCAACAACAGGTCAGCCCAGGACCTTCATGTGCTCCTTTGACAGCCACAATCCAACCGGAACTTGATCTGACAGTGGATCATATGGTACCCTTGATTACGGTCTGGTATAAGAATCATAAAATCACTCAAGTGTTAATTGATGGCGGTTCCGGTGTAAACATTGCAACAGCAGCACTCTGTCAACGGATGGGATGGACACAAATTGAACCTGTTCAATTTTTTTTGCGAATGGCTGATCAATCCCGAGTTCATCTGGTGGGATTAGTGCATGATATTCATATTACTCTTCAAGGGGCTGCATTTAAAATGACCTTTGTTGTTATGGAATTAACCGAATCTAGCCTTGACTATAACCTGCTCTTTGGATGCCCATGGCTAAAGCAAGCGAAGGTAGTTCAGGATTGGTCAGCGCAGGAATTGATTTTTAAGAATAACCACCATAAATATGTTGTGCCATTGGACGATATGAAGCCTTGCAACTTGCATGCACGACCTTATGTAGCCGAACCTGTACACATGTTGGATGGTCTTTCAGATGATGAAGAGGAAGCTTTTCTCAAAGCCAACAAGGATCTGCTGGCACTCGGAATTGTAGACTTACAAACGGTGGCCGATAACTGGAGTCCGGTAGCATGTATGGTGGTACCATTGACCGGTTAGCATGGATCAAATACAACACAGACCTTGGATGATACGATGCTCCAACAATTACTCCATTCACGAGACGATTTGGCAATGCCCCGGCAGTTCTACGTACCAGAAGATCAGTTGGTTACCTGCCATTTAGGTGATGTAACCAACCCACGACCAATAAAAATTAAGGCGGGACTATCAGAGACCTTCCAGGATAACTTGCTACAGTTGCTACGTGAATTCTCTGATGTATTCACATGGGATTACTAGGATATGAAGGGGTTGGACCCGCGTATCTATCAACATAGGGTTATGCTGAAACCAGATGCTCGGCCTATCAAACAACCCAGTTACAGGATGAATCCTAACTATGCAGCCCAGGTCAAAGGAGAACTGGATCGATTGCTGAAAGTTGGGTTTATTATCCCTATCAAGCATGCGGAATGGATTTCCCCTATTGTCATAGTTCCTAAGAAGAATAAGCAATTAAGGATATGTGTGGACTACCGGAAATTAAATGCAGCAATTGTACCTGATCCATTCCCTCTATCGTTTTTGGACACAATGCTAGATGATGTGGCTGGATGAGAGATGTACTCCTTTTTAGATGGATATAGTGGATATAACCAAGTCCGAATGGTGGAACATGACATTCCAAAGACAACATTTATAACCAATTGGGGTGTCTATGCGTGTACAGTAATGTGGTTTGGTATGTGCAATGCTCCAAGTACGTTTCAACGTTGCATGCAGGAAATTTTCTCTCCCTATCTCACTACATTTATGAGGGTTTACTTGGATGACTTCTCCTTATCCGGTGATACTTCGGTGCATCTATACCATTTACGGTGCTATTTTTCCAAGTGTCGAGAATATTGTTTGTGCTTAATTCCAAATAAATCAGTGTTCTCAATTTCTTGTGGCAAGTTGCTAGGGAACATTATCTCAAAACAGGGAATTCAAGTTGATCCAGATAAGGTGAAGGCCGTACTAGAGGCACCTACTCCGAAGACACCCAAAGAACTGATGCGTTTCTTGGGACAAATCCGGTGGCATGGACGACACTTGTGGTGGCTTGCTCATCTGGCCACACCCCTCAATCGACTGATCACTAGTACTCCTCGCCAATTTGAATGGGCCGAAGACTGTCAGTTGTCTTTTGACCGCTTGAAATCGATGTTAACACAGGCACCTATTCTCCAAGCATCGAATTGGGAACTTCCATTTCACGTCTTTGTGGATGCTTCCGACATTGCCATTGGCAGCGTGCTGATGAAGCAAACAGAGAAGTGGTTTCGTCCCGTGTATTATGCGAGTCGCAGATTAGCCCCGACAGAGCGCAATTACTCAATCACTGAACGCGAATGTCTTGGATTAGTGTATTCGGTGAAGAAATTCCGACATTATTTGTTGGGACGATGCTTCACCTTCCACGTAGATCATGCAGCATTGGTGTACCTTGTGTGGCAACAACATTTAGGAGGAAGGTTAGCACGATGGTTATTACTGCTCCAAGAGTTTGATTATTCCGTAGTACATCGACCAGGGTCAGCACATGCACTTGTTGACTTTCTCTCTCGGTTGGATTCTGGTGAACTTCCGAAAGGAGTTGATGATACAACACTCGCTATTTATGCAGCCGAGACGGTACAGATAATCAACAAGAACTGCGGGTACCCTCCTCGTACTATGACACTTTAATGCTTTTCTTGACTAGTGGATGTCCGCCCGGTACGATCTCTTCAGTTGCTCGACGAAGGCTAGCCGCATATAGTCACCGATTTCAGCTAATTGTAGGGAAGTTATATTATTTGGATCACTTGGGCGTGTTGCTAAGATGTGTTCCCCCACATGAAATTGCTTCAGTAATTACAATGGCTCATTCTGCCCCAACGGAAGGACATTTTGCGGTTGACCTAACACACCGAAAGATCCTATAGAGTGGTTTATGGTGGCCTATGATGTACCGTGATGTAACCCAGTACGTGCGACAGTGTGATGCATGTCAACGTTCCGGTCAGCCCTTACAACGACATCTCTTTCCACTCCAACCAGTTGTGCCTCTTGAACCTTTTCAGAAATGGGGTTTGGATTTTATTGGCCCCATTACTCCTCCTGCGACAATTACCAGTAACCGATACATTCTGATCTGCATGGATTATGCGACTCGATGGGCCGAAGCTTGGGCTCTTCGGTCAGCTACAGCTGCTGCAGTAGCTAAATGTTTGATGAAAGATATTTTTCCACGATATGGGCTACCTTTGGAGATTGTAACGGATCAGGGTACACACTTCGCTAACACACTCATGCAAGTGATTACTAATACTTTCCAGATTGTGCATAAGTTCAGTTCACCTTATTACCCACGAGCGAATGGACTTGCTAAGAGCACAAATAAATCCTTGTTGAACATTTTAAAGAAACAGGTATGGGAATGCCCAGAAAGATGGGATCAATTCCTACCTGCAGTATTATGGGCTTATCGCACTACATATAAAGTAGCGACCGGGACAACTCCTTTCAAGTTGGCATATGGATTGGAAGCTATTGCTCCTATGGAACTGGTGGTTCCTAGTTTGCGGGTGGCATTAGAGCAGAAATTACTACCGGAAGAATCATTTCCTTTTCGATTGGAGGCTTTACGGTCTCTAGATGAAAAGCATCTTGAAAGTTTCTTGGTGTTGTAGGAAGTTCAGCTTAGACAAGCCAAAACCCACGATCGTTTCCTCAAAACCCCCGTGTTTATGATAAACCAATTAGTACTCTTTTATAATGCTAAGTCTAATAGGTCTGCTAGAAAATTTAAACTATGCTGGTTCGGTCCCTACTGCATCGCCGAACAAGTGGGACCCGCAACTTTTTGGTTATCCACCTTAACTGGCCATCTTCTTCCTAAAGTGATCAATGGCTTGAAGCTCCGCCTACATCCTCATGATGTGTCACCGGTAGTTGTACTTCTTTTTTCTTGCCACTCTTCTCACCCGACTTTCTTTTCTTATCTCCGCATTTCGATTGACTGATTGACCATAATAGTTGCGTTTTCCAACCTAATCATGATTAGTGGCTGCCTTCTGTCTCTTTGATTATGTTAATACGCGCCTGCCACCATTATGTCGGTATATTTCCAATACTACGTTATGATTAGGGTTCTTACCACCTGATTTTTCCAGTGTTTCTACTTAATCTTATTTTTCCTACTGTTATTCGCTATTGTGACTATGTACCTAAGAACAACCCTAGGGACTTGTGGAGAAAGAGACTATACCTCGATCCCCCTCAAGTGCATATAGTGGGGATTCACGCTTTATTTATCAATCCGAGGAGTATCAAAACCTAGCCGAGTGTATGAAGACATGCATTCAAATGATGATCAATGCAAACATGCTTCCCAAAGAGTGCAAACAAGGCTAAGAATAATCCAAACAAGTTTCAACTCTCAGTCAAGGTGTCACGATACTTAGAGCAGCAGCCAACAGTAAATTGAGCTTTTCTCTTAGCTCCGAACTTCGAATATAGCAAGTAGCATATGCATTTCAAAGCTCTCGAGAAGACGCATCCAATGGTGGTACTTTCAATCAATTTTGATGCTTTTACTTCAAGTTATGAACAAAATACCGAGTCGCGGGAATGACCTTCCTACACTTCAACACTTCCTACACTTCAGCACTTCCTATACTTCAGACACACCTTAACAACAGTAAATAGACACTTTCATGGATAGACAACACTTTCTAACACTCTTTTCAAGCAACACACATGCATACAAGATCACAAAGAAGATGATACAGAGAGGAGAAGACACAAATTCGAAATTCTGTGCTCTTGATTCTCACAATGGCAAGAAGTCTTTACAAAGAGTCATAAATTGACTTATATACATGTGCCCTAAAAATGGTCCTTTCACACAAGAGACCGGCACTTTATTCACTAAAAGGCTAATTTCCTACTAATTTACATGGGTAAGCTACTAATCTCCATGGGTATGCATCTAGAGGACTCCTCTAGTGCATTTACAACGGAAAATATGTTACAAAAATGGTTGTAATACAAGAATAGAGTGTCCAAATCGGAAAAATTTTGGGGCCCTTCTTTTTCTCTGCCTTTTGCTCTTCTTAGCTCTGCAACACTCTCCCCCTCTTTGTCTCTGTCGTCCCTTGACAGGCTTTACTTCTTGTCTTCAGCTTGTTTAAGAGGTCTAAATACACGCACCCAGCGGTCGAAGCGAGTCCAACAGGGACTATCAGACAATTGGTTATCTTATCCGAGGTATGTCCTTTGCTTCTATTTGCCCCTTGGTATTCCTTATATCACATATTTGGGTTGCTGTATTTAGTTGGGCTGCCACGCACGCCACCAATGACTAGGAATGTGCTGTTCTTAGTCACCCTCTTCAACTTTTCAGCCTCTACCTCTTTCTAACTTTTGGTCTTCTGATTTGTCTTTGTTTTCACATATCTGACCCATTGTATTGCTTGGAGCCTGTTTACTTTGTTGACAACGCACGCTATCAGCGGGAGGATTATTACCTGCCAAGTATTGTCTTGCACTTCTTCATGGATAGTTCCTGGCCCTGGTCCGTCCTTCCCATGAAATGTCCTAGTTCTGATTGTTTTACAAAGAGTCACAAATTGACTTATATACATGTGCCCTAAAAATGGTCCTTTCACACAAGAGATCGGCACTTTATTCACTAAAAGGCTAATTTCCTACTAATTTACATGGGTAAGCTACTAATCTCCATGGGTATGCATCTAGAGGACTCCTCTAGTGCATTTACAACGGAAAATATGTTACAAAAATGGTTATAATACAAGAATAGAGTGTCCAAATCGGAAAAATTTTGGGGCCCTTCTTTTTCTCTACCTTTTGCTCTTCTTAGCTCTGCAACACTCTCCTCCTCTTTGTCTCTGTCGTCCCTTGACATGCTTTACTTCTTGTCTTCAGCTTGTTTAAGAGAACTGAATACACGCACCCAGCGGTCGAAGCGACAACAGGGACTGTGAGACAATTGGTTATATTATCCGAGGTATATCCTTTGCTTCTGTTTGCCCCTTGGTTTTCCTTATATCACATATCTGGGTTGCTGTATTTAGTTGGGCTGCCATGCACGCCACCAATGACTAGGAATGTGCTGTTCTTAGTCACCCTCTTCAACTTTTCAGCCTCTACCTCTTTCTAACTTTTGGTCTTCTGATTTGTCTTTGTCTTCACATATCTGACCCGCTGTATTGCTTTGAGCCTGTTTACTTTGTTGACAAGGCACGCTATCAGCGAGAGGATTATTACCTACCAAGTATTGTTTTGCACTTCTTCATGGATAGTTCCTGGCCCTGGTCTGTCCTTCCCATGAAATGTCCTGGTTCTGATTGTTCTTTAATTCCATTCCTCAGGACCTGGATGTTCTGCGTTGTTGCCTGATGCGTGCCCCTGCGGGGCTCTATGCAGAGATGTATCTTGAGATATGATCTTTTTAGTGAAGCTTCTTTCTTTGTCTTCTTCTTTTCTTCTTTTTGCTTGACTCTCCCTCAACACTGCCCCCCTCCTGAACTCTGTCGTCCCCGACAGGCTTTGGAAGTCGACGGGAGTATGTTCTGTACACTTTTTGCTCTGTTTCATTAAGCAGATTAGCTTCACGTATCATGAGTTGCTTCCACTGTTCTGCTTTCACACCATCATGTGGTGGCTGTCTGTGGTCAGCGAAGAAGCTTAGCTCATATGCCACTAATCTGGCATTCAAGTTGGATGACATCTTTAGAAAGATTTCTGAATCAATTTCAAAAAAACTTGTGAAAAGGCTTCTTCGAATGTTTGCATATATATACTCGGTAAAAACATCAGCCTAGAATAATATGCCATTATTGTGGGTCGGCTAGGCATAACAGACAAAGAAAAAATGAGGATATCTGTTCCTTGATTAATACCAATGAAGTTCAAAAAGGTATAAGCCGCGTGATTGAACAGCTTTAATATTGTAAGTATCATGCTTAGGATTTTGTTTGTCATCTTGATTGTTAAATCGGGGACTGTTGCATAACAGTGTAGCCGAAATTCGATGGTTTTTACCATGTAGTCCTCTGTTGGTAGATAGTTATGAGGTGGACTTGGAAGTAGCGGATAATTCAGCCACTGTTTATTTATCACACCATTCTTTTGCATATCCAAAAATTCTCTTGCTTCTCTGTGGCGTGGTGTTGGGCAAAATGAAGGATTTACTTGTAATAAGTATGGTGCCGCTTGCCAGTGCACCCGCAATGTAGGATTTTTCTCCAAAATTTTTCTTCTCTATACAGGCTGTGCAACTTCAAATTCTTCTTGAGTATAATTGAATGTGTCATCTTTAAATGCAACTGTTCGTCTGGATTTCTCTGGGTGATCTTCTTTATGTATTGCCTTGTCTTCTCTTTCAATAATCCGTACAGAATGTTGGAAGGCTTCATTATCGTATCCAAGTCTTTCCCCTTTATTTTTGCTTCTTTCGTTACTTTGATTACTTCATTTTCAAAATTCTTTGTCAACCGGGACACTAATAGTGCCCGTTCCTTCTGACCTATTTCTGCAATGTATGGATTCGGATTATCATCATGTGGTTCCGCTATCTGCTCTTTATTGGAGAATTATAAATCGGGGGAGATAGAGGACGTACCTCTACCTCGTGAGTAGGATTCTCTTGTATTGTCTCTACTGGTGTCCCGATTGGTACTTTCTCTTCTTCTTTAGTTTCTAATTGTGCGATGTGTTCAGTCTTCTCTTTAACTTCTTGCATAGCTGCTCGGAGTGCCTCTTTGGTAGCAAGTAACTCATTACCAATCTCTACTACCTGATCCATATTTTCACTGTAACTTACTACAAGTTTTCCATTGTCCATATTCAGCTTCTTTTTTAGCTCATTGGTTTCTTGCACGTACCTACGTTCCCATTCTTCTCGTAAGGCTTGCTCTTGCTTCAACAAATCTGCATATTTCTCAATCTGATCTCTTAGTTCTTTCTGGTCAATAGCTGTAGTCTCTTGTTTTTTGATAGGCTGGTCATATAGTATTGCCTTCATCAGTTCTTTATTGCGGCCGCATAAGCTATCGTTTTCTTCCATGTATACTTTCAGTTGTGTTTCGAGCAGGTTGCTGCGAGCTTTCATCCTCTCTTTGTCTGCTTCGCTGGCTTCATGTTGTCTTTGTAAGTCTGTCAGTTGTGCCTGGAGTTGATGATGCTGCTTCATCAATGCATCACATTGTGCTTTGACAGTGAGTAACTCCGTTCCTTTGGCTGAAATCTCTTGCTGGGCCTGGATGAGCTGTGCGGACAATTGCTCACTCATGATTTGAAATTGATTCTTTTCCCTCATGGCTTTGTCGTAATCCGCATCCATTTCTATCATTTTTTTGTTGTGTATCCATGGATGTTTGTATCATTTGCTTGACTACTGGTTTTAAGTGAGTAACATCAATGTTTAACCAGGTGGTAGGGATGCTAGGTTCTTCACCTGTGGTAACATCTTTTCCTTTTGCTACATGTAAAGTAGTATCATGGGGCTGCCGAATATGGAGTTGCATCCTTGGCTTAGCCTCCTTGTGGTCAATCTTACCTTTAGGGGTATCATCAGGCACTTCAATCACGGTTGGTTCCTTATTTTGTTGTAGGCCTGCTACCTGGTCCACCGGTGTTTAAATTTTGTCTTTGATAGGTGGCACTGCATCTTTATTGGTTATTTGAGTTTGCTTTATGCTTATCTTTGACTGATCATTTAACTAAATCAAGTGTTCCTATTCAGTTTGTGCTTCTTGGTGCTGTGCTTTTTGTTGTTGATTGTCAGGTGTGACTTCAACCTGATTTATTTTTGTCCATTCTTTGTTGTTCATTTCGGTTCGTATATCAGTGTCTAGGGTGTCCTTCTCTGGGCTGGATTCGTCATTAGAGCTCGAATCTTCTAATCCCAGTTCTTTATATCTGGCAGTTTGTTCTGGAGTATGTTCTTTATCTTTTTGTTTCTTTTCCTGGCTTGCTTGTCTGTAATGGCCATATCCTCTTTTCTGCAATTTCTTTACGTGTTGTTTCAAAGTATAAACCAAAACTAAATCTCCTTCCTTTAGTTTTTTGTCTTTAATATGAGCATCAAAATAGGCTTTCTGTTGCCTTTTAGCAGCATAAATCCCTGCTACTACTTGTAACCTAGTTTCATGTAACTTTTCTATTTGATCCAATTGAGCTGATAGTTCATGTCCAGTCCACCCATAAGTTGTTGCTACTCTGAGAGTGGGTATTAAGAAATCAATTGGCAAAATAGCATTCTATCCGTACACTAAGTTAAAAGGAGTAGTTCCTATGGCGGTCTTGTAGGCTACTCGGAATGCCCATAAAGCATGATGTAGTTGTTTATCCCAATCAGATCTTCCATTGTTAACAATTTTAGTGAGAACTGTGCACAAGATTTTATTTAAACTTTCGGCCTGTCCATTGGCTTGTGGGTGATATGGGGCTGATTTCTTATGAATTACTAAGAATTCATTCAGTAGGGCTTCTATCACTTCATTCACAAAGTGCATGCCTCTATCACTCACAATTTCTATCGGCAATCCAAATCTAGTGAAAACGTTCTCAAAGAGAAACTTGGCCGTAGTCCTTGCATCATTTTTCTTGGTTGCTTTGGCTTCAACCCATTTGGTCAAATAGTCTGTGGCTACAATTATGTACTCGGTATGGGATCTTTTAGCTAGTGGGCTAATAGGTCCTATGAAGTCTATTCCCCATTTAGTAAAGGCTCTGGCGCTCATCATGGGTTTCAGTGGCATTTCATCTCTTCTAATTGGATATTTTGTTCTTTTACAAGTATCACATCGTTGCACATATGTTGCTGCATCTTGATGTAGAGTTGGCCACCACATTCCAACAAAGAGAATCATTTTTGCAGTTTTATCTGCAGAGAAATGTCCTCCTGCAGCTCCTGTATGTGCCATCTCTAAAACAACAAGATACTCGTCTTCATGAATGCACATTTGTAAATGATTGTCTCTTCCTCGCTTAAAGAGTTGTTTTCCTATGAGAGCATATTCCTTGCTTTGTTCTGTGAGTGCACATTTTCTTGCTAGAGTGTCTCCTTCCGGGTACTCTTGGGTCTTCAAGAATTTAACCAGAGGAATGCTCCATCTTGGTGCCACTGTGGAGTAGCATAGAATAGAGTTCTCTTCTGGATTTCTTTCTTGACAATTTTGGCAGGCTGATACATAGTTATATGTATCCCTCTGCATGGTTGGCCAATATATGCCTAATCTCTTCAGTGTCTGCGATGTTCCGTTCGCATTTAAATGAGTTTTCCATTGATTTACATGTGCTTTTTGAAGCCACATTTCTTGTTCCTCCTCTTCTATGCATCTCATGAGTAATCCCCTTGAGTCTTGGTGATATAGGCTTCCAGCAATGATATGAAGGTTTTTGGTCTTCCATAGATCTTGGTTTTGGTTTAGTGTGATCCCACGTTTAGGTCCATATGTGAGTATAGGGATCAATTTTTCTGCCCATTGGGGACATACTTCGAGATTAAACAGGTACGTGTCTGGCAAATCATCAGGTACACCTGTGGGTGGTTCTCCATGTGTCATTCTTGATAAGTGATCTGCTCTAATGTGGGTATTCCCTTTCTTGACTACTACTTCAAAGTCAAATTCCATCAACAGTAGAAACCAACGTACTAGTCATCCCATATTACAAGGCTTATTGACTAAGTACAGTAGAGCTTGATGATCGATGAAGAATTTGAATTTATTTGCCAATAAGTAGTGTTGAAACTTCTTGTACACCATCCCTAGGCCTTCTCTCTCAATTGTGGTATAATTGCGTTCTGCTTGATTTAGTTGTCTACTAGCATAGGCTATAGGATGATCTAACTTCCCTGTGTCTGCGGGTTGAGCTAAGATGCAACCAATGGCAAACTTGGAAGCATCCACGTGAATGTGAAATGGCTTGTTCCAATTAGGTACTGGAAGGATTGGTGCTGAACTCAATCGACTCTTTAATTCGTTAAAGGCTTTTTCACATTCTTTTGACCAATTAAATTGAGACAATAAAGCATAAAGAGGTCTAGCAATTATGGCATACATGTGTATAAATCTTCGGTAGTATCCGCAATGTCCCATAAATGCTTGCACTTCTTTAGCAGTCTTTGGTCTCGGCAAATCCAGAATCACTTTGATTTTGTCTTCATCAGTTGAAATTCCATTTTTAGAGATAATGTGTCCTAATATCTTTCCTTGTCGAACCATGAAGACACACTTTTCTGGATTGAGGCATACTCTATATTGTCGACATTTGGTGAAAATGTTTCCTAGCTCGAGGATATGTTCTGATCGAATGGCTGAATATGTGCATAAATCATCCACATATACCTCCATACTCTTTATCAGGAACTCCTTGAATACATGGAACATCAATCTTTGGAATGTGGCTGGGGCATTGGTTAGACCAGAAGGCATGACTCTAAAGGCGTATACTCCCCATTCAGTTGCAAAGGCTGTTTTATGTTGGTCCTCAGGAGCAATGGCTACTTGATTATACCCTGAAAAGCCATCTAAGAAACTATAAACTTCCTTTCCTGCCACTCTTTCCAAAAGATGATCAGTGGTGGGTAATGGATAACTATCTCTTATGGTGGTAGCATTCACTTTTTTCAAATTAATGCATACCCTTAGCTTACCATTCTTTTTCGGTACGACCACCAAAGGTGACACCCATTCTGTGTGTTCGATCTCATAAATGAACCCAACATCTAACAACTTGTCTATCTATTCCTTAATTTTTGTTGAATATACATCGTTATATGTGTATGGTCTTTGTTTGGAAGGTTTAGGTTCAGATGTCATAGGGATTCTATGGACACAAACAGAAGGATCTACTCCTTTCAAATCCTTATATGTCCAAGCAAAGACATCCCGATATTCTCGAATGAGTCGTATCAACTCTTGCTCTTCTTCCAATGAGACATCTTGACCTATAAAAGTACATCGTTCTTCTCCTTCCTCTAAGGCTACTACTATTTTTTTGGTATGTTCTTTGTTGTCATATGCTATTCCTGTCTGTGCTTCTCGTTTTGGCATTTGAGTAGCAATTTTTCTCTCTTCTACTTCGTATTTTTTGAAGTGTGCAGGCACTTCAAATTGATCTTGAGGTTTATTTTCTCCATCTTCTTGTTCTTTATCTAACCCAGGCTCTTCTTCCTGTGTCTTTTCTTGATTTATTTCATTAGCTATGACACTTACTCCTTGATTTTCACTTTTTGTTTCCATTTTCTCTTGCTCCATTTCAATGCTCTCGTAATCCTCTTTCCATTCCTTTTCAATTACTTCTCCTTCTTCAGCCTCTTGAAGAACTACCACATATAGACTAACGTCATATCCTTCCTCATCAATGCATTCATTCATGGTTATCACTTCTTCGTTTACACATACATCGAGAGTGGCTAACATCCAACCATGAGGTTCAAATTCTTCATCCAGGAATGTTTGAGGCATGTAAGCTGGATCTTGTACAGACCTAGCAACTCCTTGCCTTTGCTGCCATCCTATCTTTCTCTCCTCTTCCTTTTTCGCGGTTTGGCATATCCATAAATTAGTGTCTTCATTCATCCATGATTGGTCACTTGAACCTATACTATGAATCGACTGATCGTCTTCCTCCTTATGAATCTGATTCCATTGCAAGGGGGGAACATCTTGGTATGTGTATGTTGGAGATTTATTCTTGTCGTGGTTCCTTCATGCTGTAAGTATACTGCATCTTTTCCCCAATCTTGCACTACCTTTAGCTGTCTCATGAAGGGTCTTCCAAGTATCATTTCATAATTGCTCGCTCATTCAAATTGACAGATCGCTAAGGTGTGTTCGAATTCAACTCCACAGGTGGTAAAAGTTACTCTTTTTAATAATCCCAAGGGTTGTTCGGTGTGTCCATCTGCCATTTGTATCTTCATGCGTGTTGGTCTTAAAGCTGGTTTTCCCCATTTCTCCCAGATTTCTTTAGTAGCGATTCCTACTCCAGCTCTAGAGTCTAAGATGGCTTTAGTGGTGTAACCCCTATAGGTAATTGGAAGGCAAGTGTTTCCTTCATCTCCTTTGCTGAAATCTCCCATCTTATCGACTAGGATTTTGACTGTGGTCACTTCATCAGGCATTTCCTTCTCTTTAACCTTGGGCTCCAATTGACTGGTTAATTTCTCTTTCAAATGTGGTTTGACCTTCAACAGTTCTTCCAATGTCAGAGTACAAGGGATTTTTACCTTTCTAAGGTGTTGGATGATGTCCGATGTTTGAATAGAGGGGTTCTGCTCTTTTTTTCTTGTTGAGGGAATGCAGTATAACTCCGAATTATGTTCGTATTCTCCTGTGTTATTTGGCAAGGCTTTACATTGTCATTTTCTTTGTCACTCTTGTCAAATTGTACTAAAACTTCTAAGTTCAACTCCGGTATTGATTGTTCCAATTCACCTTCTGCTTCTAGCTCTTCAAAGGGTGGTTCAATTCCTTCCACTTTCTTCCATCTGTCTTCTTGGACTCTTGCCCACAAATCATTAGGCCATTCCCCATCTACTTCAGGGACAATGGATCCTTCCCTTTTATCCTCGCAATGATTTCCATTATGTGGCTCACCTTCATTTCCTTTCTCCGGATCATTAAGGATGACACACTCTTGGAATTCTTTTTTGGGAATTCGTGAATTGGGTAGTTGAAGAACAGGTTTTTCTAAGGTCTATTGAGCTACTTCAATTAATTTCTTGCATATCTCCAACCTTTCCCTCTCTAAGTCACCTCTAGGATATTCTTTTTCATGTTGTTCAATGGTAGGTCCTACTCTTATTCGTGCCTTGTACGCCTGAATCCACATGGCTAATTCTTTAGGCATGGGATCTGCTAAAACTGATCCTACCTCTTCTTTTTTATATTTTCCCTTCTGATTTTCTCCTTCAAGTTTCTGTTTTTCTTCTTGACCCCTTTCATTCTTTTCATTCTCCTTCTTTTGTTGTAATTTCTTTTCCTTCATCCTGTCTCTACGATTCTTCCATCTTTGTGTTCGTTTACCTGTAACACTTTTCTCATGCTCTTCCGAGTCTCCATCTATTTGAGGTGTAGGTATGTCCACTTTTCTGTCAACTTGATCATTTGCTCTAGTTTTTCCTAGTGTCTCTCTATCTTTTGCTCTCGTTATTGCTTTCAATGGTACGGTGTATTCCTTGTCACTTCCTGACGACTCTATCACTTCTATCACATTAATCTACACGTTAGAGTTACCTTTATTTGGTTTCTTGGGGCAATCTCTAAAAAGGTGTTCTTTGCCACAATCACTACACTATCCTTCCCAGACTCGCTATGGTGGTAGTGGGTTTGGTAGTGTACATTCTCTGATATAATGATCACCTCCGCATCTATAACACGGTCCTCTTGGTACATGCGGTCTATTCATAGGTTGGGAGGGTATGGGTGCTCTGGGAGCAATATACATTAATGACACATAATCCTGCTCATATCCATAGGAACTATCTGGTACGTCCATGCCATATGCATAGGGGTTGTACATTTGTCCATATTCAATTATAGTGCTCTCATAAGTGGAATAATTTCCTTGACTATGGTCATAGGATGAGTCATATGGTTCATTAGTAGTCAAAGGTGTGGCTGGAACTATTGCTCTCTCAGGGTTCTCTTCCTGTCGAGCTATTTTCATTGGGACAACATTCTGAGGATGGGGTGGTTGTTGCCCTAACACCGGTTGTGGCTGAGTGTAACCTTGATAAGCATAAGGTCGTGGTAATGGTGCTTGTTGTTGATATGCGGGATATCTAAAGGCTTCTCCTCCTTGATCTCTCTGAGGGTATCCATAAGGTCTCACTGGCAGTTGGGCTGGTCTTGATTGCCGATTGTAAGGACAGTTTTCTGTGTTGTGATTTGTGTACTTTTGTTCTATGCTGCAATATTGTAGATGGCCCGGGACGGTTGGTCTATTGTAAGCATAAACAGGTGGTGGGACTACTCCCCTAGTGCACAAATGAGAAGCATGATCACCTCCACAATGCATACATCTTCTAATCATGGGTACTCTCATTGGGTTGTTGGGGTAGTTCCTCTGTCCTTGAACGTTCAGTTTCTTTGCTACTAAGTCGGCTATTTCCTCCACATTGTTCTTAGGGTTTGATGCGCTGCTGGCGGAATCTTCACTTCTTACGCTACCGTGAGGTATTTTCAGATCTTCTGCTAGGTTGTCCTCTAGATCAATACATTCTTTCATACACTCTTGCAACATTTGAAATCTTTTCACATATACCAGTGATCTTAATGATCCATTCACTAACCCTTCCAAAAACAATGACACCATTTTGTTTTGAGTGGGTCTCTCTTCCACTGGACATCTATCCACATATTGCTTGAATCTTCTTGCTGCCAATCTCACTGATTCCGTAGGAGCTTGCTTAAAACTATGGATCAATGAGGAAGAGTTGTTTTTAATCCCAGATTTGGAGAATTCTTCAATTAATTCTTGATAGACTTGTTCCATGTTTTGAAAATTATTAGGATCTAATGGCTGGAACCATGCTAAAGTTGTGTCTGTCAGAGTTAGACCAAAGGATTCATATTGGATCAAGAAATCTTCCACTTGTTCGGCTCTGATAACTTGTTTGAATTCAGCTATATGATTGTAAGGTTCACTAGAGCCATCATAATGGTTTCTCATGCATTTGGCAACTTGGATAGGTCTTAATCTTCTTCCTACTTCAGGTGGTCTAGGCATTACAGGGAAAACTGGTCTTCCTATGGGTATACCAGGTCCTCTTACTACAGGTCACCTATCTGGAATAGGGATTCTATTCCTTGGCTCAACAGGTGGCTGAGGCTGATAGTTAGGGTTATTTGCCGGCATAGCAAACTGCACATGTGGTCTGATGGGTATATGCGTTTGTTGAGTCTGTCCAGAATGCTGATATGAATTATCTTGAAAAGTTCCTTGAGGGTTCTGAGAAGTAGTAGCTTGATCCCTAGGAGGGAACACTGGAATGTTCTGATATTTCAAACCTGCTCTTTCTAACTCCGTTAGAGGCCAGTACCTTGTTTGGTTTTTGTCCAAATATGTGACGATGGTGGAGAATTCAGGATCTTGTAACTCGTAGACAGTAACTGGGTTAGGGGCTACTTCCCATAATGAAGAGTGGGCTCTGAGGAGATGCTCCATTCCATTGATCAAATACACATCCATTAAGGAGTCATCTTGGGGAACTAGGTCTCCTCTCCAAACCCTAACAATAGTAGATCTCCCTCTAGGGGTGGTCACTTGCTCTTCATGTCCCTCTGCATTAAGGTTATGAGCATTATCTTCTTCCCCTTGTTCATTGATACTTTCAGGGTGTTCCGTAACAACATATTGAATATCCCTTTTGTCCATATAAAACCCTCCTGCATACTTAACTGCTGGCCTAGGCACTATGTAAGCATCTAAAGCTTTCTTTAGTCTGGCCACTGATCGGTTTAGACCATCTAAGTAGATAGGTATCCCATGTTGGTTGGTGTTCACATATTCTAACGATGTTCGATATTCACCTTCAATAACTGACATCATGCCAATCATTGGTACTGTATTTTGCATGTCCTCTGAAGCCATAGGAATTTCTACCTCCGACTCACTAGAGGTTTCAGAATAATGTGAACGGCTACTTGGTTTGGCTACACTTCCTACAGAGGAAATCACACTTCTTCAGCTTCCTAGGGTTCTTCCAGATCTTAGGTTCATTCAATTGACAACTTCCAGTCTCACTTGGTTAACCTCCAAATCCTAAAGTTCTTTACTGAGAGTCCGGATTCTAGGGGATATGTGTTGGAATAAAACTGACCAAGAAGTCACAACACATGATACTTGACCCTAATCAAAAACCACGATACTCGATATTTGACAGGCTGGATTTACCACGATACTCGATACTCAAGAAGTATCGCCTCAGAAATTTTGAAGGTGGAGAGTAGTCGGGAGAGGATAGGATGTTGGATGATGCCTCAGGAATTGCATTTGAAGGCGAGGAGGGAGAAACTTTGGCAGTAGCAAGACGTGTGGTTGGAGGAGGAAGGGGAGGAAGAAGTGTCGGCACTAAGACAATTCCCATTTCATTTTAAGGCACAGACAACACAACTTTAGTAACAGCCTCTTCTTCACATGTCGATTGCTTTGCCATATCTACTTGATCATCTGCTACTGGTGGGGAAGAGGGTTGACACACAGTGACAGTGGTGTCTCCCACGGGCTCCTTCAATACCTAAGCATCCGGTTGTGGTGTTTCCTCCCATTGGGAATTGTCAGCTACATCATCCATAACGACGTCTGGATCCTGCTGCTTACTAGGAGAAGAAGAGGTAGATACTACCTGTAAAGTCGTGGCTATATCATGATAAATGTCAACCTCTTGAACAACGGTTGAATCCTGCACCTGGCTTTGAGATGGGCTGATACGTCTGCGTTTATGCTAGAAGAAGTGGAGAAGATCTTCATCATCATCCTCCTCCAGCATCTGGGTAGATTCCTCATGTAAAAGAAAAGTGTTTCCGGGGGGTGGTTGCGCTGCTTGGATCACGAGAAGAAGAAGGGTGAGAAGGTGCGGCAATCGGGTATGAGGAATCTCATGCTTGGCTAGTTGTTTAGTAACTACTAGGCATTCGCGATGAATGCGCCGAAAGAAGAATGACGTGAAATTGACCCCCTCTCGTGATGCAATATCAATCATCAAGTAGAAAGGACGGGAGATGCCATACGTGCGTTTTTGTAGGTTCAAGGGAGCGACTAAGAATTGAAGGGCTGTTTGCTCCAGTTTTGGGCAACATAGAATGGAAAACTCGTTACAAAAGTGTCGGGGGAAAAGTTCTTTCATTGTCACCATGGGGAGAAGGGGTCCATCGACCAACCCCTCCTGAGGGAGACAAAATCCCTCGACAAGTGTGCTGAGTGTGAGGACAACACGGGGGTTCAAACAGGTGAGTGGCCAGCATTGTTCGGTGGTAGGCATGGCAGCTATGGCAGAAATGATCTGCGCACAGAAGGGGTGACACTCCACTAAATGCCAAGGCAACTCAGCGAAGGCCAAGAGGCCGCGAGCACGCAGGTACTCGCTCACATCCGGAGCGAGACCCACACGGAAGGTGACAATATTTGCCAGGGCTTCCATAGCTCAAACAAGAACACAGTAGCACAGGAAATACATAGGACGCAAACACATAGGGTCACTGTTGCAGAGCTAAGAAGAGCAAAAGGCAGAGAAAAAGAAGGGCCCCAAAATTTTTCCGATTTGGACACTCTATTCTTGTATTATAACCATTTTTTGTAACATATTTTCCGTTGTAAATGCACTAGAGGAGTCCTCTAGATGCATACCCATGGAGATTAGTAGCTTACCCATGTAAATTAGTAGGAAAATAGCCTTTTAGTGAATAAAGTGCCGGTCTCTTGTGTGAAAGGACCATTTTTAGGGCACATGTATATAAGTCAATTTGTGACTCTTTGTAAAGACTTTTTGCCATTGTGAGAATCAAGAGCACAGAATTTCGAATTTGTGTCTTCTCCTCTCTGTATCATCTTCTTTGTGAGCTTGTATGCATGTGTGTTGCTTGAAAAGAGTGTTAGAAAGTGTTGTCTATCCATGAAAGTGTCTATTTACTGTTGTTGAGGTGTGTGTGAAGTGTAGGAAGTGCTGAAGTGTAGGAAGGTCATTCCTGCAACTCAGTATTTTGCTCATAACTTGAAGTAGAAGTGCCAGAATTGAGTGAAACTAACACCATTGGATGCGTCTTCTCGAGAGCTTCGAAAGGCATATCCTATTTACTATATTCAGAGTTTGAAGTTGAGAGAAAAGCTCAATTTACTGTTGGCTGCTGCTCCAAGTATCGTGACACCTTGACTGACAATTAAAACTTGTTTGGATTAGTCTTAGCCTTGTTTGCACTCTTTGGGAAGCATGTTTGCATTGATCATCATTTGAATGCATGTCTTCATACACTCGGCTAGGTTTTGATACTCCTCGGATTGATAAATAAAGTGTGAATCCCCACTATATGCACTTGAGGGGGATCGAGGTATAGTCTCTTTCTCCACAAGTCCCTAGGGTGTTTCTTAGGTACACACGTTTTTGGCACCGTTGCCCGGGAATGTCGAATCAAACTGAGGCATCCGTGTGATGGTAAGTAGCTCTAGCATTGAAGCGAGTAGAGGAGTTGTGAATTTCTCTTCCTTGGTAAGTCACATTCATCCGCACTTACTACTTCTCACTCTTGAAGTGTGTGTAGTGAGTTGTTAGTCTAGGGAAGTGACTGGAGAGAGTAGAGTAGTTAAGAAGTTAAAGTAGCTTTTAACCCTTGTCTTGTTGGTCTTTGTAGTTAGGAGGTCTTTTCAAAGAAAGGTATAAAACCCAAAAAATTGTCTTTTTCTAAGTCACTTGTTTTTCTAAGCAAGTATCGTGAGAGTCATTAGTCGAGTATCGCGTTCTGACAACAAGGAGATTGGGGGCAGTGCAGGGCCTAGTTTCTACCCCACCATTGCAGCCCACTTCTTATCTTCCCTCTTCGGTGATGTTCACGGAATTGGCATCCATGGGACAATTATTAATTTAGTTATCTCAGCAGTTGCCTCTCCAGATGAAGATGGCACAACAAACTCTTTGTCAGGAGCTACAGAGCAAAGTCGATATGCTGGAAGCTGATATTGCACCCCTTCAAGATCAATTGACAGAAAAGGATGCTATTATTGCTAATCAAGATGCAAAGATTAAAGGATTAAAGCAGGAAGTTGCAGATAAGATGGACGCTATGACTACGTTAGGAAATGAGTTGCAGGCCACAAAGAATAACTTCAGTATCTTAGAGGAAGCCTCTCAGTCGCTCGCTATGAATGTAATAAATGCTGAGAAAGAACTCAAACAGGCTACAGACGAGTTGTTCCATAAAAGTCATGATTTGGAAGAAGAGATTGGTCTGAATATCAAATTAAAGAAGGAGATGGAAGCCATCAAAAAAGAGCAAGAAGATTTTTACAAAACTATGCAGTTTCAATCTCAAGAACTCGAGCACCGAGAAAAGCAATTAGGAGTTAAGGCTGATAGACTCTCTCGCATTGATGCAAAAGTAGTTGAAATAAAACTGTATAGAGATGTTGCTATCGCTAATGAATTTTATTTACAGGAATCATTTTTGCAGACACAGACGGATTCCCTAATAAGTCACGTCATAGCGGCCAATTCAATTAGAACTGATGCACAGTTGATTGAGCCTGAAATTTTGAATAACATGTTAGATTCCTTGAAACAGAAGATCACTCGTACATTTAAATTAGCTCGATCTATGTATGTACAGGGTATCATCGATGAACCCTGAATCTTGTAATTTTCATTTTTTGGGTTCGAGTCCACCGTGCGTGCCAGTGTGAGCCGTCAGAAAGGAACTCATAATTTTTGTAATATAACCCTGAAAAGTCGCATGCATACGGAAAGGGCGTAGCGCAAAAGTTGTAACTTTGTACGAACTAATGAAAGAAGAGTCGCGCGTGAAGCAGAGGGTGTGTCGTCGGACTGTAAGTCTGGGCGAATGCCAGAAGTGGATCACAGCAAAATGTTTGATTACTCTGAGTTGTTATCTTCTGTTAATTAAGTTTAGTATTACATTAAGTTTAATGAAGTATTAAGTTAACTGATGGTGAAGAACATCGTACTACGCAGTTAATTACCTTATGTTGAAGTAATTGTAATATGCAGTCAGATAGTAGTTGCGGGTTAACGTGTTAAGTCTGTGAAATAGTATATGCAGAATCTACAGATTTGGGAAAATACCAAGAGGGCCTCTGTTTAGAGACCCCTAACCAACCCAGGATTGATAATAGATTAAACAATAGAAGTTTAACACATTGAATTTCTAAAGGTGGATCATTATCTTTTGCGACAGTTGTGGATGGAACTTTGTTTTTTATTTGACCTATAAGCCACAAATCATTACAATTTACAATTAATGACAATGTTAATCTATCAATAATTAAAGCATAGAAGAGAAAAATATTAGTTCTTCATCCAACCTAAAGCCAAACATTGTTACAATCAATGACACAGTTGAGCTACCAAATATGTACAGGGTATATAATATGAAGCACAAACAACAAAATATTTTAATAACATTGATACAAAATAGGCTAATTACAAAATGTGATGATAGCTAATAGATTTGGATGATGCCACATGTGGGCATAGTACCCATTACAAAGGAGGGTGATGTAAGAGGGTGAACACTAGTACTATTCTTTCAAAAGATCCTCTTTATCAATTACAATGCCTCCGTTTAGGTGTGATCGAGTAGTCTATCACCTTGTAATTGGGTGCAAATGGCTTGGCTTCTTTTGTCGTTTCACAAGTGCTTGCAAATTACTTTTTGCATGTGCCAAAAATTGTGCTAGAGTGGCATATTCTTGTACATCACCTACAACTTTTGTTCGGGATCCACACATGTCCAAAAATGAGGCTCGTTTACAATAGTTTTGTTACAAAGAGGTTTCATTTGAAACATTTGTTTCAAGAAAATATCTATTTGGACTTTGATTAGGATCAGAAAATGGATTCTACATATGAATTTTGTTTGAACAAACAACGGGATCATTAGTTGGCAGAGGAACTTGCTTTGAAAGATTAGTATTTGAAGGAAGAACTTGATTTGGTTGAGTATCTGGATTAGACCATGGAGGGAGATCCTATTGGATATATATATATATATATATATATATATATATATATATATATATATATATATATATATATATATATATATATATATATACGTGTTAAAGCGAGACCCTAGACTAGATTCAAACAGACAAGTGACAGACATGTGGATAGAAAGAGGAACCACTTTATCAACTACAGAGTTGTGACTAGCTAGATGAATATCTGAGCTACTAACTTGATCAAGAACATTTTCCATCATTCAACCTAGAACACTATCAAAGTCAATTTGTATGGACTCCGCATCATGCATGTGTTCAATTGTACAAGGATCGACATTGACATCCATTGTAGACTGGGTTTGGAGGAATGATAGAATATTGTCTCTCTCTTTCGATGTTGAAGATTGGGCATAAGTTTTTTTTCAGCAAATGGTGTACATCCAACATTCTCACTTGTCCCAAGATCTATATTGTATGCACCATCAGCATTGTTGGTAATTGTTCCGATTGAGGTACGAGCAATTGCTTAGCACAATGAAACCAACCACATTAGTGTTATTACTAACAACTATCGAAGAATCAACTACTTAGTAATAGCTAATTGGTAACAAGATAATTAGTAATAACTAATTACTAAGAACTAACAAAGAACAAGCTACTTAGTAATAGCTAATTAGTAACAAGCTAACTAGTAATAACTAATTAGTAATAGCTAATTCATAATAGCTAATTAGTAAAAACTAATTTGTAATAGCTAATTCATAATAGCTAATTTGTAATAGCTAATAAGTAATAGCTGACTAATAATAGTTGATTAATAGCTAACTAGTAATAGTTAATTAGTAGTAGCTAGTTTGTAATAGCTAGTTAGTAATATCTAATTAGTAATAGCTAATTAGTAATAGCTAATTAATAATAGCTAATTGGTAATAGCTAATTAGTAATAGCTAATTAGTAATAGGTAATTAGTAATAGCTAATTAGTAGTAACTAATTTGTAATAGCTAATTTGTAATAGCAAATTTGTAATAGCTAGTTAGTTATAGCTAATTCATAATAGCTAATTAGTAATAGCTCATTCGTAATAGCTAATTAGTAATAACTAATTTGTAATACCTAATTAATAATAGCTAATTCATAATAGCTCATTTGTAATATCTACTTAGTAATAGATAATTAGTAAAAAGCTACTTATTAATAGCTAATTACTAACAACTAACTAAGAACCAGCTACTTAGTAATAGCTAACTACTAACAATCTAATTATTGCTAGCTAATTAGTAATAAATAATTAGAAACAACTAACCAAGGACTAGCTACTTAGTAAAACTAACTCATAACAAGCTAAATAGTAATAGCTAATTACTAACAACTAACTAGGAACCAACTAGTTAGTGACAGCTAATTGGTAACAAGATAATTAGTAATAACTAATTACTAAGAACTAACCAAGAACTAGCTACTTAGTAATAGCTAACTGGTAACAAGCTAATTAGTAATAACTAATTACAAACAACTAACCAAGGACTAGATACTTAGTAATATGTAACTGGTAGCAAGGTAAATAGTAATAGCTAATTACTAACAAGTAACCTAGAATCAGGAACTAGTAACAAGTAACTAACAAGTAACTAACAAGTAACTAGCTAATTACTAACAAGTAACTAGCTAATTACTAACAAGTAACTAGCTAATTACTAACAAGTAACTAGCTAATTACTAACAAGTAAGTAAATAGTAACAAGCTAATTAGTTACAAACAACTAACCATGAAGCAACTACTTAGTAATAGCTAATTAGTAACAAGCTAATTAGTAATAGCTAATTATAAACAACTAACCAGAAACCAACTACTTAGTAATAGCTAACTGGTAACAAGCTAATTAGTAATAGCTAATCACTAATAACTAATTACAAACAACTAACCAAGTACTAGCTACTTAGTAATAACTAACTGGTAACAAGCTAAATAGTAATAGCTAATTACTAACAAGTAACCCAGAATCAGTAACTTAGTAATAGCTAACTAGTAACAAGCTAATCAGTTAAAAACAACTAACCAAGAACGAGCTACTTATTAATAGCTAACTTGTAACAAGCTAATTAATAATACCTAATCAATAATAACTAATTAAAAATAACTAACAGAGGAATAGCTACTTAGTAATAACTAACTAGTAAGAAGCTAAATAGTAATAGCTAATTACTAATAGGTAACCCAAAATCAGCAACTTAATAATAGCTAACTAGTAACAAACTAATTAGTTACAAACAATTAACTAAGAACTAACTGGTAACAAGCTAATTAGTAATAGCTAATTAGTAATAACTAATTACAAACGACTAACCAACGACTAGCTACTTAGCAATAACTAACTGGTAACAATCTAAATCTTAATAGCTAATTACTAACACGTAACCTAGAATTTGCAACTAGTAACAAGTAACTAACAAGTAACTAGCTTATTACTAACAAGTAACTAACTAGTAACAAGCTAATTAGTTACAAACAACTAACCAAGAAGAGACTACTTAGTAACAGCTAATTAGTAAGAAGAATAGTTAGTAATAGCTAAGTATAAGCAACTTATCAAGAACCAACTACTTAGTAATAGCTAATTGGTAACAAGCTAATTAGTAATACCTAATCAGTAATAACTAATTACAAACAACTAACCAAGGACTAGTAATAGCTAACTAGCTTGTAATAAACTAAATAGTAATAGCTAATTAGTTATTACTTGGTAATAACTAATAGCTAATTACTAACAAGTAACCAAGAATCATCAACTTAGTCATAGCTAACTAGTAACAAGCTAATTAGGTACAAACAACTAACCAAGGAACAACTACTTAGTAATAGCTAATTGGTAACAAGCTAATTAATAATTGCTAATTAGTAATAACTAATTACAAACAACTAATCAAGGACTAGCTACTTAGTAATAACTAATTAGTAATGTGATAGATAGATAGATAGCTAATTAGTATCTATCTATCTACCTACCTACCTACCTATCTATCTATCTATCTATCTATCTATCTATCTATCTATCTATCTATCTATCTATCTATCTATCTATCTATCTATCTATGTATCTATCTATCTATCTATCTATCTATCTATCTATCTATCTATCTATCTATCTATCTATCTATCTATCTATCTATCTATCTATCTATCTATCTATCTATCTATCTATCTATCTATCTATCTATCTATCTATCTATCTATCTATCTACCTACCTATCTATCTATCTACCTACCTATCTACCTATCTACCTACCTATCTATCCACCTACCTATCTATCTATCTATCTATCTATCTATCTATCTATCTATCTATCTATCTATCTATCTATCTATCTATCTATCTATCTATCTATCTATCTATCTATCTATCTATCTATCTATCTATCTATCTATCTATCTATCTATCTATCTATCTATCTATCTATCTATCTAGCTAATTAGTGACATTCACAAAATTGAAGATAGAAATAACTTAAACTCAAATAGTGATAAGAAGCCACAACCGTGGATAAAAAGAAATATTGTTAATATGTTTGCTACTTCAAAAGACTTAAGAAGCTATAGTTAATCAACATGAAAAGCTTAGCTCTATCAAATTTGAATGTACCATCAAAGAATCCAGAGAACATTTGCCACATATGTTGTGGTATTTCAGTATTACATTCACCCAAACAATTGACTGACATATGACAATGTGCTGCAAAACAAACATAATGATATGAATGGTTGCATGGCACAAGGTGCACCATAAATTGCACCCTCTCCTCAATATTGAAACCACATGCTATGCACATGGATGAAACACTGAGTGAGAGGGATGATGGTAGGTGTGGTGGAGGTAAAGGTAACAAGGGTGACAAGTCATGCGACACCATCATGCTTGACATGTTCTTTACAAAAGATAGATGTGGATTCATGTTCTTGAGGTGATCCTCGTGCAGCTTGTATTCAACCTATGTATGTAACAATCTAGGTAATTAGTATTCAACCTTTCAAAAATCCTCCAACCAATGTCATCATAGCTAAATATGCTCTAATTGAGGAAGTTTGTCATTCACATTTGATTCAACCCCTAATAGCTCCCAATTAACAATATATATCTGCATTTGCATCTCCAACTGAATCCTCCCCTCAAGAGACATTCCCACATCACATTTCAATTCCTCTAGAGATGCTTGTAACGTTTTTCTCATCTCAATAACTATTATTTAGACTCAACTACCTTAGATAGCTTGGCCTGATCCAAAGCAAGCTTGAACCTATCCAAATTAATATTTATACTATCAATTAACAATTCTAAGGTACATAATATCTTAGTAATCTCCACTTGCCTAATGGCAGCAACTATCGTACCTTGTGGAATATGTAACTCAACATCTTGTTTTTGTTCTTGCAAGTCGGCATCTAGAGGCTCTAAAATCGATGAAGCTTCATCGTTCAAAAAACTGTAAAACCTTTGCATCTTCCATTGCAGGGTACCCATCTTCTTGCATCTCTCAATAGATGCTTCTGCAGTTATAGCCCATGCCACTTGGTACATAGCTAGATTTGTCGATGTCTGACTAGTGGTGCAGTTTTCAAATGCAAAAGTTGTAGCAAATTGTACAGACATGTCGTAGTTTATTGGTATCTCCTGGTAGACTTGATGCAACACCATCAGTGCATCATAGAACTCTGGCGTGACATGTTTCACTTTCATTTTTCCTTTCACTCGAGCTAATTTAAACATAGACAACCAATCTGCCTTGCGAATTGATTTTTCTATAGTTCCTCGATCTACAGCAACAACTGATAGACCATACATGGTGTTGAATTGCACTTTTTTCTAGCAGAATATGTTGTGGTTTAGCACTTTTGGATATTCTAGATATATCCATTTGCATCAACAAGTAAGTTATTGCTCATAAATGCAACTAAAAAGGTGCAAGTTGACTAATAAGCTGAATAAATCGAGTCAACGAGGGACTTATCCAATCCATTTCTTCTACTTCAATGATGGACTTCTCATGGATGATGCCTCTCGTCTGCTAAAAATAGGATCTCTTACATTAGCACCTGAGGAATTTGCTCAAACCTTCTATGTTCCACTAGCGTGGACTGCATGGATAGCCACCTTGTGTAGGACGTGATGATTAATGACAATTACTGTCGATGTTCAAGTCATAATACCCCATGTGCTGCTTTCCTTCATCTGAGTAATGAAAATATTCAAAAATCATTTTCACATGAATGATCGTATGTCAAGCAGAGGACATTATGAATTTAGTTTTTTCCTATTTAAATAGATCTTGAAATAGGTAAATTGCAGCGTACTTAAAAGTGGTAAATAGTCCTAAAAAATATTCACATTAACACGCTTTCACCCAATCATAATTACAAAAGCCCTTGGGAAAGAACTAGTTACCATGCAATGAAAAAGTAGAGTGAAGGCATCCATCATCTGCTTTGTCAATTGTTGCACGTTTTATTGCCTTCACATGTGCACGTCAAAAGCTTTCCTTGTTCGGGCATTCATATGTCTGATGCCCGTTCTCGATGCGATGGAACACAAACTAGATCTTTTTCTCACTCCATAAAATCAGGATCATGCCATCAATGGATGGCTTGATGCCTTAATTGAGTTTCCACCTCAGCAAGATCCTTAGCTTGATTATTAAAAGATGAGGTCTTGTTTGATTTGTTCATGGTTTTTGTAGCAAGTGATCTCTTTGGCTTTTGTCCAATTGCAATGAATCAAGTTCTATTCACCTTCTACATATTGAACTTCTCCATCTTCTCAAAATTCTCAGCCATTGCAAAAACATCCAAGAATTCAACACATCCACATCCCTTCACTTGATAATGGAGCTCCTCACAAAGCTCTTTAATAAATTTGCTTTTCAGAGCATTTTGGATACCACTTGTGGCAATGCCATAATCACAAGGTTTGAATCTTTCAAGAAGAGTAGAAGAGAGAAAAAGAAAAACTTGCACAAGGAAAGAGGAAATCCCATGTGACAAAGTAGACAAGATGTCATGCAAAGAAGGAGAATATTTGGCATTATATATTTGATTCATAAGCAATAGCCCTTGCAAAATAGCTTCTTGAGAAAGCCTCGACCTTGTGACCACCCCTAAACTATCTCAATCTCATTCACACTCACACTCTTGATCTCATTCTCACTTACAACCTCACTCTCAATCACAATCACAAGGTAATTCTCTCATTTTTGGGCTATTCTTGCACGTTGCAAGGATCTCTTCGAAAGAGAGTTGATTGTCCCCTTCTGCAGGAAGTGCATGAGCCATCAAATTCAGCAAAATTCCAATCTCCCACTGTTGCATGTCAGACTTTTGCAAAATCATGTGTTTTAGAGGTCAATTGCTTCCTTTAGCAACACTTATCAAAAAAAGAAGAAAAAATAATGAAAAGACATATTCATTGGCATCCACAACATGCACGAGAACATGTATGCATCAAAATCATAGATTCAAATAATAATAGAAAAGCCCACTTTTTTTTTAGGTGTTGGAAAAAGCCACACATTTCTAGGCCATGTAGCTGAAAAATAGTGCGAAATTCCGAAATGCTTGTGAGAGGCAAAAATTTCAATCTGCATAATCATTTAAGAAATGCCCTAGGTCCAAGTCCACCTCCAAATATCACTTTTGAGCCTTCCAAGTTTAGAAATTCTAGAGGTAGAATAAAATCAAGGCATTATCTTACAATTAACTAATTCTAGAGCCCAAACTGAGGTATTTAAAACATGATTCATAAAATTTTCAAAGAAACTTTTAGTCTACTATGTATGCTTTACTTTTCTCTCATACAACATCATTCCTAATTCTTTCATATTCAAATGCAATTTTTGACTAGAAAACATAATGCACATAAGGTTTAGAGGCAGAATATAAAAATAATCATCCCTAATTTTTTTTCTATATGCATAAAATAAACTAAGATTCATTCTAAACATTATCCACACAATGTATAACAAAAAGCTCAAAATGAATTATCTCACTATCAAAAGACTATTACAATTCTTTCCCCCCTTTTAAGAAATCTATCCTCATAGTTTGAAAGAAGGATAATGTGCTAGAAAATCATCTATGTTCACCCATGTCGAATCTTCGACTAGATAGTATGTCATTTGACCAAAATATACACTATAGATCGATTTGTAAGCAATCTTTTCCTCCTATCTAATATTATTTCACATCAAAGATAAAAAGAGCCATCATGTTTTAACTTATAATTGTCCTGAAAAACATGAGTAGCATTAGGTACATATCTTTTACATGAAATTCAAGATGCACATTTAAATGTTGATGCAATTTCAGCAAATATGACTTTTCAAAAGTTTGATGTGAACCTAGAGTCTCTATCAAAAATTATATTTTTTAGTCATTCCATGTAGTCAAAGTATTTCTTTTAAAAATAGTTTTGCACCTGTTGTGTGTGTGTAGAAGTGCGAGAGACACACGAGAAGCACACACAAGGAGCACAAACGCAACAAGACACACAGAGAAGAAGATGGCTGGAATAGCTCTCTCTATTGACGATGAACTGAACTGAAGTAAGAGCTGAATAATATCCCTAAGTACAAAGTACCACCACATATGAGAGTATCAAGTGTGTGGTAACATGGGGAAAAAACCTCTAGCCAGCACTAGAGTAAAAAGTGCCCATGTATAGGGAAAAGATTCACATCAAAGCTACTCGAGGAACACAAGTGTAACAAACCCCCCCTAGATCGAATGATGTGAACACATACAGGGAGTGACAAATCAGCCCCCACAAGATAGTAAGCCTAAAGCTTTGCGAAAACCTTCAAACTTTTCCCATGGAAGAGCTTTGGTGAATATGTCTGCCACATTATCTTGTGTAGGCACATATACCAAATCAATATCTCATGCATGAAGGCGCTCTCTCACGTAGTGATAATGCACCTCAATGTGTTTGGTCCGTGCATGAAACACTGGGTTTTGTGCAACAACCAAAGCACTCTGACTATCAGTGAGAATATGTGTAGCTGCATCAATCTCCATGCAAAGATCCATCAATAGGCGTCTCAGCCATATACACTCCACTGTAGATATGAAAACCGCCCTCTACTCAGCTTCACAACTCGATGTCGCCACTGTAGGTTTCCTCTTACTCAACCAAGATATGCATGAGTCTCCAAGGAAAAACCAATTACCACTAGTGGACATGCGAGTATCATAACAACCAGCCCAATCACTATATGTAAAAGCATGCAAGCATGGCTGAATATCTCTGCCATAAAAGAGACCTAAGCTCAAAGTGCCTCGGAGATATCTAAACACACGTTTCACCGCTTGCCAATGCTTAGTGCCAGGGCTATGCATGAATCGACTCATCTGGGAAACTACATACTGTATATCCGGCCTTGTGTTGCATGCATATATAAGACATCCCACAGCTTGCTGATAAAGAGAAGTGTCAAATGCATCACTGGAATCCTCGACTGAGAACCTGAATCCTGTCTCAAATGGTGTGGAAACTGGCTTGCAATCCTCAAAGTCAAAACACTGAAGTAGTTTTTCAACATTCTTTGCTTGATGCATAACAATTCCCCCCTCAACGGATACAAACTGGATGCCAAGATAGTAGCTCAAAAGACCAAGATAAGTGACATCAAAAGTATGTTGCAAATCAGCCATAAGAATGTCAACTTTTGCATCACATGACCGAGTCAAGAGTATGGCATCGACATAAAAGAACAAGCACTGTAAGATCAGCCCCATTTTTGCGTACATAGAGTGTGCTTTCAATCTGTCTACATGTGAAGCCAAGAGCAATCAAGTGCTTATGGATTTCGTCATACCATGCACGTGGAGCTTGCTTGGCCATACAAGGCTTTATGCAAGTGACAAACCATATGCTCTTTCCCTTTCATAGCAAATCCAGGAGGTTGCTTCACATAAACCTCTTCTTGCAAATCACCATTCAAGAAGGCTGTTTTTATGTCCAATTGATGCACTTTCCAACCTCGATGGCAGCCAATGCAACAACGGTACGAATGGTGGTCATGCATGAAGTAGGTGCAAAAGTTTCCTCATAATCAATGCCATATTGTTGCGCATATCCTTTGGCAACCAATCTAGCTTTGTAGTGATCAATGCTACCATCATATTTTTTCTTAATCTTGTAAACCCACTTTGTACCAATGTCATTTTTTCCTTTTGGCAATTCACATAACTCTCAAGTATCATTCCTATGTATGGAATCCATTTTTGATTGCATAGCACTCATCCATTGTGGATCGTCACATGCATCTTCAAAAGAAAGTGGCTCTTCATTACATGCTATAGCAATAAGAGAATAATCCACAAAAGAGATGCTTTCCTTTAACCATACATCATGCCATTTCAAGAAGAGTTCTATTTTTACGCTTGGCAACACCATTTTGCTGAGGTGTATATGGCACCGTACATTGGTGTGAAATACCTCTTTCACAAAGAAAAGCATTAAACTCATGTGACATGTATTCACCACCACGATCCATGCATAGAGTCAAAAGCTTTTGTGAAGAAAAATTTTCAGCCATAGCTAAAAATGCTTTGAAGCAGGAAAATACCTCATTCTTTGCTTTCATAGGATAAAACCCATGTATGGCGAGTAGCATCATCAATGAAGGTAACAAAATATACATGCTTCCCAAAAGATGGAGTCTTGATGGGACCACATACATCATTATGAACAAGTTGCAATTTTCTTGTAGTGTGTGTATGACCATCTTTTGGAAAAGAAGCACGATGCATTTTTCCACCTTTTGAATGGACTCAAGTGTAGGCAAGCCAATAACCATGTCCTTCTTTTGCAAGTAAAGCAAACTATTGAAGTTCAAGTGACCAAAACGAGCATGCCAAAGCTCCATTTCAGCCATGGAAGAAGTATGAGCAACCAAGGCATTCGAGGCAGCCCTCTTGTATGTATCCATGCGACACAAACCATTACATAATGTACTGGACATCACGATAACATCGCCATTGCTGAAATCATGAACTATACACTTATCATCAACAAAGTGTACATGAAGTCCAGCTTTGGCAATCAATGGAACTGAAATTAAGTTCTTCTTTATACTGGGCACATACAATGCATTTTTCAAGAGAATCACACCTCCATTTGTAGCTGTAAGCTCAATTTCTCCTACTCCAATGATAGGATAAGAGGCATTGTTTGCACACACCACATGTCCTCCTCAGTTGGTGCATCTTTTAAAGAGGCAAAAAATCTTTTGCATAATGTTATGTGCTTTGAAGCACCACTATCAAAGAAGCAATCCAAATCCACCTCACTCACAACCATACATTTAGAATGCAAAGAAGCATCATAATGACATGTAACAATACATGCCCAAAAATCTTGAGCCATGTTAATTTCATCATTCTTTATATTTGTTGAATTTTCAGCAATAGACATGCCAGATTCCTTCTTTTTTCATTGCATTTAGCAAGCTTTCTACACTCATGTTGGCATACAAGTCATAAGAAGAGCATACAAGCACAAAGGAATAGTCATGCACAATACGGCAACAAGGCCCAATCTTTTTTTTTCATAAACAATTTCCAACTCAAGTGATTTTCATCACTACACACTCATTGTAAATCCCGTTTTTGGTAGAATAGACTCCATTTTTTTCAAGCCGAGGAGTCCTTGAGCTTAAGGAGTACTAGAATTAGCTACATACCAATTTTCATAATTTTTAGACTCCGTTTGAGCCCTCAAATAGGCTCTATAACCTAATTTTTAACTAGGCCAGACACTAGGTCTGGACAAGGCCAAAGCTAGTCAAAAAACTATAAAAAGAGCTAGAGAGCTCATTTTTGAGGTTAGATTGTTAGTAATTTGAGATTATGTAAGAGACTTTTTGACTAATTCAAAGAACTCCATTGTTCCTCTCCTTGTTCTTGCCTTGTGTGCACGTGTGTGTGTATGTGTGTGCATGTTTGTGTGCTTCTCACTCACACACTTGTGTCATTACTTGCTCATAGTCTTCATACTAGTCCTCACGTCTCCACGGATTGACAATTATGAGGTGGATCTCCTCACGTTGGTACTTGCCATTGTGCTAGAGTGACACCAAATTTGGCGCTGTTGTCGGGGAGAGAGCTTCAAGGACGAGAGTGTGATGGTAAGACATAGAGTTGAGACATTGGAGTCATAGGTAATATCCTTTCTTTTCCTTATTTTTCTTCATTTTTTCTTGTTTTTGCATCACCATCATCATTCCCACCATCTCCCACCTCCATCTCCATCTTCACAAAAAAATTCAGTTTTTGGTCATATTCCACTCCCTACCTCATTTCCCTCATTTCAGTTGTGAGAGAGAGCAAGAGAGAGCTTGTGCGCTATCAGTTTTTGTGTGTTTTTGAGCTTTTGCTGCAAGTTTTAGCTGTACCATCATCTCCAGTAGCTTGCCTAGGTACGACAAAACTCTGCACGGGTCTCGAGACGATGACCTCTGTCTATCGCGACAGACAAAAAAACTTAGTATTTTTTGAATGCATGCTTGGCACAATAACCTACACCACTAGGGCACTCCAAATCACTAGAAGTGTCAAAAAAATTTGCGTTTTTTTAGTCTATCACGACAAACAGTGTCTATCGTGACAAATAGCATCTATCGTGATAGACACCATCTATGGTGACAAACAACACCCCACGACACAGTCGTCTATCGTGGAAGACACCTTCTATCGCGATAGACAGAGCCCACGACAGACGATAGACCCCGTCTATTGTGGCAGACACCCGTCTATCACGACAGACAGAGAACCATGATAGATACCGTCTATCGCGACAGACACTGTCTATCGCAACACACCAAAAGCATGACAGACGGCAGACTCAGTCTATTGTGACAGACACTATCTATCGTGATAGACAAGACCCCACGATAGAGACCGTCTATCGCGACAGACACCATCTATCGCGACAGACACCGTCTATCGTGACAGACCAAACCACGACAGACGACAGACCCCGTCTATCGTGACAGACACCCATCTATCACGACAGACAAGACCCCACGATAGAGACTGTCTATCGCCACAGACACTGTCTATCGCCACAGACACTGTCTATCGCGACAGACAGGCCCACGATAGACGACAGACTCAGTCTATCGCGATAGACACACGTCTATCGTGACAGAGAGAGAACCACGATAGACACTGTCTATCATGATAGACAGACCCTCAGGACAGCCAGTGTCTATCACGACAAACACCATCTATCGTGATAGACAGACATTTTCGGGAAAAAAATAAAGGGGTAAATTTTTTGAAAATTTAGGCTAAAATTTGGGCATATTTGCATACTCAATTACTCATACACTTTCAAGGCCTTAGAAAATTGCATTAAACTCGTGAAAGGTCCTGATTGTCTGTTTTAAGCCCCTGAACCCTGAACTGTCATAACTTTTTCATATGAAATCTGTTTTTTGAGCTCTAGGGCTTGTCTGAAAGCTCTAGGGCTCTAAGAACAATACGTTAATTTTCAGATAGGATATTTTGAAGTTGACCCTCTGAGGGGTAGCTACACCAAGGGAGCTCTAGAGACAATTTTTTGGGCAATACAAAAGGGGAAACAAGGGTCATTGAAAGTGTCTGTATCAAGTTGTTTGTCAATTAAAGGTAAAAACTTGTGCTAAACTTGGAATGTTTACAGGATCATAGAGAGCTTTTGGAGGAATCAAAGCAAGTGCCATTGTGTGCAAGCTTGGGAACGCGCTTCCTGGGCAGACAAGCATAGCAAGGAGGAGCGACTTGAGGTTGGAACATCTCTCAACCCCCTCAGTCCATTCTTAGCATAGGCTAAGTGCGAGTAGTTGTCCTAATTGACTAGGGGTACGATAGGAATACTCAAGTTCTAAGAGCCTCTAACTCCTCAAGTCCAAGAATAGGCTAAATTGCAGTCAAGGGACAACTTAAAGGAAAAGAACTTAAACTAAGTGGACGAAGAACATCAAGTACGACACATTCAAGTACTCCGGACGATGCTAAATTAAAGACAAGCACACAGACAAAGGAACTCAAAAGGAACAAGTGATTGGTATCAAAGAATCAGCAACGTGTTTGTACAAGGATCATTGGGTTAATTGGAAGGGCATATGAACCTTAGATCAGGAAGACACCTAGGGAGAGATAGTCAAAGTATTAGATCATTCGAGGCTAGTGTCAACCATACAGCCATATCTTGGGCCCAACAGTTGAGTGATTACCCCTACGCTCTAGACTCAGAAACTAGTCACTCTGAGATGTCTTATAACATGGAAAGACCTGTAGGTAGCTCAGGAGTGGCATACCTAGAAAGACCTGAAGGTCCCTACAAAACTCGATTGGAGTATAGCAGGACCAACCGCTTAGGTGCACGCATCTATGAGGATGGTCTGAGAAGATCTGTTGTCCTAATTAAAAACCCAGAACAGCCCATTGGACTAGAACACCCTCAAGTTCGAAAATGGTTCCTACATAGATAAAGAAGGAACAATGTATGTGGTCACCAGCCAACCTGAAAGGACGGATGAATTGGCAACATAATCACTGAACCTGAAGTAGGGGACATAGAGCAAGGGAACTTAGGAAAAGAGCCAAAAACCCCTCGAGCCAACTCGGTTCTAACGAGAATAATCACTCTAGAGTGGGTTCCCCAAGACAATAGGAGCATAGAATTGCTCGTGAATCGAGAGACAGATGAGGCTTTTTGGAGGTATAAGCCTGAGAAGCCTAATGAAGTAGGAGCTCTTACCATCTATGAATTCAAAGATCCTAATAGCCCAGGCAAAGTGACCTACTTAGATGGTGCTTCGGAGAGGATTTTTGTGGTCTCAGAGCATGGAAGACATGCATAAACTTGGAAGGGAGAATTTGGTTTTCCCCAACCTCGATCCACTGTGTCTTATGGTCACCAAGGAGCTGGAACATCTCAGGATCATGGAACTCAAAGAGAGAGGAGTAGAGATAGACCCGAGGTGAGCTTTGCTAACCCACTTGGAAGGGAGAGAACGAGGATAGAGATGGATAGGATGAACAGGGAGAGACATAGGGATCCGAGGAATCCAAGAAATACAGACGAATTCCCTCTTCCAATGCCTAGAGAACACACTAGAACCTTAAGGCCCACACAATTGGTTAAATCCATGAAGAATTGCTTCGATGGCACAGGTGGCCCATATGACCATGTAGCAGGGTTTAGGCAAGTCTTGAGAACTGAGCAAGTTGAAGCCCTGTTCACTCAATACAATGCTTTTGGCCTAACCCTCAAAAACACTGCCTTGACTTGGTTTCAACCGCTTCACCAAGGTCAATTCAAAAATATAGATCAACTGCTTGAAGCATTCATCACTGAGTTTTCCAAGAGTGCTATTAGGCATAACACATCCTCCCTGATATACAGCTTTAAGCAAACACCTCAAGAGATAGTGAGGCTCGCAGGAAGAAGGTTTAGGCAATACCTAGAGAGATGCCCTATTCTAGAGTTACCCACTCTAGCCAAACAAGTGCCTTGTTTCTAGATGGATTGTTAAGTACCAAACTGAGATCATATGTGTAGTTAAAGGACACTAGATCCATAGAAGAGTGTGTACACATGTGCATAGATATCGAAGATAATCTAAAGGAGGAATTGGAGCTCTCAAAGATCTATAAAGATTTAGATAGTTCCACTAGCGTGGCTTCCTCACAATCCATGTTGATTGAGGATCTAGCAGAGAAGGTAGCTCAGAAATTAGGAGACTCTAGCAAGCAGATCCCCAGATTTGCCCCAGGAAAATGATGCTATACTTGTGGAGGAGACCATATGGCTAGTGTGTGCCCTATCATGGCTCAACCCCAAGTTAATCCTAACAACCAATACTGCACCATAGAAAAGAGATACACCAATCACACTGCACAAGACTGCCCATATAACAAACAAGCTATTAGACAAAATTATCCTCAACCATATCCACAACAAGGAAAATACCAAAATCAGTACCCACAACAGCAGTATGGTAGGCCCCAACAACCCTATCAACCACCCTATCAAGGGCAGCAAAGACCTCAACTAGTCCTAGTGCAGCAACCCCCACCCCCCGCCAATGTGATCCTAGTGAAGTATGCAGCTACAGAAGAAAATCTAAATAGAGCTTTAGTGCCAGTGACACCATCGCTTTCAGAAAGTGACCCAAGTGATCATAGTTTTGACTCTACCATATCGAGAGCCCACAAGCTTACTAGATGTAGCCACGGGAGCATAATGAGTCATACTATTATGATGAACCGAGTGAATCTAGTTGAGAGCCAGAATATGTGAATGTCATGTATGCAAACCCCAACTATAGACCTCAACCTAGGCAGATAAAACCTCCATTTCCTAGAGGACCATTCTAGCGATGTCAAGGAGATCACCTCATTCGTGATTGTCCTCTACTTGCACCTACACAAACCCAACCTGTGACAATTCAAGGCTTTTGTCCCGATTTTGGGAAGAAGCACTTGTTACGAGAGTGTCCAAAGAACCCAAACAATATGCCAAAAATTGCCCCTCAATGTTATTGGGCTAGTGGTAGGCTCCATGGGAAGTGTGACTTCCATGGCCCCGGTGCAAGTCATCACAAGAGCTCAGGCACTTAAGCGAAACCAAGACTTAGGCCAGGAAAAGAATGTGGAGGTTAGCGAGACTGAGAGCCAGAATAAGAAGAGGATAAGAGCTTGGAGAGAAAGCCATGAACGCATGAAAAGGCAATGGGCAAAGAAGATGAGCGAACTACAGGAAAGTCTGCGAGGGACCAAAGCCAAAATCATAGAAATCACATCTCAAATGCACTCTCACACATCACCCCCATTACCATCCCCATCACCATCCTTTCCCCAACCTTCTAATCCACCGCACGTAACCCACCCACCACCCAGAGTAGGATCAGTCTTAGCAGATCCCACTCTCGAGGACATAGATATGATGCTTAGATCATATCACGCCAGGATCCTGGAAGGGCCAAATGTAACGGATCATGAAAGATGTTACCCTAGATCTGACCTAGAGCTTGAACGAACCAAGTTGTGTGCCAAGTTGGTGGAATTAGCTCAAGCCATGTTTGAGGTCAGTCGCCTCTTCAATTGCTCTAGCTCCAATAGAACACCATTGCATTTTGATGGTCTATTAGACAAATTGGAGATGATAATTGCAAAGTCTGGAAAAGGAGCCAACTCGCAGGCTAAGGAGAGGGCAAGTGATAGAATAAGCATTCCTCCCAAGGAAGCTTATGTGCCTAACTCCACTAAACCAGACACCTCTTCTTCTATGAATCGATATTCTACAGAATTCCTACGAGAGATTCAAGAAGAGAAATGGGCTAAAGAAAGCGAAGATCCTCCTCCAATTGAACTTGTGGATGATGCGCATGACCAATTCCCACAAGACATTCCTTCCCTTTGTGGAGAGCAGGAGAGTGCCCACTCTCAGGAGAGATTAGATTTTGAGTCTAATTCCTTACAAGAACTACCCCATTTCACAAGTCCATGGGAAGCTAAGTCTACTTGCATAAGAGCACCCACAATCATGATAAGAAACGAAGACTCAATCATACCCAGGAACACAAAGGTAGTGAAGAATACTAAAGTGCATTGTAATCTCACTTTAGAAGAACTACTCAAGCTTAAGCTTAAATTGTGGAAACATGTAGCCAAGCAAGTGCCAGACATAGCAAAACCTCATTCCCAGGTAAGATCTCATAGGACAGTGCCAGAAATACCCTTGGACAAGATAGGGGACATGAGCGAAGGATAAGAAGGAAACACCTATCTCCCTATCACTCATCAGGTTACACAACCAAGGCAATTTTGGAATCAGGCGCAGGAGTTGCAATTGCTACCACTTCCCTATGGAAGCGATGGGGCAAGCCAACACTCAAGCCCACCAGAATGAAGCTACAAATGGCCGATGGTCACATTGAAAGACCCGTAGGGCTACTAGAAGGAATAACTCTCACCACTTGTGGTGTAGAGTTTGAGCATACTTTTGCTATATGTGATTTTAGCAAAAATCAAGCCTACGAGATGATTCTAGGAAGACCATTCTTGAGACAATTGCAAGTAGTACAAGATTGGGGGACCAATTCTTTATATTTGCAACACTTGGGTATCACAACCACAGTGAATCTCAAAGATTTCTCTCATAGAGACGTGCCCCCCATTCAATGATATCCCATCCATAGAGCCACAGATGATACAGAGTCAGTGCATTCCATAGGATCAAGATCATCTTGGATGCATGAAGACACTCACTTATGGATGTGTAAAGTGGCCGAAGAGGAAGAGAAAAGGGAAAAGGCAAGAGAGGTAGGTGCGAAGAAAATGCATAGACCACTACAAGACCCAGCCTATGCACCTGTAGTATTTCCTAATGAAGAGTTTGAGCCTCATGGTTGGGCAGAAATCTTAGCAAGTATGGATGTAGCCATCAATGAAGAGCAGTGAACACCCCATTGTGGCGAGGATGGCTATGACATTTCTGTCTTCACAATAGAGCCAATCATGTGTGATCCAATTATTGAAGAAGTGAACGTAGCACTGATGCATTCGAGGATGCAAGTGACTCCGATCTAGAGTCAATCATTATGGACCCACCCTTTGCATCAGATGAGGAATATTTTTATGAAGTAGAAGCTCACCCTCAGAGACACAAAGAAATTACAAATGAGGTGAGATTAACCACACAAGTGACCACTAAGAACGAAGGCAAGAAGAGAAAGAAGAGAGAAGTCACACCCGAGGAAGAAGAATCTTTGTTTAAGGTCCCTAAAAATTTCAAGAAGTATGAAGTTGAAGATAGGAGAGTCATGATAAGAATGCCTAAACATCAAGTCGTCATAGAAGAGGCCTATGATAATAAAGAAACTACAAAGAAAATCATAGTGACCATAGAAGAAGGTGAAGAATGATGTACCTACATAGGACATGACCTAAGTGAAGAGGAGGAGCAAGAGTTGGTAGCCTTGCTAAGAGAATATAGAGATGTTTTTGCATGGAGTTACAAGGACCTGAAAGGTCTAGACCCTGACATATGCTCACATA
Organism: Ceratopteris richardii; assembly: GCA_020310875.1. Classification (NCBI taxonomy): domain Eukaryota; kingdom Viridiplantae; phylum Streptophyta; class Polypodiopsida; order Polypodiales; family Pteridaceae; genus Ceratopteris; species Ceratopteris richardii. The sequence goes on from CM035406.1 coordinate 105,906,583, forward strand.
CGATCCCCATGACCTCAGAGGCCAGACCCTCTAAACAAAAGCCATACACATACAATGACAACTATGCTGCCAAGATCAAAGAAGAGATAGATCGCTTGGTGAAAGCTGGATTTATCTATGAAATCGAGCACACTGAGTGGGTATCCTCCATTGTAGTGGTGCCCAAAAAAATGGCAAATCATGTGTATGCATTAACTTGAAGAAGGTTAATGCAGCCACTATCAGAGATAGTTATTCGCTTCCTATCACTAAGCATCTATTAGAAAGGGTAGCATGCAAGGAAGTGTACAACTTCCTGGATGGGTTCTCTGGTTACAATCAAGGATCCATTGCACCAGAAGATCAGCATAAGATGGCTTTTGCCATAGAGTGGGGCATATTTTCCTTTCGAGTAATGCCATTTGGTCTAACCAATGCACCGGCAACCTTCTAGAGACTGATGTGCCATGTGTTTAAAGAGTTCCTGAGGAAGAATTTGGAAGTCTATGGTCATGATCTCTGTGCTCATTCCAACATTAGATAGACACATATACTTGAACTCAAGCAAATCTTTGACAAATGTAGAGAATATCAAGTCTACCTAAACCTAGAAAAGTGTGTTTTCATGGTCAGGCAAGGCAAGATTCTAGGACACATAGTGTCGAAGAACGGCATATCCACTGACGAAGAGAAAGTGAGAGCTATCACAGAACTACCTTGGCCAAGGAATGTCAAGGAAATGCAAGCTTTCATGGGGCATTGTGGTTATTACCGACGTTTCATACACATGTATGCCATCATTGCAAAGCCTCTGTACGGACTCTTGACCAATTTTGAGTGGACTGATGAATGTGAGAAATCTTTCAATGAGCTTAAACGACGATTATGTTCAGCACCAATCTTGACTACACTAGATTGGAACAAGCCATTCCATGTCCATGTGGATGCATCCAATTATGCTATTGGGTGTGTACTTGCACAACCAACTAGTGAAGGTAATATGGATCTTCCAATTGCCTATGCTAGTAGACAATTGAATGTAGCTGAACAAAACTATACCACCACCGAACGAGAAGGGTTAGGCATGGTATATGCAGTTAAAAAGTGTAAACACTATTTGCTTGCAAATAAGTTTATTTTTTTTACTGATCATCAAGCTCTACTTTACTTGGTAAACAAGCCATGCAATACAGGTAGATTAGTAAGATGGTTCCTCTTACTAATGGAATATGACTTTGAGGTAGTGGTGAGGAAGGGCAAGTCTCATTTGAGAGTAGACCATCTCTCGAGGCTCACATCCGGAGAGGCTCCACAAGGAGTATCAGATGACCTTCCTGATGCTTACTTGTTTAATTTGGAAGTTGTACCACAGTGGGCCAAGACCTTAGCACCAGTACTGACATATGGACCTAAACATCCAGTAGTAAACACTCAAGATAGGGAGGTAGTAAAAGCCCAAAAGTACCATATCATGGCAGGGAGTATGTACAAGTACACAAATCAAGGAATATTATCTTGTTGTGTGGAGGAGGATGAGTACGTGAAGTGGTTGCAATTAGCACATGTGGGTGCATTAGAACAACACTACTTGAGGCAAATACCTTTATAGACACTAAAGAGACTCGGAGTGCACTGGCCAACCATGGAAGCAGACGTCCATAGGATGTGCAAAGAGTGCCCAATCTGCCGTACTAAACCACCAGTGGAACATGCCACTCTTTATCGAGTGTCTTTAGTGCCAGATTGGAGTGAACCATTAGTAGCCTTCCTGAGAACGAAAGCATTCCCTCAAGAGATGACTTTGACTAGACAAAGGAGCTTAGAACAAGAGGCATTAGACTATGCTCTCATTGGAGATAATCTATACAGACGCGAAAAAGATGGGTATCTTAGATTGTGTGTCCACGAGAGTGAATCTCTAAAGATCTTGGAGACCGCTCACCAAGGTGTAGCAAGAGGATACTTCGGGCGAGATCGGGTGATTAAGGCAATACTATTTGCAGGGCTTTGGTGGCCAACCCTTCACATGGATGCGCATACCTACGTGAAGAGGTGTGATGTTTGTCAGTGAACTCAATATCCTATACGCAAAGATGAGATGCAATTGAAACCCATGATGGGCGGACGTGCATTTTCTAAATGGGGAATAGACTTTGTTGGTCCTATTAATCCCCCAGCCAAGGGTTCACATGCTGAATACATCATTGTGGCCACATACTATCTAACCAAGTGGGTAGAAGTGAAAGCCACAATGAAGAATGATGCTCAAACGACAACAAAGTTCTTATTTGAGAATGTGTTCACTAGATACGGGATGGCAATAGATTTAGTGAGTGATAGAGGCACACACTTCTTGAATGAAGTCATTGAGAACCTTCTCCAAGAATTCTTGGTAATACATAAGAAGTCGGCTCCCTATCATCCAGAAGCTAATGGACAGGCTGAGAGCACAAATAAGATTCTATGCAATGTACTGACAAAATTGGTTAATAATAAACGGTCTGATTGGGATAAATAACTACAACATGTTGTTTGGGCATACAGAGTTTTCTATAAAACGATACTCCAAGCCACACCCTTTCAGATGGTGTTCGGCCAAAATGCGGTGCTACCATTGGACTTTCTAATACCTACATTGAAAGTAGCACAAGAGCATGACTGGACAGGCCATGAGCTCTTCTCTAGAATCTTCGATCTTGAACGATTGGGTGAAACACGATTGAGAGTTGCAACAAGAATTTATGCAGCCAAGAAGAGACAAAAACATATTTTGACGCACATGTGAAGGATAAGGGCTTGAAAGCAGGAGACCTAGTCCTAGTCTACACTTTGAAGCAACATGCACGGAAATTAGAGAAGAGAGGCTATGGACCAATCATTATCAGTCGGATCTCCACAAGTGGAGCAATTCAACTAGCCACTCTAGAAGGCGACATCCTACCAAGTTACATCAGTGGATGCAGAGTCAAGTTATATCAAGAACCCCTTACGGAGGAGATGTTAAATCGACTCAATACTGCAAAGAAACATAAAGAAGAGGAAAAGCGAATTTGAGAAGAAGCACAGGTAGAAGCTTTAGAATGCATCCGATGAATGAAAGTGAGTAGACAAGGTAGAGATCAGCCTATGCCTGACACTCAAGAATCTCTAGGTTATCACATGGCCATGTGCGAGGCTTCAGGTGAACGTTCCCATAGGATAGTCGATCGATGACCCTTTGTGACCCTAGAGGTAGGACGAGGAGAGAGTGCAAGAACTATAAAGGCTTTAATTGACTTAGGAGAAGCCACTAGTGCAGTTCGACTTTCTTACTCCCAAGAATTGCAATTGAAGGTCAATCCTATAGAGGCATATCTCATAGGGTTGGGAGGCATGGAAACCCCTTGCATGGGTGAGTGGAATTGCCCCTCTACATTCGAGAGGTTCTAATGGCAGTCAAAGTGCTAGTATGTGAAGACGAGGATCTTATTGGAGACTTAAACCCCGTATCAAACCGCCTGACCCAATTTTGTAAATTAGTCCCCTCTGATGTAGGTGCATTCTGAGTACATTGCACATCCAAAGTATGCATCTAGGTTGAACACTAACCTACTAACCAACATTCTCACACATCACAAACACTCCACCCACTAACCCCTAACCACTTGAAATGTCATGTTAGTATTGTGGAGGGAACACCATAACATCCTGTTTCCTATGCAATGATAATATGCCTCTCTTCTTCTAACATGTTGGAAGCAGCCAGAGGCACAGACGACGTGGAAGCATGTAACGACGGAGCAGTGAGCCAGTGGAATCTTTTTTCAAAGAATCATGTTTTAAAAATACTTTTCAAAAACCTCCAACATTGATTTTTATCACTAATGTAACATATGTAACATAGAAAAACCCTTTTCTTAATTTCTCGCTCCATTGTGCAAGCCGAGGAGTCCTCGAGCTTGAGGAGCTTAGGTAGAACAAGCGTATCAATTTTCGTTATTTTTAGACACTATGCTGGTCACTAGATGTGAAATCGATCAAAACTAGTCTAGAAACTATAAAAAGAGCTAGAGAGCTCATTTTTGAGGTTAGCTTGTTTGAGGGTAGAGTTCTTTTGAGCTTGTAATAGTGTTCTTGAGTAATAGAGTTGATTTCTCACCTTCCATTGTGTCTTGCTTGTCTCTTCGTAGTGTGTGTGTATGTGTGTGTGCATTTCTATGCTTCTCACCTTCACTCTCACTTCATCTCACATTCACGATCTTCATATCACTCCTATCTCTTCCACAGATTGACATTAAAGAGGTGGAGCTTCTTAACGTGGTTCTCACCATTGTGCTAGAGCAACACCAAATTTGGCGCCGTTGCCGGGGATCGAGTCTAGGACGAATGTGTGATGGTAAGAGTATAGCAAGAAGTAGCGTTGGAAGGTAAAAATTTCAGTTTTTGTGGTTGTTTTTACTTAGTTTTTAGTGTTTTTCACCTCCCCCACACTCCATCTTCATCACCGCATCATCATCTTCATCTCCAAAAAAATCAAAAAATTCACCATATCCACCCATTCTCCTCATTTCCCCTCATTTGTGCATGCGAGAGAGTGAGAGAGAGCTTTTGTGCTTGCATGTGTTTTTGTTTTCTTGAGTTTTCTTGCAGGTATAGAGCTCCAGTGCATCAGGAAAGCTTGGAAAAGGTAAAATCTTCCGTTTCTATCAGAAATTTCCGACTGTGTCAGACCATCGCGATGGTCTGCAAAGTTCGAATTTTGAGGAAGGCGAGTTCACCACCGTGTAGGCGACCCCTGCGTGTATAGGAATCCATAGCTGCATCTCAAAAAATTGCATTTTGGTGGACCATCGCGACGGTCTCAAACCATCGCGATTGTGTCACACCATCGCGATAGGCTCACGCCATCGCGACGGCTCGGCCGGACCATCGTGACGGTCTCACGCCATCGCGACGGTTCATTTGGACCATCGTGACGGTTCGCGGACCATCGCGACTGTTCGGTTGACCCCACACCATCGCGATTGGCTCACGCCATCGCGCCGACGGTGCCACGTGGCAAGCTAGACCATCGCGACGGTTCACACTTCACGCCATCGCGACGACACCCTTACACCATCGCGACAACTCGAATTTTGGACCATCGCGATTGGCTCAAGCCATTGCGCTTTGACCATCGCGATTGGCTCAAGCCATCGCATCTGTGACCATCATGACGGTTCACTTTGGACCATCACGATTGTTCACGTTGACCGTTGACTGATGCCATCGCGATTGTCCACCTGATCGAGCCATCGCGATTGCTCACTTTTGGACCATCCCGACCGTGCACTTCAGACCATCGCGACGGTTCGCGCATCACGCCATCGCGATTGTTCACCTTCACGCCATCGCAACGGTCCCAGACCATCGCGATTGTCTCACGCCATCGAGATTGTCCACCCCAAACGCAAATTTTAGGGTTTCATTTTTTGGCCAATTTTGGGGCTATTTTTGGGAAATTTTTGGGTGATTAGACTCATAGGAGACCCCTTAGCTCATATTTGGAGAAAAACCTATTTGTCAGTTTTTACCCCCCAGGGCCTGAACGCTCATATCTTCCTCATCCGAAGTCCGTTTTTTGAGCTTAATAGCTTGTTAGAAAGCTCTTTACGAGTACTACATGAGCTCAACTGTTTTTTTTTTCTTAAAGAATACGTCTATTTTTAGATAAGCTATTTTGAGGTTGACCTAGTTTGGGACTAGAAAGCCAGGGGGCAAGCATTAAAAAGTTGGGCAAAAGGGAAGGGACTTAAAAAGTGTATAAACTCAAGTGCTTGATCATCCATTCGTGAATTGGTCTAATATTGGATTTTTCCAGGTCTAGCAAGGGCAATCAAAGGCAACCAAAGCAAGGTAGTGAAGGGCATAAAGCTTGGGAAGCGCGGCTTCTTGGGCATCAGAGCAACCAGAAAAGCTGACTCGAGGTTGGAAGATTACTCAACCCCCTCAGTCAATTCTTAGCTTAGGATAAACGGTAGCATTGTGGAGTAAAGACGATAGGAACGCCTTAAGTTCAAGAGAATTAAATTTATCAAGTTCAAGACTAAAGATAAAGGGGTGTAACACGAAAACCTAAAGGAAAGAACATAAGTCTGACGGAACGAGAACTCAAAGTCCCATGGAAAGTCGAATTCCTGACGCATACATTAAGACAAGAATCTAAAGAAATCTAAAAAGAATCAAGACAGTAATAACAAAGAATCATGGACGATCTGAGCGTGTACTGAGTGTGCAAGGAAAAAAATTAATGAACCTTAGATCGGGCAAACATATAGGTAAGTCAGACCGACGAAGCCTTAGATCATCAGAGGCAAGTGTAAGAACTACTGCACGATCGTGGGCTCAACAATTGAACACTAGTTATCCCTACGAGAGCACAGATACTAGTGATTCAGAAATGGCATTTAGCACAGATAGACCAGAAGGAGGGTCGAATGTAGCCTATTTAGAAAAACCAGAAGGACCCTATAGAACGCAACTAGAGTTTCTCCGAACCAACCGCTTAGGTGCTCGCATCTATGAGGATGGTTTGCGAAGGCAAGTGGTGCAAATGCACAACCCCGATCAACCCATTGGATTGGAACATCCAGTGGTGAAATTTGAGAAAGACGCGTACATAGACAAAGAAGGAACAATGTACATCTTAAGTACGCAGCCAAACAATACCAACGAGTTTGGCGTGATTCAGCTAGAGACAGAAACTAAATCTCAAGGAAAAGAACCATTAGAAGAGCCTAGAACACCTAGAGGGAAATCTGTACTGACACGAGTACTAATCCCAGAATGGATCTCTCAGGACAACAGAAGCATAGAGTTGTTTGTAAATGAAGAAACTGATGAAGCCTTTTGGAGATACAAGACAGAACTACTTAGTGAAGTAGGAATCATCACGATATACGAGTTCAAGGACCCGGATACACCTGGAAAGGTTGTATACCTGGATGAGACTTCAGAAAGAGTCTTTGTGGTGCCTGACCACGCTAAAAACACATACACATGGAGAGGTGAATTGGTATTCCCTCCATCTAGAACGAACATGAACACAAGTCAACAAGGGGCAGGAACATCATCAGCCCATGGAAATCAAAGAGAGAAAAATAAAGAAAGACCCGAAGTAAGCTTCACTCATCCCGTAGGGAGAGATAGAACAACCACGGACACTAATAGAGCGGATAGACAAAGAGATCATGGAATACCAGGTGGTAGAGATGATTTTCCTCTACCTAGACCACGTGAACACGCAAGAATATTGAGACCCACTCAGTTAGTGAAATCCATGAAAAAATATTTTGATGGGACAGGAGATCCCTATGACCATGTCGCAGAATTCAAGCAAGTACTAAGAGCAGAACAAGTCGAAGACATGTTCACGCAATACAACGCATTTGGACTAACGTTAAAAAATACCGCTTTAACTTGGTTCCAACCATTGCAACAAAGGCAATTTAGGGACATCCATCACCTTTTAGAGTCATTCATCACTGAATTCTCTAAAAGTGGGATTAGACATGACACGTCTTCATTGATTCATAGCTTTAAACAGACCCCTCAGGAAACAGTCAGACTGACAGGACGTAGGTTTAGACAATATGTTGAACGATGTCCAATGCAAGAGCTACCCTCACAGACCAAACAAGTGTCATTGTTTCTAGATGGCTTGTTGAGCTCTAAACTACGCTCCTATGTGTACCTAAAAGAACCCAGAACGCTAGAGCAATGTGTAAGAATTTGTATAGACATTGAGGACAACTTAGGAGACGAGTTGGAACTCTCAAAGGTCTATAAGGACTCAGACTGTTCATCTCTAGCATCCACAAAATTGTCTAACTCGATAGAAGACCTAGCAAAAAAAGTGGCCCAGAAACTAGGAGTTTCTAGTAAACCTAGGGTACTAACAAACAAGCGTTGTTACACCTGTGGTGGTGATCATATGGCAAATGTGTGCCCCAATGCAACACAACCTCAAGCCAACCCTAGTGGCCAATACTGTACAATTGAGAGAAGATACTCGAATCATACGGCTCAGGACTGCCCATACAACAAACAGACCGTGAGACAGAACTACCCGCAAGCATACACACAGCCAGGTAGGTATCAAGGCCAATACAATGCTCAACCTTATTACTATAGGCCTCCTCAGAACTACCCTTACCAGGCTCAACAGAGACCGCAACCTGTCTTAGCTCAGCAGCCACCCCCACCAGCTAATGTCATCTCAGTCAAATACGCTGCTGCAGAAGAGAACCTAAGTAGGGCCTTAGTGCCTTCTTCACCTTTGATCAGAGAGAGTGACCCAAACTCAAACAGTTTTGACTCTACGCATGTAGATAGTCCACCCGCATATTACACGGAGTCACCAGAACATGTGGAGACATATCATTACGATAGTCCACCAGTGGAACCTAGTTGGGAGCCAGACTATGCTAATGTGATGTACACAAACCCAAATCCACGGCCCCAAGTAAGACAACAGAGACCACAGGGCCCTAGAGGACCATGCTTTAGGTGCCAGGAGATCACTTCATAAAGGATTGTCCACATCCTCCTATAGCAGGGCAATCACAGTACTATAACATCCAAGGCTTTTGTGCCGATTGTGGTAAAAAGCACATCATAAAAGATTGTCCTAAGAACCTAGTTAACGCTTCAAATGTGACACCGATCAACGTGATAGGCATTGTAAACAACGAAGATGGATCCAACCCTACTTACATGCCTATCCAAGCTATCACCAGAGCCCAGGCGCTCTTACAAAACCAACAGTTTAATCAAGAGAAAGCAGCCGGAAGTAGTGAAGTTGCAGAATCTAGCAGTAAAAAGACAAAATCTTGGAAAGATTCTAGAGAAAGGATAAAGAGAAAATGGAGTAAAAAGATAATTGAGTTGGAAGGAAGTTTGAAGGAATCTAGAGCCAAAATCCTAGAATTGACTTCACAGGAATTGAATCAAGAGAATCCAGCTCAGACATCAGGATCAGTTTTAGCGGAACCCATACCAGAAAATCTAGACATGATGTTTCGTGCATATCAGGCTAGATTAAAAGAGGGACCTCAGGTAGTTGAAATGAGTAAAAACTACCCTCGAGCTGATCTAGAAATTGAGAGAACTAAACTTTGCATGAAGATGGTAGAGTTAGCACAAGCTTTGTTCGAAGCCTCTAGATATCTTAATTGGAATAACATGGCAAAACCGGAATTACACTTTCAAGGACTAATGGAGAGGCTAGAATACTTGATAGAGAGCAAAGAGAAAAAGGATTAGCACAGGAACCCTAGTGTCCCAGAGACACAAGAAAGGAATGCACCATCCCTGTCTCAAGTACCCAATACAGAAAGTCAAGACAATTTGTCTTCCATACATAGGTACTCACATGAATTTTTGAGAGAAATCCAAGAAGAGAAGTGGAGAAAAGAACAAGGAACCCATCCTCCTATTCAAGAAATAGATGACTTGCAGGAACAATTTCCCCAAGACATTCCCTCTATTTACGATGGTGTAGAGGAGGAACAACTGAGTGAACACATAGGATTTGAATCTAATTCTTTACAAGAATTACCTCAGTTCACAGGACCTTGGGAAGCAAAGTCTATTAGTATGAGAGCACCCACGATAATAGTGAGGAACGAAGAATCAGTAATCCCTAGAAACACGGAAGTGATCAAGAATACCAAAGTACAATGTAACCTCACTCTAGAGGAGTTGCTGAAGATAAAACCAGAACTGTGGAAACATGTAGCAAATCAATTCCCTGAGCTTGCTACTACTCCCTCACAAATAGGATCACAAAATAAGGTACCAGAGATACCCGTAGAAAAGATTGGAGATGTAAGCGAAGGAGAGGAAGGTAACACTTATCTTCCGATAACCCATCAGGGCTACACCACGAAAGCCATCTTAGATTCAGGAGCCGGAGTAGCCATAGCTACCATCGCTTTATGGAAACGTTGGGGTAAGCCAGCATTAAGACCCACCAGGATGAAGCTACAAATGGCTGACGGACACATAGAAAAACCATTAGGCTTATTAGAAGGCATATCTCTCACCACTTGTGGTGTAGAATTTGAGCATACTTTCGCCATTTGTGACTTTGCAAAAAATCATGCTTATGAGATGATATTGGGATGACCATTCATGCGTCAGTTGCAAATTGTACAAGATTGGGGAACTAATTCGTTGTCCTTGCAACATTTAGGAGTGACTACCAAAGTCAATCTTAAAGACTATTCACATAGAGACGTACCCCCAATACAATGGAATACCATCCATAAGACACAAGTAGAAACAAAATTCGTGCACTCATTAGTGTAAAGTTGCAAAACAAGAGGAAGGAAGATTAGAAGCAAGGACCTTAGGTGCAGAACAACATCCACGAACCCTTCAAGATCCAGCCTACGCACCTGTAGTATTCCCTGACGAAGAGTTTGAACCCCATGGTTCGGCAGAAATCCTAGCAACCATGGATGTAGCCATCAATGAAGAACAATGGACACCCCACTGTGACGAGGATGGCTATGATATCTTAGTTTTCACGATAGAGCCAATCATGTGCGATGCAATTTTAGAAGAATGTGAACCTAACACTGATGCATTTGAGGATGCGAGTGATTTCGATTTAGAATCAATTATCATGAACTCACCCTTTGCATCAGAGGAAGAATATTTTTTCGAAGTAGAAACTCACCCTCAGAGACAGGAAGAAGTTATGAATGATGTGAGAATCGCCACTCAAGTGACTAACAAGAGTGAAGGAAAGAAAAGAAAGAAGAAAGAAACCATGTCAGAAAAAGAAGAATCTTTGTTTGAAGTACCCGAGAATTTCAAGAAATATGAAATTGAAGATAGAAGAATCATGGTACGAATGCCTAATAGAAAGGCGAATGACGGACAAGTATATGATAACCGAGAGAAAACCAAGAAAATAATAGTTGCTATAGAAGGAGAAGAAGAAAAATGTACATACATAGGGCATGATTTGACGAAGGAAGAAGAAGAAGAGCTAGTGGCCCTATTGCGCGAATATAGAGATGTGTTCGCTTGGAGTTACAAAGATTTGAAAGGAGTAGATCCAGATATATGCTCTCATAGAATCCCTATGACTCCAGATGCAAAACCGACAAAACAGAAACCTTACACGTACAATGATAACTACGCTGCGAAGATTAAAGAGGAGATAGATCGGCTGATAGAAGCAGGATTCATTTACGAGATTGAGCATACCGAATGGGTATCCCCTATTGTGGTAGTGCCCAAGAAGAATGGAAAATTGCATGTGTGTATTAACCTTAAAAAAGTTAATGCCACCACAATTAGAGACAGTTATCCTCTTCCTATCACGGAACACTTATTGGAAAGAGTTGCGGGCAAGGAAGTTTACAGCTTCCTTGATGGTTTCTCAGGCTATAATCAAGTAGCCATTGCTCCAGAAGATCAACACAAGACGGCTTTTGCCACTGAATGGGGCATATTTGCATTTCGTGTAATGCCTTTTGGGCTAACAAATGCACCCGCCACTTTCCAGCGACTCATGTGTCATGTTTTTAAGGAATTCTTACGCAAGAGTTTGGAAGTTTATGTCGATGACATATGTGCTCATTCTAATATCAGGTAGACGCATATCCCAAAGTTAAGGCAAATATTTGACAAATGTCGAGAATATCAGGTTTGTTTGAACCCAGAAAAGTGCGTTTTCATGGTCAGACAAGGCAAAATTCTAGGACACATTGTGTCAAAAAATGGAATCTCTACGGATGAGGAAAAAGTGAAGGTGATTGCAGATCTACCTAGGCCGACGAACATCAAAGAGGTACAGGCATTTATGGGCCATTGCGGCTATTATAGGAGATTCATACACATGTATGCAATCATAGCCAAGCCTTTGTACTCTCTTTTAACCAATTTTGAATGGACAGATGAATGTGAAAATTCATTCAATGAACTTAAACGACGCTTGTGCTCAGCACCTATATTGACTACCCCAGATTGGAGTAAGCCATTCCATGTACATGTGGATGCATCCAATTACGCCATAGGATGTGTGTTAGCACAACCCACGAATGAAGGTAATATAGATCTCCCCATAGCTTACCTAACCTTGAGATATCACCAGAATGGGCTAAGCCTATAGTCCCTATTCTGACATACGGACCCAAGAATCCTAAGATAAAGATCAAAGAAGGAGAGATTACCAAGTCTCAGAGATACCAAATCATAGCAAGAAGCATATATAAACAGGATAATCAAAAGATTCTTGCTTGTTGTGTAGATGAATCAGAACATGCAAATTGGTTGCAATTAGCACATGTAGGTGCATTAAAGCAACATCATTCGAAACATCGAACATTACAGACTCTGCATAGACTAGGAGTATATTGGCCTTCGATGGAAGCAGATGTCTACAGGTTGTGTAAGGAATGCAATGTTTGTTGTGAAAGACCACCAATAGAGCATGCTACATTATGTCACGTGTCTCTCACACCAGACTGGAGTGAACCATTAGTGACATACTTGAGGACGAAGACATTCCCTCAAGGAATGACCTTAGCTCGACAACGCAGTCTGGAGCAGGAAGCTCAAGACTATTCACTTATTGGCGATAATCTATACAAAAGAGGACAAGATGGGTATCTAAGACAATGTGTTCACGAAAGCGATTATCTAAGCATACTAGAAACTGCACACCAAGGTGTTGCAGGAGGTCATTTTGGACCAGATAGGATCATCAAAGCCATCCTCTTTGCAGGATTATGGTGACCCACTCTTCACATGGATGCACATACCTATGTTAAGAGATGTGATGTGTGCCAAAGAAATCAGTTTCCGACTCGCAGAGATGAAATGCCATTGAAACCCATGATGGGAGGACATGCATTTTCTAAGTGGGGTATAGACTTTGTAGGACCCATTAACCCCCCTGCAAAAGGTACACATGCAGAATACATTATTGTCGCGATAGATTATCTTACGAAATGGGTAGAGGCAAAAGCCACAAAAAAGAATGATGCACACACAACTGCAAAATTCTTATTTAAAAATGTCTTTACAAGATATGGATTGCCTATAGAGTTAGTGAGCGATCGCGGAACTCACTTTCTAAACCAAGTCATTGAATATTTGTTACAGGATTTTATGGTGATTCACAAGAAATCCGCACCATATCATCCTCAGGCCAATGGTCAGGCTGAAAGCACTAATAAGATCCTTTGTAACGTACTGAAGAAACTCGTGAACAACAAACGTTCAGATTGGGACAAACAGTTACACCACGCTGTTTGGGCATATCGAGTGGCCTACAAGACTGTACTCAATGCAACTCCCTTTCAAATGGTTTTTGGTCAGAATGTTGTGCTTCCTTTGGACTTCTTGATACCGACCCTTAAGGTTGCACAAGAACATCAGTGGACCGGCCATGAATTATCATCAAGAATAATGGACTTGGAACGATTAGGAGAAACCAGGTTAAAGGCAGCAGCAGGAATATATGCAGCGAAGAAGCGACAGAAAGCATATTTTGATGCACATGTGAAAGATAAAGGCCTAAAAGAAGGAGATTTAGTTCTAGTATATACGCTAAAGCAACACGCACGTAAGTTAGAAAAGCGAGGTTATGGACCTATGATCATTAACAGACTCTCGACAAGTGGAGCAGTACAGTTAGCCACCTTAGAAGGAGACATAATGCCTAATTACATTAGTGGTTGTAGAGTCAAGTTATATCAGGAACCTCTTACTAAGGATATGCTTAGACGACTCACATTGGCAAAGAAGTGTAAGGAGGAAGAAAATAGAATACGAGCGGAAGCTCAGGCAGAAGCAATAGAACGCATTAAGCGCATGAAGCTAAGAAGACAAGGACTAGGGAGAGAACATTATAACCATCTGGAAACAGCACCCAGATACCCCATGGCTATGTGTGAGGTAAAGTCATGAACTCATCCTAGCATAGTGGACAGGAGACCGTTCGTTACAGTCAGGCTAGAGCACGGCAACCCTTGCCAATAGCTCAGGGCTTTAATTGACTCAAGTGTTGCGACTAGTGCGATTAGATGGTCCCACTATAAGGACTCAGGAATAGAAATGCAGCCAATTGAGGCATACCTCATAGGCCTAGGAGGCATGGAAACCCCTTGCATGGGTGAGGTGGACCTTCCTATCCTCATTAAGGATGTGACCATGACAGCGAAGCTACTAGTGTGCCATGATGACGACCTGATAGAACCCCTAATCCTTGGCCAAGATTGGCTATACGATCACTCAGTGGACCTAAATCTTAGACAAGGCTCCTTACATATTGGAACCTTAGAGCAAAAGCGAGATATACCGCTTGACTTCCCTAACGGCATTCCAACTGAGGTTTGTAACCCTAGACCCTATGAAATACATGCGACGGAAGACCAAAAGATCTTGGGTCAGCTCAGTCACGTTACGTCTACACCAACCCACTCGGGCTTGGCTATAGACAGTTGTCAATCAGAAGGACGACAGGAGATCTTCCTTGGGGCTTCCTGCAAACTAGAAGGGGCAATTACCCAACCGCTAGGGCAGATGGACACAATCAACGGTCAGGTGGGTTGCATCAGCGGCCAAATGAGCTCAATACCCTGCGGTGCTCATCCTTCCAAACTTGCTGCGGACTGGCCTAGATTAAAGATAAAGAACAAATCACTTCCTAATGGGCAAGTCACGCAAGTGTTGGATCTCCCTTCTTTTCCAAAGCAGAGCATCCAATGGACCTCTCAAACCCAACCACGAAGGAGTCAACCACAACACAGGAACCCAGACCGACGACACCACCAGATAAGGCAAGGAAAGCAGCAGTATCAACATCACAGAACAAGTGGCACGAGACAAATATGGGTACCAAAAGAACAGAAAGCATCGATAGATTTCAACAACTTAGACATTGATAAGAAGAAGTCAAAGCAGAAGCAGAGTCAGTATTCAAAGTCCCCTCGATCTTCTTCTACAAGTACAAATACTCGGCAGATTTGGATCGCCAAGAAGTATCTTATCAATCGACCCACACCCACGCAGATTTGGGTACCCAAACAATGTATTATAGCCCAACCCTCAAGCCATGTAATATATACCCCTCAGAAATCTTTTCATCCTTCAATACCACCAAACCCGATACCACTTTTTGTCCCTCAGCAGAAACACACCACCCACTCAAAGACTCTTAGGAAATGGATACCGAAACGTATCCAGACGTCTTCTTGTACCCCATTATCTAACAATTCTCCCACCCCGTTTAAACTCCACCCTTGTAATAATTCACCCTCAACCAAACCTTGTATGAATTCATACACCAAAACCCCACATCATGCATAATAAAAGCTCATCAAGAAATGTATGTATAATCTGACCATGTAGGCGTCTAGAGACCTGCATTAGTTTTGCAAAAAAAATCATAGCATCAATCACTTCACAACACCTGGCTACACGGGTTACACATCGGTTATGGAAAGGGATTGCGGTCTCACCTTAATGGGATCATAATTAATTTCCATGCTAATGTGCTAATCTTTTGTAGCAGATCTTTTCCATTAGCTCGTCAATCATCATGCAAACCGAAGAAGGACCATCAGAAGCTGGCCCAAGCACACCAATGGCCAATATTGGAGAATTACTCGCGGAATCTCATCCGACGATGCAACCACCAGAGTTTCAAGGTTTTCCAGGACCCATGCCAATCGACGATCCTCCTAGAGGATATACTGAGAAGATTCATCGTAACTCTCACTGGTTTCAAGGCCTAGCAGGACCCTTAGCAGATGCTGATTTCATATTTGAGGCCAATTTGGCATTTGATTTACGCACATGGGCCAAGTACCAGTTCTTTTCAAGAGAATTTGAAGGACTGCACAATACACAAGATTTAACGCACATTTGGGCACGAGCGGGATTTACAGAATATTCTAGTGACCCTTTGCCTAAACCCGATTTTTACAGATGCTTTTACCTAGTAACCACCTTGACAGCTTCAGAGAACAAGGATCTACCCGGCACATTCATGTTACCATCCTTGGTAAATGACCCTCCATTAAGAAGGTTTTATTTGTCTAAAGATTTAATTTGCGCAGCTCTCAAAATACATGGAACGCATACTCCGACGGAGCGAGAACGGCTAGTCCCAGAGCAGATGAAACGTGGTGACGTAACTAAGTGGGAGGATATTTCAGCTATAACCTTTGAGCTCTCCAAGCCATTGCGGATATGCATGCAGCATTTTGCTTTCCCAGCTCAGGATCGTTTTACCATGCCCCACAAAAGAATCTGGTTTGGATTATACTTAGCATGTACTGGACCTCAAACGGTTGATCTAGCTAGCTGGATAATTGATCAGCTCTATTTGGCACAACATAGATGGGAACGAAAGAAAGTCATCAATGGATGCTGTGCGCTTACGAGAATTATATATATGTGCTTGGCGTATGACTTACCGATTGAGCGAGCCATGACAAGTGAGGAACTGAAAGCATTCAAAGGGACCACTAAGAAGGCTAGAAAGTCTAGCAAAGGCAGAGCCGGAAAGCGGATGAGAGGCACTATCCCGTGCTTACAAGTCCCAAAATCACCCTCACCACAACCATCTCCAGAGCAGTCACCGACAGCAGCCACTCCCACAGTACAACCTATTCGTATCAGATTATCCAGACCAGTGGTAACGGAGGGCACCACCAGTACTGTTGAACCTCAAGCAGCCACTGCTCCAGAACCTACAACCACGACAATAGAACTTCCCACCCCTATTGGTGCGGAAGCTTTCTCTTTTCCAATGCCCCATTTAGAAGCAGAACAAACAGCACCACTGGATCCAACTTTTGATTTTGAAATGCCCGATGCATTCTCCAATGAGTTCCAGTTTTCAGAAGGACAACTGTTTTCTCAAGAATATGAAAGGCATAGCTACCCTAACACACCCAGGGATCAGCGACAAGGACAGATTGTGTCTAGCTCTGATGATGAAAGAACAGCAACCGATGACGACCAAGGCGATGACGAAGCCAGCCAGGGCACTCACGAATCCCAAGAACATGAACAGACAGATGGCCAAGGCCAACAAACAGACACACATGGTGATACAAGTACCCATGAAGATGAAACTTACGAAGCAGCAGCTTACACACTGGCTATTAAGAAGCTGTATAGAACTATGGAAAAAGTTTGGGCACGCAAAAAGGTGACTGAGGAAGAGAGTCAAGCGATAATAGAAGAGGAACTTGTCACAGGCGGATTCAAAGATGCATACATCAAAGGATTTAGAGAGTTGGTCAAATCAGTAGGCTCCAACGAAGCACTTAGGTACTTGCAAAGAAAGCCACTACCACAGTTTGACCCCCGCTGAGTACGACTACTTTCAAAGCCCGGCGAATACATTCGTGTACCAACAGGAGCAGAGTCTTCAGAACAAGCCAGGGAGGCACGCCTCGTACCCTCGTTGGCAGCAGAAACCATCCTTGTAGATTCCCCACCCCGCGCTACAACTGTACATACCTCAGTAGTCACTGAAGTTCCGACCACCCCACCCGCTCCTCCATCACCGCCCGTCCATCCAGCCTCCCCCCTTCACCCTCCTTCCCCCCGACTAACATCTTCTATCGCTGGTGGCATAGCAGAAATCGTCTTTACGACCACTCACCCCACAACTCCAAGACCCCTTTTTCCATTCCCACCGCCATTAACCTTCTCCCGAGTCTCACCTCCCCGACCCACTGTAACCCCTATTTCCCCTTTCCACCAAGCTGCTCCAGCCAGCCCCCCTGTAAATTACTCCTCAACCTTTGTAAATCCCGTATTTACACCAGCACAAGCACCCACAGTCACACCCATATTCACAGTCACCGCACTGGACACGTCCAATGACATGGACATCTCACCACCCACTGCACCATCATTCACTTCACTCACGACACAAACATATTTAGGCACCTCACAATTTTCCACAATCACCACAACATCCACCTTCCCACCCCCATTCCCCATTCCCGTTGCATCTACACCCACTGCATCTTCATTTAGCACCCCATTAATACTATCACCCACTGTAGATAATGCATTTCGACAAATGTTCATGTGTATGACACAAGTAAGAGATGAGTTCACATCTCTTGGCGATAATTACCAGCAGCTGCAAAGGACAACCAATGACTTACAGTCGCAGCTTAATTTATTGTCTATTGAGAATGCCTCACTAAACAGCCGATACCAAGAATTACGAGAGGCCTATCATAAATTAGAACTAGAAAGGGAAGAAAAGACCAAGGAAGCCACTGCTGACCTGGATAACTTATTACGAGCCCAGACAGTCCGCAATGCAACGCTAACACAAAACATGGGCTTACTCAGAAGACATCTAGCAGTAGCAAAGGAAGAAAACCAGCGCTTACAGGACCAGAATCGAGAAAACTTAGAAGCAGCCCTAGACCATCCAGACCAACCACTCAGTCCTAGCCGATTCAAAGCCATTCCCTCAGATTCGATGAGGATGCTGCTAGAAGATCATGTAAGACTGCTAGATGAATACGACCGCATGAACGAGGAGTTACAGAAACTCAAAGAAGATCATAAATTACTCCAGTTATGAGCACCGGCACAACTAGACATACCAGGACCTGTGGACCCCTCTCCTGACATCTTAGAGGAACTCAACGCATTACGGGCCCAGGTATCAAACCTTCAATCAAGGATTGCAGTATATGAAGCACCACCAAGGCCAGATTCCCCACCTGAGCTTCCAGCTGAGGAAGAAATTGTCACCATCCCGGTGGAGGAAACATTTGAAGAGGCGTACGAGCCACAACCCATCCCAGGCGGACGTGTCACGACCGAAGGCCAGATGACTTACGAACTCCCGACCCCCGCGTGGATGAAGACTATTGAGGAACTTGGGACAACGCACTTAGCTAGAGTAGAGGCACAATTACATGCCATGGCGATGATAGAAGAAAGAATTTTACAGTCTCCATTCTTTGATCATTTGGCCCCGCGACGATACATATCTGGGCATGAGCTACAGTATAAACCGTATTTTATGTTAATGGCCGAATACCAGTTAGCCATTGAGAAAGAAACCGGTAAGAAACCATCGCATGCAACTCAATTCGAGGAGGACGATCTACCACTCGATGCGCAGCAAGGAGAGATCTATCAACCAGAGTGGCGAAAAGATTTACTACAGCAGTATCCAGAAATGATGAGTACATGGGTAAAGGCACCTTTGCACTTAAAGTACAACCCATGTTGGGGACCAGTACCACGACGCCGCTCCTGTACAGCTTTTGCTATTAAGGTACAAAACAATAAACACTGCCAGGACTGGTTGAATTACCCCTATTTTAAGCCACCCATTGAGTTACCAACTGTAGGCTACATGATGGCTACAATTCGCCACTCGCTCCCTAGATTAAAGCATACGGATGATATAGCGGCGCATATGACTGTCAAAATCTTTAACATGATGCAAATGATTTTTAAAGTCTTCCGACGCGTCAAGGCACCTCATGTAAACACCCCGGGCTTTGAGCATGGCAATTTCGATCTGGTATATGATATGAGTACAACGCCATCGCTACGGGTGTGTTATGCCTGGCATTGCAGAATAAAGTACCTACCGGCGTGCTACAAGCAGACATTCGAAGAGATGTTCACAACCGGCTTCTGGGAATACCATTCCGAGGTATTCATAAGCAAGCCTACACATTTATTACACTTATTTGCCTGTGAACGAATGGTCTATTCCACACACTATCAGCTCCCGCCACCAGAAGAACCGCAACCAATAGACTGGGAGAAACTCGAGGCCGATCTGGCCCGAGGCATTCGTATCTCCAAGCATACCCTCGCTCATGACCTCCTACAAAACTATATCCGGCAGACCTCACAACAAGGTTCTGTCAGGGACGACAGAAGCGAGAGGGAGGGGGGTGTTGGAAGCAGCCAGAGGCACAGACGACGTGGAAGCATGTAAGGACGGAGCAGTGAGCCAGTGGAATCTTTTTTCAAAGAATCATGTTTTAAAAATACTTTTCAAAAACCTCCAACAGTGATTTTTATCACTAATGTAACATATGTAACATAGAAAAACCCTTTTCTTAATTTCTCGCTCCATTTTGTGCAAGCCGAGGAGTCCTCGAGCTTGAGGAGCTTAGGTAGAACAAGCGTATCAATTTTCGTTATTTTTAGACACCGTTTACCCTTCCAAATAGCATCTAGGACCTAATTTTTAACTATGCCGGTCACTAGATATGAAACCAGTCAAAACTAATCTAGAAACTATAAAAAGAGCTAGAGAGCTCATTTTTGAGGTTAGCTTGTTTGAGAGTTCTTTTGAGCTTGTAATAGTGTTCTTGAGTAATAGAGTTGATTTCTCACCTTCCATTGTGTCTTGCTTGTCTCTTCGTAGTGTGTGTGTATGTGTGTATGCATTTCTATGCTTCTCACCTTCACTCTCACTTCATCTCACATTCACGATCTTCATATCACTCCTATCTCTTCCACGGATTGACATTAAGGAGGTGGAGCTTCTTAACGTGGTTCTCACCATTGTGCTAGAGCAACATAACAGATAAACATCAACAGATATAAGCAATCTCATGGTAGAAGTAGCAGGCTCGAGCTCACAGGCAGGAGTAAGTACTGTAGGGATTAATGTGGACAGTCTATCTATTGATGTGCCACCAACTGAACGACTTGTAGAGCTGCAACACCTCCAGCAAATACCTGTACCGGATCCTCCCACAAGAATCATAGAGAGAGTCCATGCAAATTCTCATTCGTTCAATGGCATGCCAGGGCCCTTAAGAGAGGCCAAGTATATCTGGGAGTCCAAGTGTGAGTATGACAAGTCATGGGTCCGATTCCAATTCTTTTCCAAGGAGTTTGAGACCCTCCAGGACACACAAGATCTTCAGACCATATGGTAGCGTGCAGGGTTGGCGGAGTACGTTGCAGCACCCTTACCCAAACCAGATCTCCTATGATGTTACTACTTGGTCTCAACATTACAAGCAAATGAAGAAAAGGATAAACTAGGAACATTTGTCCTTCCTTCTTTATTGGGCAACAATGAGTTGAAAAGGTTCAAACTCACATTGGAATTGGTGAGCTCTGCTTTGAATATGCACTGCACACATGTACCCTCTGAGAAGGATGCTCTCATTCGCACTAACATGTCCTGGGCACGATCGATTCACACAACCCCACAAGCAAATATGGTTCGCTCTTTACTTGGCGGAGACAGGTGCGTTACCGATTAAGCTTCCTGTATGGATTGTGGAGCAGTTCTATGAAGCAAATAAAAGGCCATCTAGAAAACTAGTGGTGAATGGCTGTTGTGCAATCACACGCATTATCTACAGATGCTTAGCATATGATGTACCCATTGAACGTGCTTTAACTTGGGCACAACTACAAATGTTTAAGAGACTCAAAACTGCCACACATAAATCCAAGCGTATGAGAGGCTCAATTCCTTGTGTCTAGACACGTGAAGTTCTGATGACTCTTGAAGTCTCGCCACGAGGGGAGGCCATTGTACCTCCCTTAACCATTAGAATATCCAGGTCTGGATCTGAAGGTACATCACAAGCTGCCCCATCGGCTCCCCCTGTACCTTCTGATTTTGAATTTGCTACGACTGGAGACGTTGAAGGGATGAGCACCTTCGACTTCGAATCATTCTTACAAAATACCCAACTCTCTGATGTAGAATTCTTTTCGGACACAGAAGAATAGGGCACCTCTTCCCAAAGACGAAGGAAATCCACAGACAGCCGCCATGTACATTGGGATGATGATCAGCAGAGAACTTTATCTCAACAACTAAAACGCTCAGAGGGAGAAGAAGAGGAAGGAGAAGAAGCAAAAGTAGAAGAAACCACCGGAACCCCAACATATACAGCAGAACTCTGAAGGCTATATCAAATCATGGAACGAGATGGTCGCAACAACTGCTCATCGAACATAGCAGTAGGATGCTCATGGCTCAGCTATTCGAGGAAGCTGGAGTTGACTCCAAATATAGCGAAGGCCTACTATTGGTGGCAAAAACATATGGGATAGTGGAAGCAGTCCGATCAGTGATCCAGAGGCCTCCTGTTCAATATGACCCACGAAGATTCCAAACATGACCACGGTCTAGTAAAAACATCCAGATTCCCATTACTACGGGGGAAGGATCTATTATTACATCCGAACCCATTGAGAAAACCTCCCAAACAACAGTAACCTCTGGCCAAGAGCTCCCAGTCACCCAGGATGAATCAACCGAACCACTACCATCGACCCCCCCACCATCACCTCCTCGAACAAAAGTTGTAAATATCACCTTGACTACCCAACCCACAGAGAAAACCTTCATTTTTTGTAGTCCCACCTCCAGTTCCACTTTGTTTTCCTCCTTTGAAAACCCTTTAGGACAACCATCATAACACAATCCTCCATAGAGCCTGCCATAGGACAACCAGCCCCCACACCCTCGGTCATAGGCCATCCCGACACTAGATCCATATTCTTCGGATTCCCTGCCACGTCCCCATGACTACTTTTGTAGAATGTTTCAAGCTACCACCCAACCCTCCTCGTCAATCCCATCCCCACCATCCATACAACACTTATTCACCACTCTCACACACACACCACCTACCATTCCGGTATACATGGTAGACACTACACTCACATCCACCCCTGAAGGTATGGACATTTCACCACCAACGGCACCTCCACCTCCCCCCACACTCCCACCTTCTCCCACCCCCCTCCACCAATTTCACTTGCACACACATCTCCTGTAGACACAACATTCACACTCCCCATTCCCCAATTCCCTCCCCTTGCATCTTCCATTGTACAAACCACACCTTCATCCATAGGCAATGCATTTGACACCATGATTGCATGTATGTCACAATTAAGGACAAAATACGATCAGCTGCACGCACATAACCAAAGGTTACAAGAACACTCTGAAGCATTACAACAATGCCTCGATACATTGGAAGAGGACAAAGACAATCTCCAAACTCAATTTCAAACCTTACAAGAGGCTCATGACATATTGGAGACACAATTTCAGAACGTAGATCAGGAAACGATCCCAGGGTTGGAAAGCCATTTGCAGATACATTTGGAAAGAAATTTCAAACTCCAGCACAATATGGCCCTGCTCAAACGACACCTAGCTTGCAGTAGTGCATGAGGAAAATAGACGTCTCCAACAACAGAACCAGGAAAACTTAGAGGCAGCCATCGAAAACACACCCGGGGCACCCATTAGTCCCTCCAAGTTTCAAGCGGTGACCCCCGAGAGCATCAGAATCATTCTTGAGGACTATGCCACTTTACTCTATGCACATGATTAGCTATCAGAAGAACTGGGTCAACTAAAGAAATGGAAGCGGGTCCCCAAGCTACTATCTCAACCACTTCACTTATCACAGACTCGGAGGCCCTACAAGATCTCCAAAAACAAGTCGCAGAATTGCAGGCACGTCTACTACAATACGAAAGACCATCATCCCCCCTGAGGTGCCCACAAAGAGGAGACAGTCTCCATTCCGGTGGAACAAATGTTTGAAGAAGAATATGATCCGCAACCCTTCCTAGGGGGACAACAAACGAAAGAAGGTCAGGATACTTTTGAAGCACCACGACCCCCATGGCTATGAGTTCTCATGAAGAGCGCACAATAGTGCAAAATCAGGCCATGAGAGTCATAGAAGAAACTATGTTACAATCTGATTACTTCAAGAACTTGTCATCTAGATGCCTTATCCTCTTATCAAAACTCCAATACAGGCCTTACTATGTTATTCTAGCCGATTATAATGCGGAAATATAGAGAGTCACGGGTAAGATTCCTTCCTGCGCTACCCAGTTTCAACCTGAAGACCTTCCTCCAGAGGTGCAGAAAGGCAAAATCCATCAACTGACATGGTGACAGAAACTTCTCGAGACATATCCTGAAATGCTGCGCACATGGAACAATGCACCTTTACATCTACTTTACAATCCATGCTACTGCCCCGTTCCACGATGCAGATCATGGAAATCATTCAACATAAAGGTACATAATAATGCTCAATGTAAGGAGTGGCTCAATTATCCGTACATAGTGCCACCGCAGGGACCACCATCGATAGCATACATGATGGCCACAATTTGACATTGGATGCCTCGACTGAAGCCCATGCCAGATGTGGCGGCCCAAATGATGCTTAAAATTTTGGATATGATTCAGGTAGTACTCAAAACCTTTAGAAATGTAGCAGCACCACAGGTACGTTTACCGGGGTTTACCAATGGAAATTACAATTTGGTGTATGACATGAGCACCACCCCCAACATTCGGGTAGCTTATGCTTGGCATACAGGAATCAAGTATCTTCCCGCATGCTATAAACAAACATTTGAAGACATGTTTTGATCAGGATTTTGGGAGTATCACTCGGAGGTGTTTGCACTTAAGCCAACACACCTGCTCCATCTATTCGCATGCGAACAAACCATGTATTCTGAGTACTACATGACTCCGCAACCAAACATCCCAAGTGCAATAAATTGGGATGCACTACAAGCTGATCTAGCAAGAGGACTACGGATAGGAGCACACGAGCTAGCCACAAATGTTATCCAATACTATATTGACCACCCTATAGAACATAGGTCTGTCACGGGCGACAGACACTAGAAAGGGGGGAGTGTTGGTACAAGTCATAAGAAGAGCATACAGGCACAAAGGAATAGTCATGCACAATATGGCAACAAGGCCCAATCATTTTTTTCATAAACAATTTCCAACTCAAGTGATTTTCATCACTACACACTCATTGTAAATCCCATTTTTGGTAGAATAGACTCCATTTTATTCAAGCCGAGGAGTCCTCAAGCTTGAGGAGTATTAGAATTAGCTACATACCAATTTTCATAATCTTTAGACTCTGTTTGAGCCCTCAAATAGTCTCTAGAACCTAATTTTTAACTAAGCCAGACACTAGGTCTGGACAAGGCCAAAGCTAGTCAAAAAACTATAAAAAGAGCTAAAGAGCTCATTTTTGAGGTTACATTGTTAGTGATTTGAGCTTATGTAAGAGACTTTTTGACTAATGCAAAGAACTCCATTGTTCCTCTCCTTGTTCTTGTCTTGTGTGCGGTGTGGATGAATGTATGCTTGGGTGTTGTAAACATAAGGACTTGTTGGTGTGGTAGCTATATAGGAGTCAAATCCTCTCGCATATTCGCTTAGTAGGAACTACACCAAGTTTAACAAAGGCAACACAATTTTTTCATGTTTTATCTCAAGAAATCTATGACTTGTATTGGTCAGTGTATTCAGACCATGACCAATGCTCCTTGACCAATACATACCAATTTTCATAATCTTTAGACTCTGTTTGAGCCCTCAAATAGTCTCTAGAACCTAATTTTTAACTAAGCCAGACACTAGGTCTGGACAAGGCCAAAGCTAGTCAAAAAACTATAAAAAGAGCTAAAGAGCTCATTTTTGAGGTTAGATTGTTAGTGATTTGAGCTTATGTAAGAGACTTTTTGACTAATGCAAAGAACTCCATTGTTCCTCTCCTTGTTCTTGTCTTGTGTGCGGTGTGGATGAATGTATGCTTGGGTGTTGTAAACAAAAGGACTTGTTGGTGTGGTAGCTATATAGGAGTCAAATCCTCTCGCATATTCGCTTAGTAGGAACTACACCAAGTTTAACAAAGGCAACACAATTTTTTCATGTTTTATCTCAAGAAATCTATGACTTGTATTGGTCAGTGTATTGAGACCATGACCAATGCTCCTTGTAATGGTACTAAACCACTTGATTCTGCTTCATGCCCACCACCTCAACAAATGGAGGTCTTTGTTGTCATCCTTATATTCCCTAGATAGAATTCTCATGGTTTTATCATTAGATGAGTGATTCTATTGATTATCAAGGCCATTAGTTTCTTTGGTTTGTTTCAATCTCTG
This sequence comes from Ceratopteris richardii, assembly GCA_020310875.1. Classification (NCBI taxonomy): domain Eukaryota; kingdom Viridiplantae; phylum Streptophyta; class Polypodiopsida; order Polypodiales; family Pteridaceae; genus Ceratopteris; species Ceratopteris richardii. The sequence continues at coordinate 105,932,551 of CM035406.1, forward strand.
TGGTTGCTCTTTATTTGTATCTATGAGTGGGTTCTTGCCCACTACACATGGTGTAATTTTCCATTTTTAATTTAATTCTCTTTGTTGCTTAAAAAAAATCAAGATGAAACATCTTAGTTCTATTCAAGTTTCGACAAGAACATAATTATGAAATCTTGGAAAAGATTTAATTAAATGTAGCATAAATATATATATTTTTTAATATAAAAGAAGTTTTGCCTTAGCCTATTCTCTCGAACTTGTATTAAATACAAGGAAGAGGAAAGTACAAGTGAAGGGCACTAGTGCCCACGAGACCCCCCAAGTCCCACAAAGCAAGGGTAGAACGCACAGAGTTTAGATGGCATTATAAAGAAGGTTAATAACTTTCTCATCAAAGTCATGCACTCACTTACATGGTAAGCTACATGCACCATACACACATTTTTGTGTGCTCTGTGTCCATACATAAATGGTACATCACACACATATCATGACATTAAGCTGGGGCTTTTTGCATATGCAAAATGCATGCATGGCTCTTTCATATGTCCACTATGTAGCAATATGGCATGTTCATCATCTCCATCTCTTTCAACTCTCCACTTTGCAGCATTTTTGCATGTTCGTCATATGATGGCATTAAGCTGGGACTTTTTGCACATGGCAAATGCATGCATGACTTTTCCATTTGTCCTCTGTCCAGCAATATGCCATGTTCGTCATCTCCATCTCTTTTCCTGCACACAATATACTTGTGTGTCCTATATGCCATGTTCGTCATCTCCAACTCTTTTCCTGCACACAGTATAATTGTGTCCTTTTAATATTCTTGAAATCTATAAACAACTCATTTACTTTCTAAAGCAACCTGCAAGGGCTTGAGGGCTCGAGTAACCGCTGCTCAACATAATTCCAGTATCCCTTTTTACAATCTACATTACAGATAGATAATGCAAGGGTTGGCCTCATCATTTTTGGGTTACCCAGAAGGCGAAAAACTCACCCAAAAGGCGGCAAGAAAGAGTGAAAGTAAGCAAGGCCAAAAGTGGCAGCGAGAGCGAGTAGGCAAAGTTGGGAGAAAGTTGATTGTATTGTTAGCGCAATGAGTGTTAAAGCTTGAACAGCCCAGCAGCTCTAGTCAAGCATATTGATGAGGATGATGCTGTTGCTGCGGAGCATGGAGCTTGGCGTAAATGTTCTGGGAGTAGAACTTTCTGGTTCTGATAACGAGGAGAAGAGAGATGAGGCAGCCTGCGAAAGAGGCGATGGCGATGATGGAGAAGGCCATTCTGAAGCAATGAGTTCCATAGCAAGTGAAGTCAGGAGGGGCTATGGAAGGTGACTTAGAAGAAGGTGCCATGGAGGGTGTAGATGCGGCCATGAGCAGCAGCTTCTCTGCTTGCCGCCTGGCCTCGTGGTCATACAAATGGCCGGCCACTTTGACATTGAGCAGGTAGGAGCCCAAGGGGCTAACAGAGCCCACGACGTTGTACAAAGTGGCGAAGTATTTGAGCCCAAAGATCTCGGAGATGACTGCATACAAAGGAGGCCACATTGCGCCAAAGCAGAAACCCACCAAGATGGATGCTGCATAGAGCGTGCCCGGCCCTGGAAATGCTATCAGCAAATGCCCCACGCTGGAGAAGCCTAGAATGAAGGAGAGCACCAGCGCACGCGAGACCCCGTATCGCCGGAGAAGATGCTCCGACCCGAAGCCTGCCGCCACCCTCCCCAAGAAATTCCAGATGCTTATCAGCGACACGCATGTGCTTATGCTCACTTTGGAGTAGCCCAGCGACTCTCCGATCTGTCCCATGTTGTCCACGGCCGCCAGTGATCCCCCTACTCCGCATGTTACTGATACGAAGAGGATCCACATGTCCAAGCTCAGCAATGCTTGAGGTATGGAATGATCCTCCCCTCTCTCAGGCCACTGCTTGAAGTACGCCCTCACCCTTGACACGCATCCCATGCTGCTACCACGCCCACTCTCTCCACATCTCATCTTCACTTGTGATGATGATGCCGATCTATGACATTCTTTCTCATCATAACTCCCTGCAGCACAACTACTTCCCTTATTCCTCTCCGTGCCATCTTGTTCGCCCACAGATTCGCCGCTGCTCTTTCGTTCGCCCACTTCGTTACTTGCACTGCAGCTTTGCATCTGCGCCTCTTTCTTGTCTCCATCGCTTACAGTGCTCCGCATCGTTGATTCTCTATTCATGTCCTCTTCACTATGCATACATGTGGGCGCCGTTAATGCCATGCAATTCGGCGGCTTCTCACTCTCTAGGGCTTCGACATTCACATTATTCTGACTGGTAGTTCTTCTTTCGCACTCGGCACGGATGGCGACCAGAGCGTTGGCCGCGACAAAGACCACAGCCACTGCTCCGAAGGCCTTATACGCCTGAGTGGGCAGCTGGGACAGGGCATTCTCCAGGATAATGGCGACCGTGAGGAATCCAGCGAGTGCCAGTGCCAAGTAGAGCAAGAAGAAGAAATGCCTGTCGTGGTTCTCTTTCAGATCTATGTCCATGCGCCGGATGAAGAACATGAACAAGAGAATGATGAGGGAAGGAAGCCAAGCAAGGAAGAGGATCATGTCAGTGGTATCTTGGCCATAGATGGCGTGATAGATCTGGACGAAGACAGCGCCGCTGAGGCCGATACAACCTTTGGTGAGGCCGAGGACGATGCCCCTACTGAGGGGGAAGTTCTTGACGCAGGCCACGAGGACTGCGGTGTTCACGAAGGTCTGAGAGTTGGCTGCTGCGAACATGTAAAATGACACGGCTCCCGCGGATGGAACAGCGACTCTGTGCGTGACAGAGAGCCATATCATGAGGTAGCCGAAGAGATTGAGAGCTGCTCCCACAGAGAGCACCATCCATGGCGGGGTCACTTCGTTCATTAGCCCCGCCAGAATGCCCACGTTCCCCCCTAGATCCTTGAAGAAGCTGATGGTGTCTATCGTCTCCTGATTGTAATGCAGCGCCGATTTGATGGCCCCCGAGTAGACGCCGAAGATGTAAGTGGCGCCCGAGAAGAGGAGCATGTAGAAGGAGACTGCTACGGCCATCCATGGTCCTCTGAGGATGCGCTTCAGGGATCCTGAGGAGGAACAGCTGCCGCAAGAGTAGAGCTTCTCCATTGCTGCGGGTTATGTCAAGTATACATTGATACATACATATAGATAAGCTCTTTCACGAGGGACCAAGAACATGATGATTAGAATTGAGATCTAGAGAAAACATTGGATGTCATGTACGACAAATCTACATACTGGCAAAATTCAGACTTTTTAGTGGATAACAACAATTACCAGAACATAAATCAGTGAGCTTTTGACTATTTGTTGAATATTGACATAAAACAGTGTGCTTGACTACAGTCTACTAACATCTTCCATAGCTTCTTCTTTGATTCAGCTGTCAAACAGTGTGCTTGACTACAGTCTACTAACATCTTCCATAGCTTCTTCTTTGATTCAGCTGTCGGCTCGGCTTGGCTTAACCGACTTGCCGGCATGGTTCAGTTCAAGCTGGAATCCATATCTTCATTCTTGACTTGGGAAGGTCATACACAGTCCAAGCAAAAAAATTCGATACTTTGAGTGCTCACTCTAGTCAAAGTGAATAGTGTGATGACTCATGATAAGTACAAAGTCTGCCTTTGTTTGAATCTCTTTCTCTCTCACACACGTGTTTGGTTTTTAACTTATGCAACTTGCATGCAAAAATATCTAACTTTAGGCTAGAGCTTGTTGTCAAAACCAGATTTCATGCGGTGCTGCATGTGTGTGGTACACATATATATATGTTGGTCCCTCACATAGTATTGTTGTCAAAACCAGATTTCATGCGGTGCTGCATGTGTGTGGTACACATATATATATATGTTGGTCCCTCACATAGTATTTGCAACTTGTTCAAAATCTTGATTTCATGTCTTGTTACTTTTCTGCACTACTTTTGTAAAATGGGAGGCAAATACCACAAGCTTCAAAGAGAAAAATACGATTTATTCCCTGGTTCTATGAAAAGGGATGGGATTGCATATGAGTCAAAGTCATACTCCCGCAACAACCATCAATAATACTTTTTATCTTATTAAAACATATTTGTCAGATAATTATTGGTTTGTCAACATAAAGGGCAAAAAAATAAGGCTTCGTAATTTATCAAGGTAAAATAATTTCCAATAATAAAAAGGTCTATAAACATTATTGTGAAATCAATGCACTTTGAGGGCAAGTTGGGTCGGTCCTCCTAGACACAACTACTTCAATAGCTAACTAGCAACGTGAAATGAGAGCTTTAAATTCAAGAAATCATGTGCGATTTGTTTTCAGTTTTAAAATCTAAAACTTATGAAATCTGAGCATGCCATGTTTATAATAAATGTGTTCTTTAGTCTCAGCGTAAAGTTACACCTTTTGAAAATTAGTTACGTTTTTAAGAATAATTAAGGAGTCACGATCAATGCATTGTCTGTAGGCAATTGGGCCATGATGCCATGATATGCCATGATGCCTCATGTGGCAAATCTTGCATATAGGGATTTGGTACAATGCAAGGCCCAACAAAATCTGTGGTGTGCCTCCTTGGTGCAAGCGGTGCCACCGATGCATCGAAGACCTTGTTCACCTCTTCTTCGATTGCCCCAAGTCCTGTGTTATCTGGCATCACGTGACACAGATTCTGCGTCTCTCGAACCAAATCAATTGGCAACAGGCGCTGTTGGGTGAGGCGGTTGGTTGCTCTTCTAGGCTGTGGAATGCCATCAGAGGCGAGACTCTTTGGAAAATTTGGAGGGAACGATGTGCTGTCAACTTTGGCCAAACCCCAAAGGAATGGTCGATTGAGAAATCATTGTTTCTTCTATATAAAAGAATCTCCCGAGACAAGAGATCTCCTCCTTTTAGACACCACTGTATTTATCTCCTCGTAGATAACAAGTTGAAACCCAAATGGGTCCTCCATGAAGGAGATGATAGTTTTGTACGCCTCATTTGTAACGCCCTCTAGCTTACCGAACTCGTCCCCTGCTTTGTAGGATTTGGGGGGTCCCATGGGCACTAGTCCCATTCACCTGTAACTTTTCTTCATTATTTTAATTTAAGTCCGGGAGATTAGGCCATGGCCGAACTTCCTTTTATAAAAAAAAAAAGGGAAAAGCAAAGGCAGGAGCGTGATAAATTATAATCCAATGCCTGAGAAACAGGAACCTCTCAGGAAGGAAAAGGGAAATGATAAAGGGCAGGATGATGATGATGATGATGATGGTAGGGAAATGATAAAGGGCAGGATGATGATGATGATGATGATGATGATGATGATGATGAATGGAAGGAGTAGGAGGATGATGATGAATGGAAAGAGGTCAAACAACATAACAAGAAGAAAGGAGAAGAAGAGATTGCAAACAACAAGGGAGGAAAATGAAATTCATTAATCAATGGTTGTGGAATAAGTTTCATTGCTTGGGAGTCAGAGAAAGAGGACATGGCAGATGTTGCGCAGAAGGACTAATGGAAACCTCACAGAATCAAGATGACTTGGGTGGTCAACAAGGGAGTCTTCATAGTCAGGGAAACCTAAACAAATCTGGGAGATAGTGTCACTTCATTAACTCGAATCATGAGGAAAAGCAAGAATGTGAAACCTAAACAGAATTTATCAGCATGAGAGAAACATTTTTCCACATAATAGATCCTTCTTATTAGTTAACATCAAACGCCCATAGGCTACAAAAAACTCAAACTGAAAACAGACCAAAAAATGCTAAGACTAGAAACCCGAAATATGCTCATATTAAACTTTTGCAGTCCAAAAATTACATCATGTTTTTGCACTAGAAAACTAAAAATTTATAACCATAATTCTGTAGTATAAAGGTCCAAAGAATGAGCAACAGAAAATAGAAATGCTACAGTACACGATTCTCTATAAGAAATTCTGCCACAACAAGTTGAAATTCTGTAGTAAACTCCAAATGGGTGTGGTGTAGTAGTAAGCTTTGAATGTCGTGGGCAGAGTGCATGGGTTCAAGTCCCACTCACTGAAAATGTTCGAGCATATCCAAATGTATGGCTGCCTCTATCTTACGAGGTTGAATGTGTGTGTCTTTCATTCATTGTATGCTCAAAAAAAAAAACAAATTTCGATGAGATCTCAGTGTCATCCCCTTATGGACACTACCTTAAAATCTAGTACGTATTGTTTGTTTCACTACCAGCAAAATATTTTTCTCTTTAATTGATGATGAAAAAATAAAAACCTTTAATCTAGCGGGCATGCTTTGGCGGATGTGCCTTGTACTTCTAAGTAGATGGCCAGGGTTCAAGTCTCGCCCAAGGCTGAATGCCTCAAGAGTTCTTCAAGATGGGTGCCTCTACCTTACGAGGTCGGGCGTGTATGTCTTTCCAATTCATTGTACTCTCAAAAAAAAAAAAAAAAAAAAAAAAACTTTTTGTGAAGTAGTTGCAGTTGTATCACTCGTCTTTACAATGTCCTCTTGCTGAAAACAATGAGAAAAACAACCCTCTTATTGTATTTCACATGCATCATGCTCAATACTCAAAATTCTTTCTTCATGATCAACCGAAGGTGCTACTTCCATAGCATCCTGTTCTAAAACAGCCAGTGCATTGTTAAAAAGAATCACATGAAGTTTTTGTTGATCAAAATGTTCTTTTTGTTCTATTAAACTTTTCTTTTCCAATCCTAAAACATTCAAACCAACACCTCGTATCGCCTTGTATATACAAACAATTTTTTCTCGTGATCTAAACATTTTTTCCGGGCTTTGCTCCTTTTTTGGCAGGATGCAACATTGTCTTGGTTTTCAAGTGTAAATATGGACATATAAATTGATGCGATGTACATGGCATTCTTTCCAATATACAAGTGAAATTTGTCTTCTCTCAATGATCTAAAACTATAAAAAACTTTACTATTCTTGCTTCGATATGGAAATTAAGGATGGAATTACCTGCATGGGAAATTGGTTATTAACTTATGCTATGTGTTATATACAATACTTGTGAAAAAGCTGATATTGCAGAGAAATATTTTCATTTGTAGCTTTCATTTAATAGTCTCGTTCTTGTGGTTTACTTGATTACTTGATCTCAACTAATTTGAGTTCGAAGATTGTTGTTGTGTATTCAAATGTACAACAGATTTCCTTATATCCTAATATAGCCTCTTTATGCTTTTCATGCAAAGCATATGCTCCAATACTAATGTTTCAAGCATCTTATCATATTATGTTTGGATCATCTTCAAAGAAACCAACCACATTTGGCATACATATCAATGATAAGATTTACCATCAATATAAGTTTTGAATCCCAATGTGAGCGCAGGGTAGAGAGGATAGATGCAAATGTAGTCTGCATGGGGTAAACTGCTGCAGTTTTGTATCATGCCAAAAATAAAACAAAACCTAGCAAGGTCTTGTATCATGCCAAAAAACTGCTCCAGTCTTGTATCATGCCAAAAATAAACTATGTCGTTTGCATGTAGAAACTAGGGAGGATATATATGAATGAACTAGATTATATGTTATTATCATTAAGCAAACCACACTGATAAACACACATGAATTCATGTTCTTTACATGCATGATCAATTTGATGATTTGCTACTGTCACTAATCAAACCATATTCATCGAGTACTAATATTGTAGTAGTCCTTAGGGGAAAAAATGAGCCTTGCATGGGTCTTGTAAGGATTCCTAATTTCTAGGAATTAAAAATATTAATCTAGGATATTAAGAGGCCAAAAAAAACCACTAGTGGTATTCACTAATAAATTAATATTTGATAGACATTCTTATTTGAATTCTAAAAAGGAGTTTTTTTGGCTTTTGGTTGCTTCTATTGAATGGATAAGATTGAAAGGATGAAAATGTAGAGAGAGATGCTTTGACATTCATGGGATGCTACAATAGAGAGAGAAGCTCTTACGACTGTGCTTGTGACACTCTCTATAGATTTAACGACCATTAGATTTGGCTTGATCCGATGGTTGCCCGCATTTTGGGGCTGAGAAAAGTCTAGTAGTCAATGTGTGTTGTAAGATTGGAGGCACATCTAACGATCGCCTGTGATTTGGCTGAGTGAAAAATTGGAGCACATGTGAGGCATCGGATGATCCAATCATCCAAGGGTGCATGTCAAAAGGTGTGCTCAGCTTTTGGACGTGCAACCTGAGCCATTAGATTATCTTCTGATCCAATGGTTAAAGTTATATGCTCTCAAGTTGGGAGAATTCAAATTCAAGCCATCAATTTCATACACAAGCAAAGGGTATATATGCAAATGTGCATTCTTTTGGCTGAAACACGTCTAGAACCTTCATGTCCCTTAAATCCAAGGGTTCATCTTCAAAGATGCCTTGACTTTTGCCTCCCAATCTTAACCTTCGGATCATTGAGCCAATCCAAGCTGGGCTCTGATTCATTCCCAATCCTTTCAAAACCATTCACACAGCGAAAACCATGACTTCAAGGTGGTTTTTTCCTCTTTGACCACACAAAAACCATGGAAGCCTATGCCCACTCTATGTTATTAATGGACTAGACTTAATGGACTAGACTGTGGCCACCACCCTCTTCTCATTGGTCCATCCCTTATCACTCCTTAATCTAAAAGGCCTAGCCAAGGTTCATTTTTTCCCCTAATGGCATGTCCTTGAACAATTAGTAAGATGTCTTTATTAGTAGCAAATACTCACTACCCATGATTGTTTTTTTGCCTGCCTAAAATCAACTTTACATCCATGATTGGTGTTCATGGAAGGCATTCTTTTCGGGAATCAACTTCATCTAGCAAGTGCACCCTGACACACACCTTTGAATCTCCCATTTCGGCTCCTACATTCATTTCTAACTTTCATTCATTTCATAAACTATTTCATAACCTTTTGTTTAATTATTGAACGTGATAGTACTCAATAGTTTGATCCTTTTCCTCAACTTCTATACAATAATTTAAAATAGGGAACTTACCTTTTTGATAGTCAATGTAAATGAAGAAATCCAATATTGTAATTATGCCAACACTTATAAATTCCATGTTCATCTTTGATAGTAAATCGAAATACATAATAAGAGTCAAAATCCGCAGACTAATCCACATAGATGGAACATACTTTGAAAAATAATAAAGATAATTGTTGTTGCATGCGAGTTGATAAGCTTAAAAGCTTAGGTCTCCTAGTGTTGGTAGTAGGTTTCTCCATGCTTTACAAACTATCTGAATCACTAGTGTCTTAGCTTAGGTTAAGGTTAGATTGATGGCCACCTAGTTGTTTTGACCACGACTTGGTCTTAGCTTAGGTTAAGGTTAGATTGATGGCCACCTAGTTGTTTTGACCACGACTTGGCAGTGCGATTGACACTAGCCTTTTGAGGATTTCAAACTTTATCAATCCCCATGATCTCAAGTTCATTCATTTACTCTTATCCGTGGAATTTATAGTGACCCTTTTATCTCAGTCACTTGTTCTTTGATTGTCCACTTATTTTCTTTATTCTTGTTTTTTTGTCTCACCATCTCATCATTTGGAATAACTTAAGTGTTTTGGATTTTGGCGTTTCTTTTGCTCGTCGAAGTTCTTCTCTTAATAGGTTTTTGAGTGCCACAATCAAACTTTTCAATCTTAAACTTGGCGCTCTTTAATGTGAATTGACTTGAAGGGTCCTATCATCGCCCTAAATTCTTATCCTAAGGTTGTACACTTAGCCTAGGCTAACACTTGAACAAGAGGGTTGAGTATTTTCTGACCTTAATCTCGAGCTCTACTTTAGGTTCCAATTCTCAAGATGATGTCCTAAGCAAAATTTGTGATTTGAACATTGCCATCCAATGCCCTAGAGACACTAGAAGCCTTGAAGAATATGCCACACCTTGAAAACCACCAAAAGATCATTGACAAAAAAATTACCCAAAATTTACCCTAAAGACTTGCTAAACAAGTGGTCTATCATGACAGAGAGGGTCTATCATGATAGGTCAATCTATCACGGTAGGGCACTTTGTCCTAATAAATGGGGTCTATCATGATAGAGGGGGTCTGTCGAGTTTGGTTTGTCACAATAGAGGGCTCTATCGTGATACAGAGGATCTATCATGGAGATCGATTTGTCAAGATACAATGGTCTATTGCAATAGATGAGTCTCTATCATAAATTTGATCTATTGTGTTCTTTTTTGTATATCGCAATCAATAGGGTCTATTATAATAGAATGTGTTGTCACAATAGATAGGATTTGCTACAATAGAGGGTGGTCCATCATGGTTTTGGTCAATTGTAATAGAGTGCCTTGTCGCAATAGATGGGGTATATTGCAATAGATGGTATCTATCATGGGCTTGGTCTGTCATGATAGATCAGGGTCTATCACAATAGAGTGGGCTATCATGACAAACGGGGTCTATTGCAATAAAGCAGTTTGTCATGATAAAGCAATATGTCATGACAAATGGGGTCTGCCATGATAGAACTGATCTATCGTGATTTTGGCCTATTGGGATAGAGTGAAAAACATAGAGTTCTTTCAAATGCATCTAGTGCACTCTGAAAGGAATGGGGAGCTCTTTCCTACGGTGCAGATGCAATCTCTAAATGATCAAATCTTTTATCTCTCACAATAGATCAAGACGGTTAGTGCGAATCTTGAAAAAGGCTTGTCATATCTATCTAGAGTGTTTGAGATGACGATGAAGTTGACTCCTAAAAGAAAACATTGAAAGCACACAAAATAACAAAGCACAAATATTGCTCTCTCACAAATGCAAATGAGGTGAATGAAGAAGAAGGTGTAGATATTCTCAAAACTAATACTTTTTGTACAAGATGAAGGTGGATGGAGGTGACTGGGATGCTGATGGAGGTGTAAATGAAAAAACATTTAACAAAGAACAATAAAATTTTACCTACGAAAGATTCCAAGATCTATAGTATATGCTCTTACCATTACACTTTTGTCCTGAAGCTATGCTCATCAGCAATGATGCCAAACTTTCGTTGGTATCACTCATAGGATGATGGCAAGGACTAATGTCGTCAGAGCTCCGCCTCATTATTCTCAATCTATAGAGATGTAAGGATGATACAAGGATCATGAGTGAGTGATGGTGAAGGTGAGAGGCATGCAAGATGCACACACACACAAGGAAGAGGCAAAGATTAGGAACAATGGAATGTAGATTACTTCAATTATAAGTACTAAAAAATGATCATAAAAGCTCTCTTTCTCCAGAAATCTAACAAGATTCTAACCCCAAAAATGAGCTCTCTAGCTCTACTCATAGTTTTTTCCTAGTTTTGATTAGTTTCAAACACAATGTCCAGCCTAGTGAAAATTTACGTCCTAAAGCTGATTCAAGGGCTCAAACGAGCTCTATAAATTATGAAAATTGGTATATAACTTGTAGCTAAGGTCCCCAAGCTCAAGGATTCCTTGGATTGCACAAAATGGAGCATATATTTATGGAATTGGGTTTTTTATACAATGTATTAATGATAAAAATCATTTTTTTGTACTGAGTTATGTGATCACATATTTTAATCATGGTTGAACTTTGAATTTGAATTGCAAGCCTTTATTTATGTGCCTCCTCTTCTTTGATGTGTACTTGCTTAAACATAGCTACTTGCTCCTACTTGACCGTGAGCAATATAGGGTTCACTTAAGCTTCTTGAAAGCTTTGGAGTTATTTCAAGTTACGAGTTCCACTAAATTCTAACAATTTTGCAAGGAAATTTCCTAGGAATTCATGGGTTAAACTTAATTTTAGCTTGATTTTTCTTGCAATTGAACTTCTCCTAGTGTGTTATGAGTGCTTTAACTAGTGATTGCTCAAGAAAAGTCACCAAAAGGTTCAATTTCTAGGCCTTTGCAAAGGCTGATTAGCGTAGGGAAATTTTGATTCAAAACTCAACATTCTGAGCTCTTTTTGGGGTTCTTTTTCTTGGGACTTTCTTTATAATATTATGCACTTATAAACCAACCAAAATTATGGTCAAACTTTCAAAATCTAGAAACTCTACCCAAGGCAATTTCCCTAGGGCAATCATGGTTGGAAACTTAACTTTCCTTGTGAATCTTTTTTGTCCTTTTTTACTTGATGTTATTACCTAGGGTTTTCTTAACAATCCCACACCAAAATATTGAACAAATTTGGACTCAACAATCGAGAAATCATCTTACCAATAAGCAATTTCCTCGGTTAGTAGTGGTCTTTTACTTGGTCTTTTCTTGCTCTTTTTACACCAAAATTGCGACATGTGATTCTTGTCACCTATAGAACTAGACATTTCCTTTAGTTTTCACTTTTGTTAACTTTTCCCAAGTTGATTTCTTTTCACATCTTCTTGCTCATAGCAATCATGGATCTTAGATCTTGCAGAGGCTTGTGTTTTTCTTTCAACTTCCTTCTTAAGCATCTACACTAAGCCCTTGGGAGCTATAACACACTTCAAAGTCAAGAAAAACCCCCTATTTGAAGGATGATTGCTCTATGTTTTCCTCAATTTTTTGGCCTATTTGATATGCATTTTCGCCCTCTCACACTTCTAAACACGTGTCACTCCCTCCTTTCACTTTCTTTATCATTTCCTACCAACTTAGGTGGTAAAAGGTAAACCAAATGAGGCTTATCTCCTATTTTGCAATGGGCAATTGTCCTGCCAAATGACTACTTCATGCCTTCTAGAGAACTCTAAATGTGCACTTTGGAGTTTGGTTTTCGGTCTTCCATGCTTCCCTAACCTCCACCAGCCAAAGCTTTCTAGAGAATGAAGAAAATAGGGAAAATTCATTATAAAAAGGGTAGAAATGTGAAGAGGAAGAAGAGGAAAATATGAGTTTTAATGGAAAGATTAAAAAGCGACAACCCTAAAACCTACCTTTTGCTTATTTCTACCTACCTATCTAACTATCTAATGAGGTAAAGAAGATGAAAGTGTACCATAAACACTAGCAAAGAGCACGATAAGCACATACCTCTCAAATTTGTAGGGAAACCGATTGATATTATGAAGACCGCAAGCAATAAGATGGAAGTACATGCATCTACAACAAGAGGAAGACAAGCACACACATAGGTGCATACATGCATGCACACACACACACACACTCGTGAGTAGACAAGATGTAGTATGCTTCAAGAAACTCGTTATTGCTCAAGAAAGGATACAAATCTTATAAAAGTTCTAAACTCAACACGATAATCCCAACAAATCAGATCTCTTTCACTTTTATAATTTTTTAAGGGTTTATCCATACTGTATTGTCTAGCCTATCTTTAAAGGTAGTATTTAGACATAATTTGGAGGTTGATATGATGTTCAAAAAATTATGGAATTCGGTATGGTGATTTACTTATTTCCATGAACCTCTAGTACTACTTTTCTTTTAAAATGTGGTGAAAATCCTATTATGGGGAGGGATTTGAGATGGGAAAAATTGGTAATCCCCTTTGCTTCTTCACTTCCATGCTTGTATTTTCCATTTATTGCATTCTTTGTCCTTTTATGGAGCTTTGAATGCTTTGAATTTAGGATTTTTGGTTTTCTTTTGAGCTTCCTCTAACAAGGGCACATGTGCTTAACAAGATATCTTATTCAATAACTTTCTTCAACCTCTTCTAAGAACTTAAATTCCAAAGAGAACATTGGTTCCATAATGATGGAATCCAAATAATAATGATTTGAATCTTACTTTGCTTCTACTATGTGATCTTCTTCTCTTATTTCTTCAAAAGCAATGATCATGAGAAATCCCTTAAGGTCATAGTAGTCTTCATCTCAATGTTCTATCATCATGGATTCATTAAAAAATATTTCCATAGTTGCTAAAATTTGCATCCAACCATGTGGTTCATATTCTTGCTCAAAAAAATATTTGAGGACTGTATGATGCATCTATCATGAACTACAAGATTTGTGAGATATTATGATTTACCTCTAAGTCTGCTCTTCTTTTTATCTTCTCAACAAACCCAAAAGTTCACATGTTCTTCCATCCATGATTTAGATTATGATGATTTGTTTGCAAGAGAAATCATCTGCATCTTTATGAGCTATATTCGATAGAAGAGGAGGATATATCAATGTTCAAAATTATGGAGATTGATTCTAGATGTGATTCCTAAATATTGTAGATAAAGAGCATTGCCACCTCAATCTTGAATCACTTTCAATTTATGCATAAATGTTCTTTTTAGAATCATTTCATAATCAATGGCTTGATTGAAATTCCAAATTGCTCGTGCAATAACATTCTAGTCTACACGTGCTCAATTTTACTCCTTCTAGCAACTAGATAGGCCTTTCAATGTATCCATCTACTGGTTGTAAATTTAGATGTGTAGGAAGCAATGCAGATTTTCCCATTTCCCCCATAGAAATTTAGTGTCTATTGCTACTCTTGCCACACTTTCTAAATTGTGTTTAGTTGTGTGCTTATTGAACAAGATAGGTAGATATGTGTTGCTTTCATCTCCTTCACTTTATTCCGCTACCTTGTCCACTAGCATTTGTTTCACGATCAAAATATCTATAGGTTTTTTTGTCTCTAAATTCTTATCTTGAGTAGTATTTGAGTCCAAAATTGGATATTTTTTGTGATAAGTGTAGCATTGTACATAGAAGTTCTTTTTTATTCAAGGTACATTTTACATGTGTGTTCTTTAATACCTCTAGGTTGGGTGTACTAAGTTCTATTTTTTCCACCAAGGATCTTATAGACGTTTCCTTTTATATTATGGATTTCTTCTAATATTCTCCAATGTATTGGGGCAACTCATATAAGGCCTAATCCCCATCGTCAAATTGGATAAGAGAAATACTCTTAATCAAATAACTATAAGGTAAGAACTATAAGGTTCTCATGGATACAAGCACAACAATCAATGCAATATGGATATCACCTGTACAAGAACTGCAAGTAGCTTTGCAATCAATAGACACATATAACACTAGCATAGGAGGATATGAAACACAATGTCTAAGCGAGGTAGAAACTCCACTTCACATTAGAAATGCAAGTATCCCTCTGAAATTCCTAACTTGTGAATAAAATAATCTTATACAAGAGGTGATCATAGGCCAAGAATGGTTTTATAATCACTCTAATGGATTTGTCCGCAAGGCACAATGTCTGATATAGTCAATGGTAAAGAAATGTTCACTTTCTTGGAAGATACATCCTTGCCCCAAAAGACTGTTCCAAGTCAAATGAGTCATGCTTCTGAGGTACTACCTTTAGGTCAAAAGTACACATCAAAACTAAAAGATGGGGAATTTAAAGATTTTATAGAGTGGCACATAATTCAAGAGCTCATCTTGTTCTACATCACTCAATAGAAGATGAAGCCACTTTTCCCTTGATGATCTGGGATTTGACATTGATCTAGCATTTGAGGATCAATTGGATAGAACTCTACAAGGGTTTGATAAAGCAACATGAGCAAAGAACTCAGAGAACTAAAGGGCGTATTATGTAAAGTAAAAATAGTGATTCATAAAGAGGAAGACAATCTCCTTGACATTAATAAGCCAAAATATGATTAATCAAAGGAGGAAAAGAGTTCAAATTGTCATAGCCACACACTCGCAATAGTACAAACTCCCCTTGATGCATCCTAAAGTTCACCTGGACCACTCAAGGACTTCTCATGAAGATCGTGCCACATCAAAAGCTGATCCAAGGCAACTATCAAAGAAACAATTGAAATCCAAGTGGATGAGAATGAGAAGAAATGTGAAGTTCTAGACACGTCAATCTTTGACTAGACTATATTATAGTACAATATTGCAAATCTAGATGCCAAAAAAGTTTGCTCAAACCTAAGGACATTGTTAGATCGACAGTGTGATTAATTTTAAAAACACATATTTCCACTGAACCATTTTGGTGAAGCGTTGTGATTGATCGAAGTGTCTAATACAAAGAATTGTTGCATAGTTGAGAGCTCAGTATGACGAGTCTATAGTGGGAGGATCGAGCTGTTGACAGTTTGGAGTAAACTCATGTTCTAGGTCATTGTCGTTGTTGTATTGTTGTTACAGTTAGTTAATACTATTATTGAGTTTGATTACTATTATTTTGCTAAGTATTGTGTTAGTCCAACGAAATTTGAGAAGTTATCTTGAAGTTCGATAGTGTATAAGTGTTGTTTCAGTAGTTGTAATCGAGTTCGATATTGCATGGTGAATTATAATTGTTGTTCTGTGTACTAATGTTCATTTCCATAATTGTGAGGATGCACTTATGGCAATACTGATTGAAATTAAGCTACTCAAAGACGTAATTACACAATAATTCATTAATGATCTTAACTCGCAGTTGAAACAAGTCATGATAATTCTGAGTATCAGTGGATTATCCTTGGACACCATCATAGATGAGGCTCTACAATTGGAAAATAAGCTTTGTGGTTTCACCAAAGATCTCAAATGGATTGCGGTTGCAAAAGACAAAGGTATGAATGTAGCTAAGCAAGTTTTCAGTGCGAAATGTAAGAACCCAAGACACATTGTAGCGAACTGGAGATTGACTAAACTACATTGCACAATTTGTAATACAGATAACCACAATACAACTTATTGTGTATATAATACTAAGTCCAAGAAGCGGGTAACAGTGAATGCTATCGTAATTGAATCTATACTTCACAATACTTATGTACCACCACATTTGAGGAACACCCAATATCCAAGGTATGATCAAACAAATCTGCAACAAGGATTAATACAAGAGCCACCCTAGCCACAGATAGGACCACCGAACTTTGCACTGAGGTGATCGGTAAGATGTTACTTCTATGGAAAATTGGGACATATCAGCAGAAACTATAAAGAGGCCCAAAAGTACAATAAACTTAGGAAAGAAAGAGCAACATCTATTACTAATTTGGTGATCATTGCCAATAAGGATACTCAAGCAACTTCCATATAGGCACATTTAGGTCGAATGTTACATCCTATTGTTGTAGCTTACGAACCAAGTTTTAAAGAACAAGCACAAATGATGCACATAGCACGAAAATGGGCAGCAAAAAAACCGATTGTATTTCCTCCACCATAACCAATCACGCAGAAACAAAAACCATCAACATCGTAGAGTGGAACAAATTCTAAAGTATTATGGCAAGCTTTGGAGGGTGCCCAAAACACAAAAGTAGAGGATTTATGGTCTATGTTGAAGTCCTCTGCCATCACATTGCAGCTTGGGCAACTCCCAGCCTTGGTTTTGAAGGTTCACGAACAATTCAAGAAACATTTAGGTATGTTATTTGAACCAAAAGATCCCTATGTGGTCACCCGGTGCAGGCAATTGAAGAGACTGTGGATCATATTGTACCTCTCATAACAATGTGGTACAAGAACCATCGCACTGATCGAGTGTTGATTGATGAAGGATCCAATCTTAATTAAGTCTCCTTGGAGCTATGTAAAAGGTTTGGTTGGCTTAGTTTTGAACAATTCAATTTTTCATACAAATGGCGGACCAATCTCGTGTCCACTCGGTTGGATTAGTATGTGACATTCCGAACACACTACAGGGAGCAGTTTTCTCTATGAATTTTGTAGTCCTAGACATACTTAATAACACCTATGACTATAATCTCTTATTCAGTATACCATATCTCAAACAAGCTAAAGTCCTTCAAGATTGGTCTAAGAAGGAACTGATAATTAAATATAAACATCATGAGTATCGAGTACCTCTAGATACAATGAAATCGACCAAAGTGCATGCACTTCCACACATTGCAGAACCTGTACATATGATGGATGGGTTGACAGATGATGAAGAGGGTGAATTCTTGCGAATGAATTCTGACTTATTGTCCTTAGGGGTAGTGGGTTTACAATTGCTTTTGGATGGATGGTCTCCTTCTGCCTGTATGATGACATGTGCCATAAATGATGTTGACATACTGAAACATATGATTGTCCTACCAAACCCAATTGATGAGGCTGTTCCAGACTAGGTGGAATTAGAGGATAAGCAATCTCAAAAATATACTAGTGAAGACCAACTTGTAATCTATAATTTGGGTATCGAAGATAAGCCCAAACCGGTTAAAATTAGTGTCAAACTTGATGAAGAGGAGCGGAATAAAGTGCTTCAACTACTCACAGAATTCGAGGATGTCTTCCCCTAGGATTACTAGGATATGAAGGGTATCGACCCTCATATTTATCAGCATCAAATAGTTCTGCAACTGGATACTAAACCCATCCGGCAGCCAAGTTACCATATGAACCCACATTATGCAGAGTTAGTTAAAGAGGAAGTTGATCGTCTCTTGAAAGTTGGCTTTATTATCCCAATAGAACATGCAGAGTGGATATCACCCATAGTCATCATTCCTAAAAAGAGCAAGAAGCTTCACATCTTCTTTGATTATTGAAAACTTAATAAAGTCATCACACCCGATGTTTTTCCCCTCCCTTTCCTTGATAGTATGCTTGATGATGTTGCCGGACATGAGATTCATCATTTCTGGACACATATAGTGGTTATAGCCAAGTGCGCATGGCTACTGTAGACATACCAAAAACAACTTTCATTACTTCCTAGGGAGTCTTTGCATGTATGATAATGTGGTTTGGACTTCATAATGCCTCGAGTACTTTTCAGTGCTGCATGCAGGATATTTTCTGCCCCCTATCTCACCACCTTCATGAGAGTTTTCTTAGATGATTTTTCAGTCTTAGTTAGTGAGTGGATCACTTAACTAAATTATGATTATGTTTTCTCAAGTGCAGTGAATACAAATTGTGCCTGAATCCAGAAAAAAAACTATATTCTTTGCTCAGTGTGGGAAGTTGTAGGTCATATTATCTTGAACCAAGTTATCCAAGTTGATCCTGACAAGATCAAGGTTGTATTAGAAGCTCTTGCCCCGTGGAATGCTAAGGAAGTTCTTCATTTTCTAGGGAAAATTAGGTGGCATGATCATCACCTGAGGTGGCTGGTGCATCTCATGGTTCCATTGAACAAATCAACTAATCTCCTTCCGAAAGATTTCCACTAGACACAAGACTGCTAGCTTGCTTTTGATCGCTTCAATAATTTATTGACCCCGGCCCTATTTTGCAAGCCCCAATCAGGAGGTACCATTTCATGTTTTTGTTGATGCTTCAAATATAGTTATCGATAGTGTTCTTACTTAGATTATTGATAAATGGTATAGAACAATTTACAACTAACTGAGAAATTGCCAATACGGAGAAGAATCATTTGGTGACTGAAAGGGAGTGTCTCACATTGATCTACTCCATTTAGAAGTATTGCCATTACTTATTAGGCTGAAAATTTACTTTCCATGTGGATCATGCTACTCTCATTTATTTAGTTCAAAATCAGGCTAGTACAAGTCACTAGCCGGATGGGTACTACAATTACAAGAATTTGATTTTGATATTGTGCATCGACCTAACACACACCATGCTTTAGCGGATTTTCTCTCCTAGTTGGATTTTGGTGAGGCACCTAATGTAACTAACATGAATCCTCCAGCTATTTATATGACCCAACATGCTAGTGTTGTGACACCGTGGGGTCTTGCTACCACTTACTATGATACTATTTTCTCTTTTTTGAAGATCGGACTACCCTTAGACTCCTTATCGTTACTAGAGCACTATAAGTTAGCAGCCTATATTAAGCATTTACTATTATTATAGATCAACTTTATTATTATGATCTCTCTGGTGCTTGGCTTTGTTGTGTACCCCTCCATGAGGTGCATGTGATTCTTGCTTCTTCTCATTTCGACCCCAGTGGTAGACATTTCTTAATGGATTTAACTTTCCAAAAAGTACTACAGAGTGGTTTGTGGTGGCCTACAATGATCAAAGATGTTCGATAGCATGTGCTCATATGTGATCCATTTCAGAGGATTGGGTAGCCTCTCCTGGCTAAACATTTCCCTCTTCAGCTTTTCATGCCCCTTGAACCCTTCGAGAAATGGGGCTTAGATTTTGTTGGACCCATTTCCCCTTCGATGGTTTCTAGAAATAACCAGTATATATTGACTTGCACTCACTATGCAACTAGATGGGCTGAAGCTTGGGCTTTACATAATGCTACAACGAGTACTATGGCTCGTTGTCTTACTAGAGAAGTGTTTCTACATTTTGGTTCACCTTGGAACTTGTTTTAGATCGTGGAAATCATTTTGCAAATGACTTAATTAAAGATTTAACTAGTGAATTTAATATAATCCATAAATTTAGTACACCTTATTACCCTCGGGTGAATGTTCTAGCAGAAAGTACTAATAAGAATTTATTAACTATGCTATGGAAATTAATTGAGTTCTCTCCTAAGCATTGGGATCAATTGCTTCCTTCAATTCTGGGCTTACTGTATCACATATAAAGTTGCTATTGGATTCACACCCTTCAAACTCACGTTTGGAATTGAAACAATCATGCCTATGGAAATAGTGGTCCCCAATCTTCATGTCACCATAGAATCCAAGCTCTTATCGGAACGGTCGATTTATAGCAGACTTGATGACCTCTGTGCCTTGGATGAAACTCATTTCAAAAGCTTTCTACTGATGCAAGAGATGCAAATCTGACAAGCTAGAACTCATGACCATTTCCTCAAGACATCGGTGTTATTGTCCAATTAGTATTGTTCTACAACTCAAAAGTTGACCAGAGAGCAGGGAAATTTAAAGTCATGTGGCTCGATCCCTATCGCATTGTGGCACAGATTTGTCTGGCTATGTTTTGGTTGACCACTCTTATCGGAGAACTTTTGTGAAGTCCCTTTAATGGATCAAAGCTAGACCCTTTTTGCATGCCCATCGAGAAAGAACGTCTTCTGGCGGCTCCTTAAGGGTGCACACCATCCACGTCTCACTTTCGTGTGCTTTTCTTTGCAATTATATTGTGTTTGGTGGCATTTTATTACATGTTCTCATTTTTCTTGGTGGTTGCTGCATGTTGTTACACCATCTTCCTCCTTTCCATCTCTATTTATCCTTCGGTCTTTTACTTACTTCCTTCATGGTGTGTACTTTGTGTGTAAACTATTGCACTCTGTGTGATCTTTGTGTCCTGCTTTGCGCTTTTGCTCTTATCCTTGCAACCATGGAACCCTTCCCACACCTTGCTAGGTTCAGCACTGCTATGGCTCTCGACCTAGCGGAGTATTTTCAAGTGCATGGAATGCTACCGTTCATAGTAATCATGGCACATGATGCCTTCTCACCCCCTAGCCGTGAACTTAGTCTAATGCATTGTACAGTTCCTTGCTTCCATCACCAGCTGCCTAGTTTTTGAGTCGTATATAATGTCTTGCATCACCTTAGAATGTTGGTCATACCGGAGTCACTCGGCTCCCCATAACAATGGTGAATGCCCTCTTTCCCCATCAATCATCCAATGAATATGTCATTATGTGTCATCCGCCCCCTGAATGTCAAATTCCTAGTCATTACTATCAACCTCCAAAAATGTGCCGACTGCATTTCTTGCCCCATGTATTCTGTAATTGAAGCTCTAGTCAAAGTTAGTTCCATGTTGGAAGAACAGATAGAGAAAAATACTACGTTGGAATAGGCTCTTGCGTTGATATTACGGCTAAAGTTGTTTAGTGAAAGACCAAACTAGTTGCTACCAAGGACGAACTCTTTACTAAAGCACAGGCTTTGATAGTTGAAGTTAGTATCACAATCAAATTAAAGAAGGAATTAGATGCGACTTAGAAGGAGAGGTAGTCATATTTCCAAACTATCGAGTTTCGAGCATAGCAAATTCAAAGAATGGAGAATTTATTAAATATCAGAATGAGAAGATGAAGAAGGTTGAAGCTAGTGGTGAACAGAGTCGACTTAGATGCTGAGATGCCCTCCAGAACAATTTTTACTTGCAGGAGTCATTTTTGGTCGCTTAGAGGTAGAATGTTGTTGATCAAGCAACTCTATCAAGCTCTTCAAGTTTTGATTCTCAGCTAATCAATGCGGATACTGTACAGAAGTTACTTAAAGTATTATAAAAGAAAATCAAAAAAGTTTTGAAGAAGCCTGCATAATTTATTTATAGGGCTTAGTAGATGATGACTTTTTTGCTTAGGGTTCGGATCCACCTTTTGTGCCAGTGTTAGACTGACAGTGTGATCAATTGTAAAAACACATATTTCCACTAAAGCATTTTGGTGAAGTGTTGTAATTGTCGATAGTTGTCATCGAGTTCGGTATTGCACAATGAATTATAATGGTTGTTCTATGTCCTATGAATCATTTCCATAATTATGTGTACGTGATATGTTGGAAGATTGCAATAGAGTGTGTTGGTGAATATTGTGAATGAAGACAATAGCAAGAAAACCAATAGTTTGCAAAGTGATTCTGTAAACTACCACCCAAGAACCCTACTGTTTAGTCATTCTGTGAACCAAAAAGACTAACAACAAGAAATACTCAAGTGGATACCAAAGATCCATCTGCCTTAAGCAACTCAAAGTAGCCCACCTTGTGGGTAAACACATCAAGAGAGATAACTGAAAATCAATAGAAATTCTCTCCTGTTGGATTTTGAGGTTTTCAAAAGCACGCAAACAACACAAGCAAGAAGAAGAAGCTTGGATCACAACACACAATACTAAATGTATTACCAAGTGAAGTACAAAGATAAGTGGCCCATTAGGGTTATAGGAATATATATAAGCTAGGGAAAAAACCTCCTAAAGAGGGAAAAAAGCACCCCCATGGTTCTAGTGTGTTCACACACATCACAACCAAAATATATCAACAAATCCACCTGGGAGTGATGCGGTGAACAAGGAGCTCACACACATGTAAAAAAGAGTGCCAAGCTATGTGGATCAATCCACAAAAGGAAGTAAACTCAAAGCTTTGCAGAAAGCTTCAAACTTCTCCCTAGGTCGAGCCTTTGCGAAAAGGTCCACAATGTTCTCCTATGGGCACATATGCCAAAATTATGTCTGCAAAAGAGAACCTCTCCCTCACATAATGATAGTGCACCTCAGTGTGCTTAGTGCGAGCATGGAACATGGGGTTCCTTGCAATTTCCAATGCACTCTAACTGCTAGTGAAGATGGTGGTGGTAGAAGCTTGATCAATACCCAAATCAGTCATAAGGCGTGAGATCCACACACAGTCACATTGTTAAAGCTACCCTATACTCAGCCTCATAACTATAAGTGGCCATAGTAGGCTACTTCTTACTCAACCAAGATATGCATGTGCTACCAAGCATGAAGCAAAAACGATTGGTGGACACACAAGTGTCATAGCAACCAACCCAATCAGAGTCAGAAAAAACATGTAAATCTGGCAAAAGTGATCCTTCTTTAGGATAAAACAATCCAAGTACCCGGGTACCACTCAACTTTATTGCCTACCAATGCTTGACACTTGGGCAATGCATAAACCTACTCATATGTGAGACAGCAAACTAAATATCAAGCCCAGTTATGCATAAGTAAATCAAGCATCCAATAGCCTGTTGATAGAGAACATCATCAAATGCATATCCAACATCATGAAGACTCAATTATAAACCTGTCTCCATAGGATTGGCAATAGTTTTGTAGTCTTCAAGGCCAAAATGTTGCAATAACGTGTCAATATTTTTTTTTGACATAAAGCTATTCTTCCATCAACTTGCATAAATTGAATGCCCAAATAATGATGCCAATGCCCCGAATGTGACATCTCAAAAGAGGCATGTAAATCAGCCTTAAAATCAGCAATATGCTTCTCATTAGGAATAGTGAGCAACATGTCATCAACATAGACAAAAATGATCAAAAGCACATTATTTGCATGCTTAACATATATGGTGCTCTCAGTTGGACTATTCTCAAAACCATGTGCGATCAAGTAGGCATGTATCTTTTCATATCAAGCATGTGGTGCTTGCTTCAAACCATATAATGCCCTTTTCAACCTACACACTTTGTTTTCGTGCCCATTCAGAACAGAACCACGGGGCTAGAAAACATACACTTCTTCATGTAAGTCACCATTAAGAAATGCAATTTTAATGCCCAACTGATGTACATTCCAACCATGATGAGTTGCAAGTGCACAGATGCTACAAAGAGTAGTCATTCGACATGTGGGAGCAAAGATCTCATCAAAATCAATGCCTCTTTCTTAAGCATAACCTTTTGCAACAAGCCTAGCCTTATACGTATCAAATATTCCATCAAGCTTACTATTCAGCTTGTATACCCACTGAGTGCCAATGGCCTTCTTGCCTGTTGGTGCATGACAATCATCAATTGAAGAATTATGAAGGAATGAAGTCAAGGAGCCAAGAAGAGAACAAATTCAGATGGTTGAAGGAAGGGCATATTCAGAAAATCCAAAGACATGTACACATATGTACATTAGCTGACTTATACCTTTGTCTAGTCATACACTTGTATATATTCATCTATAAATATGTTGGAAAATGTCGGGCAAATAGAGCAGAAGAAGATTAGAGAATAGGGAGAGAGAAGTTAGTGTCATTAGACACATTGTAAGTGAGTGAATTATCCATCCTCACTAGTATGTAATTTTTTCTGAAGAAATTGAGAAACTTGCGCCCGATGTTTAGCAGTCTGCTCCTTCTGTGTTTAATCTTTTGAGAAATCCTTCTGCATGTGTCTAAGTCCATAGCTAATCTATCTATGGCTAAAATTTGAGAGGTTAATTGTAATCAGGCTGAGAGAATTTTGATTAGGAACATTCATATGTAAGAATGTTCTAAGAGTCGTAAAATCTGGCGCGCATTTCATCTTCAATGAAATGATCATTGCTCAGTCCACTGTGTAAAGTTTTACACAAATGAGGGCTTAAAATCTAAGTTGGAAGGTAAGCCATCTATGGCTAAAAGATCTTGATCAAACGGGTTCAGAGCTGGGAGAACCAAAGCTAAGAAGTTGCAGGTGTCAAAGTCGCCATTGCAAGGAAGCAGTTTCAGACATAGGTAAAGTGTTTCACACATTTCTCACAGTATACTCAATCATTTTGAGAGATTTAACTTGGTAAAGTTGCGCAACCTTAAGGCGAAGTGTTGTGCAAAGTTTTATCAAAAACTTTACAGGATTGATTAGTCAATGAGTGATTAATCTGCAGCAGACTTTTCTGAAGAAGCTGAATTTTTCAGAATATTCAATTTTCTGATAAGTTGGTGAATGATCTCTAAATTTGGTGGAGTCTAAAGTTGATCTTGATATAGAGGTGATCTAAATTCAAGGTCAACTTGTTCTTTTGGAGATTAACACTCTCCATCAGTGGTATCAGAGCAGGTTGTGTCAAAATTGAAGTGAAGAAGACTCCGACTATTGCAGAAATACAAAACTTTACATTTCGAAGGTGCAAAAGGTTAAAGTGTGAAGGAAGATTGAAAGAAGACATACAAAGAGCATCAAAAGGATCAGAAGGAGCAACATTCGAAGTAAAGGTACATTCATTATCTGTAAAGGTTAAAGATTTGAAGCTACAGGTGAAGTAAAGATGGGAGATAGTCTCCAAATTGAGAAGCTGGATAGAGAGAACTATCCTGCATGGTCTATGAGGATGGAAGCTCATCTTATGAGCAAAGATTTGATAGGATATATCACAGGAGATGAAGAAAAGCCAGAATTCAGAGATCCTAGTGTTCCAACTAGGGAGGAGCTTGCAGATTTGAAGAATTGGATGAAGAAGGATGCTCAAGCAAGAAGCATCATCTACATGGCAGTCAATGACTATTTGCTTCCTCACATTAGAGGACTTGAAAGTGCATGTGACATTTGGAATGCTTTGGAAGAGCATTTCCAAAATACAACCAAATCAAGGAAGGCTTCACTATGGGCAGAATTTACTACCTTCAAGAAGAAGGCCTCACAATCAATTTCTGATTATGTGACAAAGATGAAGGACATTGCAGACTCTTTAGGTGCAGTGGATGAAGATATTGAAGAAGACAAATTGGTAAGACAAATACTCACAGGGCTAAGAGGAGATGAGAAATGGAAGCCTTTCATTTTATCTACAGAACTTTCATTAGATCACTTTACTCCTGACTTGAATCAATTGTTAGGTCATATGCTAACTTTTGAGAATGATGTCAAAGGAGATGTTGATAAGAGTGCAGGTCATGCAATGTATTCTAAAGACAAGAAGAAAGCCAACAAAGGGAAGCAACAATCAGGTGAAGAAGAAGGTACCTCAAACCAAGCAAACTTCATAAGAGGAAGAGGAAATGGCAGAAGTAGAGGAAGAGGCAGAAACAACAAAGAGAATGCAAGAGCTTGTTGGATATGTGGTAAGACCAATCATCTATCTCATGATTGTTGGCATAATAATCAAAACAATGGTAATTATCAGAACTTTAATCAAAGAGCAAGAGGTGGTAGATTTCAGAGAGGAAACTTCAGAGGTAGAGGTGGTAGGAATTCTTTTGGAAGAGGTGGAGGAAGAAGCTTCCAAAATCAATCCTATAATAACACCTACTACAACTATGCATCAGATCAAAAGGAGGACTCGACTCTCATTATGAATACATGTGAAACCTCACATGAGGACATGAGAGTGTTTTATATTGATTCAGGATGTAGTAATCATTTGAGTGGAAATATTGCTTTGATGACTGATCTAGATCATAATGCAATTAATCATACAGTTCAGACAGGTGATAATACAAAGCATAAGGTAAAGTCAATAGGTTCAGTCAAAGCTAAGGATGGGAGCACCCTTCTGAGTAAGGTACTTTATGTTCCCACAATTCCAAAGAATTTGATCAGTGTAGGTCAAATTGTGGAAAAAGGTTATGAGGTAAGGTTTACCAATGATGGAGTTTATGTGGAAGACCCTAGTCAAGGGTATAAACAAGTTATTGCAGGAAAGAAAGAAGGAAGGCTCTTCACATTGAAGGTACAAGGAAATGTTGGACATGCTATGTTCACATATGGAGAGCAGAAGGTGTCAGAATTGGATCTTTGGCACAAAAGACTTGGACACTTTAATGAAAGAGGTATCAAAGAAATGATTAACAATGATTCAGTGCTTGGAATGCCTAACATTGCAGGTCAACACATGACATACAGATGTGAGGCATGTCAATTAGGTAAGGCTCATAAGCAATCCTACTCCAAGCATGGGTTTATGTATTCAGAAAGACTTGAATTGGTGCATACAGATGTGTGGGGTCCTTCAAAGGACTTTAGTATAAATGGTTCAAGATATTATGTCATATATGTTGATGATGCTACCAGGTGGATCACAATTTATGTGATTAAAGAAAAGTTAGAAGTGTTTAACACATTTAAACACTATCATGCATATGCAGAAAGGATTACAGGTCAAAGATTGAAGAGACTAAGGTCAGATGGAGGGGGAGAGTATTTTTCAAATGAGTTCAATGATTATTTGTGGAATGCAGGTATAAAGAGAGAAGTTACTTGCAGGTACTCTCCTCAACAAAATGGGGTAGCAGAAAGAAGAAATAGGACTCTTGTTGAATTTGCAAGGTCCATGATGAAAGAGAAGAATTGCCCAAATTATTTGTGGGCAGAGGCTGTAAACACAGCTACTTATTTGGTTAATAGATTGCCTTGTAAAGCTTTGCAGGGTATGACACCATATGAAGCTTGGTGGGGTAAGAAACCTACCTTGGATCATTGCAGAATATTTGGATGCTTGGCATATGCATATGTGCCATCTCAATTGAGGCATAAGTTGGAGCCTAAGGCAGAAAAGTTTGTATTCATTGGTTATGATGATAAGCAAATGGGATACAGGTTGTGGAGTCCATCCACAAAGCAATTTATTGTATCCAAGGATGTTACATTTGATGAGCAAGGTACTTGGTATGCAGGTAAATATAATGTACATGCAGATGATGAAGAAGTAGTGGATCAAAGAAAAGGTAAAGCAAAGATTCAATTACTTGATGAAAGTGAGAGCAATGAAGTTGAAGAGAGGCCAAGGTTTGATCCAGAATGTGATGAACCAGAGACCTCAAGAAGTGCAGAAGTTAGGAGATCATCTAGGCACAAATGGCAACCTACAAGGTATAGCTATGACACTTCATTCTTAACTACTAAAGATTATGCTTATTTGATAAAAGTAGATGAAGACCCTTCTACATATGAAGAGGCCAAAGGGAAGAAGAATTGGGAAGATGCTATGCAAGAGGAGTATGATGCATTGATAGAGAATCAAACATGGGATTTGGTTCCTAAACCTAATAGTCAGAAGATCATTGGATGTAAGTGGGTTTACAAAACAAAAAGATTTGCAGATGGAAGTGTGTCTAGGTATAAAGCTAGACTTGTTGTGAAAGGGTATGCACAGACATATGGAGTGGACTATGATGAGACCTATAGTCCTGTGGCAAAGATGACAACCATCAGGACACTCATAGCAATTGCTGCTTGCAAAGGTTGGAAGTTATCTCAATTAGATGTAAAAAATGCTTTCTTGAATGGTTACATTTCAGATGAAGTCTACATGGAGCAACCAGATGGGTTCAAAGATCAAGTGAGTCCAAATTATGTGTGTAAGCTCAAGAGAGCTTTGTATGGGTTAAAGCAAGCCCCAAGGGCTTGGAATTATAGACTAGTAAAATTCTTGAATGATCTTGGATTTCAAGCATCAAAGGCAGATAGTAGCTTACTAGTCAAAGCAAGTGAAGATGGGTTCATTTATGTCTGTATTTATGTTGATGACATAATACTTACAGGAACAGATGATAAGGGAATACAAATGATCAAAAAGCAGATGGAGAAAGAGTTCAAAATCAGTGATTTGGGGAACCTATCATTCTTCTTGGGAATGGAGATTTCTTATACTCAACATGGAGTATATGTGACCCAAGAAAGGTATCTTAAAAATTTGCTAACCAAATTTAAAATGGAAGATTGCAGGGTTGCACCTACACCTTTGGAAGTGAACCATAAATTGTCTAGGTTTGGAGGAGAAGAGTTCAGAGATATGAAACTCTATCAAAGTTTGGTTGGTAGCTTGATTTATGCTACATTGACAAGGCCTGACTTGTCATATGCAGTTGGTGTGCTTTCACAATTTATGCATTGTCCTAGAAAGGAACATTGGATTGCAGGACAAAGAGTACTTAGGTACATCAAGGGTACACTCAGAGAAGGGTTGTACTATGGATTTACTTCTGATACAAGAGTGAAGATATATAGTGATGCAGATTGGGCAGGTAATGTGGATGATAGAAGATCAACACATGGATACTTGTGCTATGTAGGAGACAAATTGATTTCATGGTGTTCCAAGAAGCAACATACAGTTGCTTTGTCATCTACAGAAGCAGAATATAAAGGTATGGTGGAAGCTGCAAAAGAGGTAATATGGCTAAAGACACTTTTGAAAGTTTTTGATGTGATTCAGAGTACTCCTATTATTTGTGGAGACAATATGAGTTCATTATACTTGGCAGCTAATCCTGTATTTCATGCTAGAACTAAGCATATTGAAATACAGTATCATTTTCTGAGAGAGAAGGTCATTGAGAAAGAGATTGAAGTCATACACACTCCCACAAAAGATCAAGTTGCAGATATGATGACAAAAAGTCTAGATGGACCAAAACTACAAAGATTCAAGGATATGGCTGGAGTAAAGAAGATAGAGAAGAACCTCAATTAATGATTGAGGGGGAGTTGTTGGTGCATGACAATCATCAATTGAAGAATTATGAAGGAATGAAGTCAAGGAGCCAAAAAGAGAACAAATTCAGATGGTTGAAGGAAGGGCATATTCAGAAAATCCAAAGACATGTACACATATGTACATTAGCTGACTTATACCTTTGTCTAGTCATACACTTGTATATATTCATCTATAAATATGTTGGAAAATGTCGGGCAAATAGAGCAGAAGAAGATTAGAGAATAGGGAGAGAGAATTTAGTGTCATTAGACACATTGTAAGTGAGTGAATTATCCATCCTCACTAGTATGTAATTTTTTCTGAAGAAATTGAGAAACTTGCACCCGATGTTTAGCAGTCTGCTCCTTCTGTGTTTAATCTTTTGAGAAATCCTTCTGCATGTGTCTAAGTCCATAGCTAATCTATCTATGGCTAAAATTTGAGAGGTTAATTGTAATCAGGCTGAGAGAATTTTGATTAGGAACATTCATATGTAAGAATGTTCTAAGAGTCGTAAAATCTGGCGCACATTTCATCTTCAATGAAATGATCATTGCTCAGTCCACAGTGTAAAGTTTTACACAAATGAGGGCTTAAAATCTAAGTTGGAAGGTAAGCCATCTATGGCTAAAAGATCTTGATCAAACGGGTTCAGAGCTGGGAGAACCAAAGCTAAGAAGTTGCAGGTGTCAAAGTCGCCATTGCAAGGAAGCAGTTTCAGACATAGGTAAAGTGTTTCACACATTTCTCACAGTATACTCAATCATTTTGAGAGATTTAACTTGGTAAAGTTGCGCAACCTTAAGGCAAAGTGTTGTGCAAAGTTTTATCAAAAACTTTACAGGATTGATTAGTCAATGAGTGATTAATCTGCAGCAGACTTTTCTGAAGAAGCTGAATTTTTCATAATATTCAATTTTCTGATAAGTTGGTGAATGATCTCTAAATTTGGTGGAGTCTAAAGTTGATCTTGATATAGAGGTGATCTAAATTCAAGGTCAACTTGTTCTTTTGGAGATTAACACTCTCCATCATTGCCAAGAGGAAAATCACATAAAGAATAGGTACCATTCTTCATAATAGCATCATATTCTAATTGCATAGCAGCCATCCGATTTCTTGAATTTTTTGCTTCACTAAATGAAACAGGCTCATTCTCATCACAAGGACTAGATGCAACCATATCATACCAATCTGATGCAAAAGAAGCACTATGAGAGCTTGAATGAGTACAATATGATAGGGATGCATCTAATTTGCTATCTCCCAAAGTATGCACTAGCCACTTAGGCATAGTCTTTGCCTCCTCTATATCAGCCCTCTCATCAACAAGTGCATGATGTAAATCTGCATCAGAAATAGAACGATCTGCATCACCACATGAAACCTATAAAGGCTAAGAAATTTCCTCATTCGGACCATCACTTGAATATCCACCTGTAAAAAGAGGCAGCAAAGTGTCATACACAGCTTTAGAGCTAACAGAACTCTCCTTGGTACATGAAAGTAATGGCTTAATTGCATCTTGCACAAAAAGAACATCACAATTAGCCAAAATGTGTTTACTCTATGACAATATAGACGATAGCCTTTGCTTTCAAAACTTTACCCAACAAAAATACATTTCACTACCTTATCATCCAATTTCCTATGTTGTTGTTCAAGCACTAATGCATATGCGAGACAACCAAAAACACACAAATGAGAAACATATGGCTTGCAACCATGCCAAGCCTCATATGGAGTGATAGACTACAGTGCTTTGGTGGGACACTTGTTAAGTACATATGTTGCACACATAACAACCTCAAGCCAGAAGCTATGTGGCAAAGCTTGACTTTTGACCATACACCTCACCATCTCCATGAGAGACATGTTCTTTCTTTCAACAACTCCATTTTGTTGAGGTGTATATAGCATAGTACACTAATGTTTTATCCCATGTTCAACAAGAAATGCATTAAAATCAGAAGACATGTATTCCTCCCTCAATCCGAACGGAGGGTGCCCATTTTACATGCTGATAGATTTCCAACCAAAACTAGAAACTTTTTGAAGCACATGAATACTTCAAACTTTGCTTTCGGTGGATACACCTATGCATGCACGGAATAATCATCAATAGAATTCATGAAGTGGAGGTCGTTCACAAAAAAGGATGTCTACATAGGACCACAGACATCACTCTGAACAAGCTACATTTCTAAGCAGCTCGAACTAAACCATCTTTTGGAAGGAGGAATGCTGCATTTTGCCTCTAGTCGACCCATTCTTTAGCTTGATCTGACCAAGTGTCCAATCGACCAATTTTCAATCCTTCTCAACCAATGTTGGATCCTCATTCGACCAATGTCAGGTCCCAAATCAATCAATTTCCAAGTTCTTAGTCCACCAGCCGAATTCTCAGTCGACTTGCCAACCTCAATCCACGAAGGTAAGTTGATTTGTCAACTGTCACATTGTGTGTGTGTGTGAGAGAGAGAGAGAGAGATGGCTGAGGGAGAGCGTGAGAGAGAGTGACTGGGTGTATATGATGGTGTGTGTGTGTGTGAATGGATGTATGTGAGAGTGCATGCGAAGGACGTATGAGGGAAAAGGAGTGTGATGGTGAGTGTGTGTGATAGAGAGGGTGTGGGAGTATGACACAAGAGAGGATAAAAGTCACATCTGCATTATTGTTGCTATGGGATAGTGAATGAAATAGCTAAGAGCCTGTATGCTAAAGAGAAAAACTACTTCCTAAAGCTTTTATGGATTCAAGAGTACTAAGTAGCTACAACTAGGGCATCCTAGAAACCTCCACAGTAATTCTTTGCACCATCCTAATGAAACTGCTTTGTATTCATTTTATTGGTGAAAGTCATGTTGCAATACAAGGGAAATCAAGAAGGAAAAAAAATGAAATGGGTGTTATACACAATGGAATGATTATTCCTTTTTCAAATTTCTATTATAGTAAGGCATCACTTTGGAAATGTTAACCAGAGGATCCAACCAAGCCTTGAAGTTGAATTGCACCTTGAGGCACAATTTGCACTACTTTGTAAGGTCCTTACCACTTAGGTGCCCGCTTGGTAGGAACATGTAGAATCTAATGCACAAAAACTAGAGACCCTTCTCTTACCTCTTTTGCTCTGAAGTGTTTACCATGTGCTCTCTTGCATGTTTCTTGATTGTGATGTAGTCTTCCCATTGTTGTCTCGCTCCTTTCTTTTAAAGCTGCAAAACTTCTTATGTGTGGATCAATTCCAATAGCAAATCTTTCCTTCATCTCCTTCTTAATGATGAATTCAAAGGGAGCAAGAGCTTCTTTTCCATATGAAAAGAGAAATGGATTTTCAAATGTAGTTCCTCTTTTGGTCATATGATATACCCAATTGCTCCTATCAATCTTTAGGCAAGCACTTCGATGGTCCACGAAAAGCTTTCATAAAATCTTGATGAAGATTTTGTTAGAGCATTTAGTCTATCCATTAGTCCACATGTAGTATGTATATGACTTCTTATGATAAAATTTTTACATGTTGAAAATGTGCCAGATTAATTGGTTAACAAAGTGAGTACCTCTATTGTTAATTACCTCAAAAGGACACCCAAATCTTGAGAAAAATTGTTTATACATAAACTTAGCCACTTTTGTTGCAATGCAATTAGTCGTGGCCTTAGCTTCTAGGATTTAGTGGAGTAACAAGTAGCCATGAGAATACGCCTCTTTTAGTTGTGTTGGGAAATAGGCAAGATGGGTCCAATCAAGTCAAGACCCTATTGTTCAAAGTGTTTCCATCCAATCATGATCACCAAATATTGGAAATCTTGTTTC
The DNA here is from genome assembly GCA_020310875.1 of Ceratopteris richardii. NCBI lineage: Eukaryota > Viridiplantae > Streptophyta > Polypodiopsida > Polypodiales > Pteridaceae > Ceratopteris > Ceratopteris richardii. Next base: position 105,966,023 of record CM035406.1, read on the forward strand.
ATGGGTTGAGGGAAAACATCTTTGACATGTGTCACATTCCTTGGCATACTTTGGCTGCATTCTTGTAGAGATGAGACCACCACAATCCTCTGTATAGAATCTTGTCTGCCAAGTCTTCTCCTTTGAGGTGTCTTTCTTCATGCATTGCTTCAAGCAAGGGGTCTATTTTTTGTGGATAAACACATCTGCGTAGGATACCATTTGGCCATTACTTATACAACTTGTCCCTTATGAGTGAGAAAAATTTGGTTTTAAAGATTAAATTCCTTTTTTCTAATGGAGTCAAGTAGGAGGAAATTCTCCTTAAGTGAGAAATCGTATTATCTCTTCATACCAATTAAAGTGAGCGGCAATGTGAAAAGTTTACACTCAATAAGATCATCATCAATACTTATGAGCTTCTCCCCCTTGGTCATTCTTGACACTTGGTTTTCCATGTAGTGATATTTGTGTGGTTTGATAAGTATCTCAAAGTTGTACTCTTGGAAAGTAATAACATCATACCCTTCTTGCTAATCATTATTGATATATTTAGGTAGTGATCTGTGTGAACACACTAGGACCATCAGGGCACTTTTTTTCCCTCTTTAGGAGGTTTTCTCCCCTAGCTTGTATATATGCCTATTGCCCCAACGGGGTACTTATCTTTGTACATTCTAGTGGTAATACATTCAGTATTGTGTGTTGAGTTCCAAGCTTCTTCTTCTTCCTTGTTTTGTTCGTGTGCTTCCGCAGACATCTAACTCCAACAATCAGTATCAGAGCAGGTCGCCACTTCATCTAGGGTGGCATTGACACCTGTCCGATTGTAGTCTCAGAATCGCATGAATTTTGGTGAGCATGCTCAGCGTGTTTTCAAGATCAAAACAACTTTGATCTGTGTGCCAAAATCGCGATCTAAGCTCGTTTCGACCTCCGAACGCACTATCATAGCGCTTGTGCAAGCTATTTTGTCTTTTTGTGCCAAAGGTATATAGCAGTTTCAGTTCGCCAGTATAAGCATCTCAAAGTCTGCTACAGGTTTAGCAGAATTCGTCTGGGTAGTTCTGTTCAACTTTTTGAGATACAGTCAATTTTCTGCATCAAGGTATCTTAGTCACTGGCCATGGCTGAAAGCAGTGGTGTATTTCGTATGTTAGCTGTTGAGGATAAGTTGGATGGTACCAACTACCCATTGTGGGCCTATATGATGCGACATTTATTGGTTGCAAAAGGACTATGGAACATTATGCAGGGTGTTGAAAAACGTCCTATCACACCTGTAATTGTTACAACTACAGGTATTGAAGCTGATGCAGAAGGTGCTGAAGATGATGATATTTTGCATATTCATGTTCGTGCTACGGTTTCTACTACACCTACTGTAGAGAAAATTTGTTGGGATGGTAGAGATGCCCAGAGACATGCATTGATAGCTTTGTCTGTCAAACGTGCCATTATTCCTCACATTCGCTCTTGCAGAACAGCTAAGGATGCTTGGGATACACTTACCACATTGTACCAAGCTAGGAATGAGGCTCGTGTTGCTTACCTCCGAAAACAGTTGGAGAGTGAGAACATGAATGAAGGTGATTCTATGGACATGTTTCTAACAAAGATCAAAGACTTGAAGGAACAGTTGATTTTTGTTGATGAGGTTATACCTGATAGCTCACTTGTGCAGACCGTTCTGAATGGTCTTCCTGATTCATATCAGAGTTTTGCTTCTACTCTTCGGTTGATGATGAAAGGCAATCCAAATCCTTGTCATTTGAGGAGTTAGTCTCTGTTATGTTGCAGGAAGATCAGTCCAGGCGAAACAGGTCCATTATGTGTGTTGCAGATCAAGCTTTCCTAGCTAGTCAGAAGGGCAAAGGAATGTGGAGCTCTTCAATTAGTACGCAAAATCAACTAATTCTGCACAATCGAAGAGGAAAGACAAAGATGAAAAGAAATCAGAAAAGCAGAAATTGTTTTGCAAGTACTGTAAAGGAAATGATCATATCATAAAGAACTGTCCAAAACTGGCTACTAAAGAGGCAAAGAAGAAAGAGACTGGAATGGTTATTGTAGAGGCCTCTACACAAAAAACAGAATCTGCTAATCTTGTGCAAGAAGATGAATGGGCATTTACTAGTGTTTGCAATTTTGACCCATCTTCTCATGAGCAGTGCATGTTTGCAGTAGACTTAGATGTTTGGTACTTTGACAGTGGGGCGACCAAACATATTACCTCGCAGCATAGTTTCTTCTCTTCACTGGAGCTTGCCCCTAAAGGGAATAATGTTACATGCACCAACAACTCCTCTTATCCTATTATTGGAGTTGATAAGATCATTTTGACTACTGCTGATGGTAGTTCTTTCACTTTGTCAGATGCTTTGTTTGTGCCAGGGATCAAGAAAAATCTGTTATCAGTTTCTGCATTAGCCAAGATTGGTTTGGCTGTGAAATTTGTTGATGAGAGATGTACAATTCATGATCTGTCAAATGGTGACATGATTATTGCTTTTCGCATTTTATGTCGTGGGTTGTATAAGCTCATAGAATATGAAAGATCTTTAAATGATTCGGCATATGTAGTACATGATCCTCAGGCTATGTCAGATGATTTTAATGCATTTTTGGCTGAACGTGGGATAAAACACCAGTGTACAGTGCCGTATACACCTTAACAGAATGGAGTTGTTGAACGGAAGAACATGTCACTCATGGAGATGGCGAGGTGTATGGTCAAGAGTTAGGCTTTACCACAACGTTTTTGGCATGAGGCTATCATGTGTGCAGCATATGTACTTAACAAGTGTCCCACTAAAACGTTGTAGTCTATCACTCCATATGAGGCTTGGCATGATCGCAAGCCATGTTTCTCATCTGCATGTTTTTGGTTGTCTGGCATATGCATTAGTGCCTAAACAACATCATAGAAAATTAGATGATAAAGCAGTAAAATGTATTTTTGTTGGGTACGGTTCTGAAAGTAAAGGCTATCATCTGTATGATCCACATACTAAACACATTCTGGTTAGCCATGATGTTGTTTTTGTGGAAGATGATCAGCCATTGCTTTCATGTACTAAGGAGGCATATGTTAGCTCCAAAGACATGTATGATACTTTGCTGCCTCTTTTTACAGGTGGACAGTCTAGTGTTGGTCCTAATGAGGCAACTTCTCAGCCTTTGCAGGTTTCATGTGATGATGTAGATCATTCCATTTCTAATGCAGATTTACATGATGCACTTGTTGATGAGAGAGCTAATATTGAGCAGGCAAAAACTATGCTAAAATGGCTAGTGCAGACTTTGCGTGATAGAAAATTAGATGCACCTCTGTCATATCGTACTCGATCACGCTCACATGGTGCCTCTTTTGCATCAAAGTGCTATGCTACAGCTGCCTCTAGTCTCTGTGATAAGACTGAGCCTGTTTTGTTTGATGAAGCACAAAATTCAGGAAATTGGATGGCTCCTATGCAATCTGAATATGATGCTATAATGAAGAATGGTACTTGGTCTTTATGTGACTTGCCTCCTGGCAAGAAGGCCATTGGCACTAAGTGGGTATACAAGCTGAAGTGTAAACCTGATGGTACAATTGACAGGTATAAGGCTAGGCTTGTTACAAAGGGTTATGCACAAGAAAGAGGCATTGATTTTGATGAAACCTTTGCTCCTACTTGCCAAATGACTACTGTTTGTAGCATCTGTGCACTTGCAGCTCATCATGGTTGGAATGTACATCAGTTGGATATCAAAACAACATTTTTGAATGGTGACTTGCATCAAGAAATGTATGTTTTTCAGCCCCGTGGCTTTGTGCAAAAAGGGCATGAGAACCAGGTGTGCAGGGTAAAGAAGACATTATATGGCTTAAAGCAAGCACCACGTGCTTGGTATGAAAAGATACATGCCTATCTGATTGCACATGGTTTTGAGAACAGTGCAACTGAAGGCACCTTATATGTTAAGCGTGCTAATGATGTACTTCTGATCATTGTGGTTTATGTTGATGACATGCTGCTCACTGGTCCTCATGAAAGGCATATTGCTGGTTTTAAGGCTGATTTGCATGCCTCATTTGAGATGTCTGATTTGGGGCATTTGCATCATTATTTGGGCATTCATTTTATGCATGTTGATGGTGGAATGGCTTTGTGTCAAACAAAATATATTGACACATTATTGCAATGTTTTGGCCTTGAAGACTGTAAACCTATTGCCACTCCTATGGAGACAGGTTTATGATTGATTCTTGATGATGGTGGAGATGCATTTGATTATGTTCTCTATCAACAGGCTGTTGGATGCTTGATTTACTTATGCATTACTGGGCCAGATATTGAGTTTGCTGTCTCACAAATGAGCAGGTTTATGCATTGCCCTGGAGTCAAACATTGGAAGGCGGTTAAGCGCATCTTTCACTACTTGAGTGGTACTCGGCTACTTGGGTTGTTTTATCCCAAGGGGGGATCACTACAGCCAGATTTGCATGCTTTTTCTGACTCTAATTGGGCTGGTTGCTATGACACTCGTGTGTCCACTGGTGGCTTTTGCTTCATGCCATGTAACTCATGTATTCTTGGTTGAGCAAGAAACATCCTACTGTGGCCATTTCTAGTTGTGAGGTTGAGTATAGTGCAACATTCACAGTGACTGTTGAGTGTATGTGGCTCAGACTCCTTATGGCTGATTTGGGTGTTGGTTAGTCTTCTGCCACCACCATCTTCAATGATAGTCAGAGTGCATTGGTAGGTGCGAGGAACCCTATGTTCCATGCTAGCACTAAGCACATTGAGGTGCATTATGATTATGTCAAGGAGAGGTTCTCTATTGGGGAAATCAGCTTGGCATATGTGCCCATGCAGGAGAAAATTGCAGACCTTTACATGAAGGCTCTGCCTCGGGAGAAGTTTGAAGCTTTCCGCAAAGCTTTGGGCTTACTTCCTTTTGTGAAGTGATTTCCACATAGCTTGGGACTTCCTTATACATGAGTGCCATCTCCTTGTTCACCACATCACTCCCAAGGGGGATTTGTTGATATATTTAGGTAGTGATGTGTCTGAACACACTAGGACTGTCGGGGCACTTTTTTCCCTCTTTAGGAGGTTTTTTTCCCTCGGCTTGTATATATGCCTATTTAACGGGCTACTTATCTTTGTACATTCTAGTGGTAATACATTCAGTATTGTGTGTTGAGCTCCAAGCTTCTTCTTCTTCCTTGAGCTGTTCGCATGCTTCCACAGACGTCTAACTCCAACAATCATGGCTTATTGATCAAATATCGTAAGGGTTGATGATTGGAAATAATGATGAAGTTCACAGCTAAGAGATAATTTTTTATTTTTTGAAGTGCAAAAACGATGGCCAAAGGTGCCCATACTGCTACTACATAAAAACTAGCATATGTATACACATGGAACTCGAGGGACCTATTAGGAACACTCAATAGTGGAGCAATAAATAACCTTTGCTTGAGCTCGTTGAATGCTTTCTCCGCTTCATGGAGAGAGTGGTACTTTCTTGCTCGTGAGTTTTGAGAGTGACTTGGCCATCTCCGAATACATCCATAAAAACCTTTTATGATATCATGCATGGCCTAAAAACTTTGCAACTCCTTAGGACTATGTGGAATAGGCATCAGTAAAGTGCTCGATATTTTTGGCGGTTCTATGATAATACCTTGAGTAGAGATAATGTGACCAAGAAGAGTGCCTTTGGTGACTTAAAGTTGACATTTAGTAAGATTCAACTTCAAACCTGCTTTAATACATTGAGAAAAGTCATCCATAGATATTCACAATAAAATTGTTAGCCATTTATAAAGTATTAGATATGTTGTATGATTGAAAGATGTGTGTGCATTCTTGAGGTTGAATGTCATGTGCGTGTAGAAATAAGTGCCCCATGCAGTGATGAAAGCAATTTTGTCCCCATCCTCAAGATGGAAGAGGATTTGATTGCAGTCACTAAATCCATCTAGAAAGTTATATAAGGTGTGCCAGGTTACTTTTTTCAAGACATGCCCAATTAAATCTTGTGGGAATCCATCTTGAGCAATTGCTTTATTTAATGAATGAAAATATATGCAAACTCTTATTTTTTCACCATTCCTTTTCAGTTCGATCACCATAGAAGTGTTGTATGGTAATAATGATAATTGTCTCTTCAATATTGGTAAACTCTACTTGAATTGTCTTTGCATACTTTGGATTCAAGCAGTATGGTATACTATGTACTTGCAAAGCCCCTTCTATCAAGGGAGAAATGTGATGTATCCCAAGCTCTTCAATATATTCCTATTAAATCTTTATAGGACAAGGCAAAGGTGCTTTTGTATGTATAAAGGAGTGATAATATCTTTGGTGATAAGAAAGGATAATCCCATAGACAAGTGGCTAAATGGACTATCTTTTTGTCTCTTCATCTCCTATGTTGACTCCTTAGTCTCACTAAAGAATTCACCCATAGTATATGCAGAGGAAGTACTTAGCGTATATTCAATAATATGTTCCTTGGTCTAACCTCGTGGAATGTCTAGAAATGGGAGGTCATTTCATGTTGCAAGGACAAAAGTAATGTCCAAAGATCAATTCCCATGATCTACATGGTTTGGACATGCAACCATAAAGTTGTCCATTTTGGCTTCATTTCCTGATTTTTCTTGACATAACGATGCAAGTGAGTCTAGTAGTGTTGCCCCCTCATTTTGATGAAGTAGCCAAACTAGTAGTCTACCATGTATCAATCTACACTTGGTCATGGATCCAAATAAGCAGAGTAAAGGACTTTGGGTAACTCACTTGGTACCTTAGTATCCATTTTGATTAATTGGTATAGGTTGACCTTGTGGCGAGTTTCTTGCAAGATTCCTTGTATACACCATCTTCATGAAATTGAGGGAGGGTTGGTTGGTTTCTCAAGGTGTTCCTCATCTTCTCATAAGCTTCTTCTATTGCCTCTTCCCTACTTGATCTGACCTTCTTCCCTTCTTCCTTCTCCTTTGGATCTCTTTGTTCCTCTTGCCTTGTGAGGGCCACTTACCATGCCATATTCTCCACATCGATAGCACATGAGGGGCATAGTGTACCTCGGGAAGTTCAGGCAATTTTAGTGTCTATGTTGTGAATTTGAAGTGCTACCACAGATGGTATGGGGGGCTTGAGCATTATTTCGTCGTTGTGCTCCCTTGAGGAAATAGTAGTCGTGGGCCTCGTTCCCATTCTTTCCAGAAAATTGGTGCTTTTGCAATCTTTTCTTCATGGTAACTTTGCTTCATTTTTAGTGCTTCTAATTCCCTCCTAAGTCACTCGATCGGATCCACAGAGCTAGAGTAGGTAGTTTGGCTCCCACCCTCAAAGTAAACTCTTACCTCCTCAACATGTGATGTTGCTTCCATGAACTCTTCCAAAGTAGCATAAAACCTTAAGGACTCTTGAAACTTCTCTTGAGGGGTCTTTGGTAAGGCCTTCTCAATCCACTTTTTCAGCAAAAAGTAATGTGGTGCATGAGGAAAGCGAGCAACAAGAGCTTTTGCACATGTATATAGTTCATAAAATGATTCACTGGATTGAAACCTTAGGTTCTCAAGCTAGCCCAAAGCTCTCTCCAAAGAATTACTTGGTCGAAACGTTTGGCAAAGTGGCCATCAGCATGATGGATGTACCATTTGCCCGTGAGCCCATCAAGGGTGGATGAAAATAAGGCCAAAATTGCATCTTCTCCATTTTGCAATCCACACTCCCTACATGAGGAGATAAATCTCCTTACGTGATCATCTTCATCCTTCTACACCAAAACCTTCCAAGTGGGAAATTTAATGTTTATTCTTGACAAAAGATTTCTAAGATCCTCCAGATCTTCTGAAGTACCAAAAGTTAATTCCGGCATTCTTCTAGTCTTTTCTTGGGAAAGGGATTATTTCTATTGCAAGCCTTTATGGGACTCTTGAGATGGTGGAGAGTTTCCTTGCTACTCGGGTGTGGATCTTGTACCCATCTGCCCTGTACTAAGTAGAGCCTAGCTAGGATTGAGACTCGATGAACAATAGAATAGCAAGAAAAAGCTTTACTTTTAAGTATGGTACTTGTGCTTCGCACAAAACATGCGAGGGTCCCATCGAGCATGCAAAACTATAGCTTCCTTCATTGGGTGGCTACTTTAAGAATGTGCTCTCCATGGAGAGCATACTCCGTAACATGTAGACTGAAGGTAAGATGACACCTCTAAAGAATAGGAGTAAGAAAATACGGAATCTAAAGTGAAGTGAAGCTTTTAACTTTACACATAGAGCTTGAAAGGAGTTACAGTCACTATATACACACATAAGAGTGTAGGTGAAGTATAAGCAAAGTATCAAAGGTCTCAGTAAATGAATTCACATGTGCAGCAAATAACAAAAAGTCATTGTTACACTCAGCGGGAGTCCACTTAAAGAACCTAAATGGTCTAATTAGATTCAAGACCCACTACAATAAACTCTCTGAATAGACCATACACTAAGGGATCACCATTAGTTCCAAAGACCAGCCAACAGTAGTTCCACAGCCCTCTTGCCTACTCCGAAGGAGACTACCTGCTGGGACTCCTTTTCTAGCAGGGATAAACCTCCTTCGCAAGAAGCACATTTGGGCACTTAACAGTTTGATGGACTCAGACACCTAAATGACTGTATATAAAGAGATGACCATTAGCACATACATAGAGGAACAACACAAAGTCAATAGTCACTCACACTTGTAGGTATACGTCAAGAAGAATAACACTCAATCAATAGAGAAAATTGAAGAACCTAGGTCACAAGGGATGAGTGCAACAGTCGAGTACCCAAATTAGACAAATGGACTACTTAAGCATACAGATACATATAGGAAATAGCCCAACACACTTAAAAAACTGAGCCCAACCTTACTACACGGAGTAATCTGAACTGCTACAATGCTACAGGAATTGCCACTAGCTTTTGAGTTATTTGCACGAAGTGGTTCAGCAGGCTAGCCCAACACCTTCAAAGGACTAGCCCAGGAATGAGGAATACAACAGGTACAACAGCTCAAGACTGAGGAATTCAACACAACAATATAACAGCCCAGGACCGAGGAATACAACACAAGTGACAACAGTATCACAGCCTAGGACTGTGGAATACAACACAACAGCCCAAGGAGAGCATCATGTACTCTATGTGTATATGTGTATTAAAAAAAAAAGTCAGTTCTCATGGCAAAAGGCGGGTCCCTTGGCCAGTGGCACCTGCACACTTGCACACTCGAGACACTGACCATTGGCTGGGTTCCTTATCTCTTTTATGCGACCGTCTCTGAAACTAAGCCCCTTCGGTCGCGTGACTTCAGATGTCATGGACCCGCGCTTGGGCTGCCAGTCAACCAAGGTGCGCGCAGCGCAATCTACCGATCTTTCAGCTGCCTAGTCGGATCAAGTCTGGTACTCAGTCGAGTCTACTCTTTAGTCCAGTTGACCCATTCTTCAAGTCCACCAATGTTATGTCCCAGTCGACCAATGCCCAAGTGCTAAGCGATCAGACAGATTCTCAGTCTAACCTGCCAACTTCAGTCGACCAAGGTGAGTTGAGTTGCCTAATGTCGTGGTCAGAGAGAGAGAGAGGTGGGTGAGGGAGACAATGAGGAAGAGAGAGAGGGAGAGAGAGAGAGAGAGTGTGTGTGTGTGTGTGTCTGTGTGTGAGAAGGTGTGTGTGTGCGAATGCATGTCTGTATGAGTGTCTGTAGAGGGATGTATGAGGGAAAGGGAGTGATGGTGAGTGTGTGTGAACGTATGTGTGAGAGAGAGGGTGTGGGGGTATGATAGAAGAGAGGGTAAAAAGGACATCTACGTTATTGCTGCTATGAAGATAGTGAATGAAACAGCTAAGAGCCTGTATGCTAAAGAGCAGAACTACTTCCTAAGGTTTCCATGGATTCAACGGTACTAAAGTAGCTCCGACCAGGGCGTGCTACACTGATTCATTGGTTTGAAGTTTGTTTCAAACTCTTGGATACGGCCGGACACATTCTTTATCCTATACCCAGCTGAAACAACTCTCAAACCCAATGGATTAAGAAGAAAAAATCAAATGTGCCAAGGCTGTTACCAGAAGATTGACGCAACTATCAGATAAATGGATCAGGAAAACCCAAAAAGGCTCATTAGAGAAGATATTTTCTGGACGATATTTTTTATATGCGGGAGGGAAGAGAACACATCAAGTTACCCAACAAGTATATTTTTTCTTGAAAGCTGACTTCCACTAACCATATGATTGGTTGTGCGATGAATTAACTTTAGGCCATGGGATTAATTAAGAAACACATCAATATTCTGGAAACTGTCTTCAGCAATGCCAGAAGTTGAGTCAATGAATAAGTGTTCTTTCTAGACTGTTCATTCTCTGCAGATCAATACAAGAAGGATGCCATTTTGCCTTTTATTTGTGACCTGCTGGGATGGCTGGTTAAGGAGAAAATCTCTCAGGGGAGAACCAGAGTAGTTTCCCTCCCAGATGGGAGGGAACAACTCCATCTATGCCTCTGTACAGATTATATGAATGGTCTGGTAAAGAATGAAGATCAAGCCATTGAGGGGCTCTGGCCATGCTTTAGAGACTTCTATATCCCTTGAGGCTCTGGAACCAACAATGGAAAAATGGGAGTAAAGTTTTTAGGGAAACCACTCAAAGCCTGGCATTCAAATCATGGATGTGGCATTACTTTTCTTCTGTAAGTGTACCAGTGGCATTCTAGTTTTCCCCTATACGAAGATGGGTATCAGTTAAACTCTGAGAGTACTGCTGGCCTCCACTTTTATCTCGCTGGAGAGCACTGAAGAACTTACTGAATAAGCTTTTTAAAAGCGACAGAAACTTTCTGTGGCAGAAAGTAATGAGAGAAAGGGAAACCCAAGAGCCAGGTGAAGAGTTCTCCGATTTCCTATTTTCTACCTTTATCTCCTATTTTATGAAACAGCTTAATCACAACATTCCTTTAAATCAGAGGAAGGGCCTTGCATCTTATTTCTTCCTACCAGAAAACCATAAGGATTTCAAGTCTGTATCTCTAAAGGTTTTGGGAAACTCTGCTGTAAGACATTCAACCCTGACGCTGTGTGACAGACATGATGAGTTTTCCCATAATTTCCATAATTTCTGCACCATCATTCTTCATAACTCCAGAAATTTTCACCATCTTTCCTCTCACTAGAACCAACTATGTTTGAAGTCTTCGAGAAGATATTCTTAAAGTGACCAGAAAAGAGGTCTTGGTTCTCCTTGCAGTGAAGCACAAACCATAACATCCGTCTTTTGGACAACCAAGATAGAATTTTTAGCTCATTGGATCTTCGGCAGCTTTCAGTTCTATCTATTCTATCAAATAACACATTAAATCTTGACAGCTGATTTGTTTATGTGCATGATATCCTCTCTTACTTATTTCATTTGCTTTGAGGACCAGTTCTACCTGACTTTCGTCAACAAGTCAATCAGCTTCTATCCACCTTTTGTGATTGTTTTTTATCCGAATGCTTCCTCATGATTGTGACACAATTTTAGAAGTGCATCCATTCCTCATTCAGGACTTTTCTGTATGATTGTCATTGTTTTTATTCCAATGCTTCCTGATGATTGTGACACCAGTTTTTAGATGCGGATCCATTCACCATGAAGGACTTTTCTGTATTTCCTCACTTATTTTCTCACCAAAAAAGAGGATCAACAGACCTTTGTGAACTATGAGACACAGGTTACCCTTCACCTTGTCATTGTCTCCTCAAAATTGATAAGAATAGGATAATAGTCTGATATGGTGATGTGGTATCTCAAAGGAAATGTTGTCAAAACTATCACCAGTCCAGTTGAGACAGCTCTATATATCTTCCACCAAGCCCTGGTGTATTGAGAACTTTATACGTAAAGGAAGAAGCAAGGGCTTATCCACTTGGTACATCTTGTTGTAGTCATCTTGAGAAAATGAAGATTAGGACCCCGTTAATCCCTTGTTCTATATGAGTCATGACTCTTATATATAGTGAAGCAATAGCACTTGGGACATCAAGAATTATGATGGAAGTACAAGAGCACACTAACAACCCTTGCAAATTCATGTTGGACCTCTAGGTCAATTAATGGGAGGAATTCAATAATCTGTTCTTCATTTCATGATGTCCCTCCATGTAAATTATATTCATCAGCTTGCTATGGATTTCTCTACATGCTTCATTAACTTCCCATTTTTCTCAGTTCTCAGCGTATATACTGAAAATTATGGTCAGTCACTCAGAAATCTTCTGCACTGCTCCAATCAGGCAGATGTTATTAAAAAACAGGTAAGAATAATAAAGAAATGGAGCTTTGAAGCTATCGTATCATCGATTACAATGCATTCACAAGAGTTCAAAATAATCTGGTTTTGGATACCAATAAAATTTAAAGCTAACCAAAATATTCTCTATTATTTTATAGGTACAAAGAAACTTGTTTATTGTGATTACATAAGTAACACTGTTGAATCTCAAGTGGAATGAATCTCCACTACCAAAATCCCATTTCTGGTGAAGGACAGCACAGTGCTGGCAAAACCTTCACCAATATTCAGTTGCATGTATCCCTCAACTATATCCACTATACAAAACTTGTGTACACTTGGCAATCCAATGCCAATTTTAAAATACAGAACACAGCCTCCCTCATCCATGAGGTAGAATGTCCTCACACTGGAGAGCTAGAAAGCTTCTGTACTTTGCTGATGTATAATTCCAATCCTAACCGCATGCTGAATGTTAGTACAAACATTCCTAATTACTGTTTTGTTTCTGACTTTTCAGTGTTTGATGATGACTTAGGATATTCTTTAGCCTTCGCTGGTGCTCCATCCATGGATGCAATGGATCCATTTGTGTTCTTGGAGTCAGTGCCTGTGTACATGCCTGCAAAGTGCTTTTTGAGGTCAACTCCTGGCAGCTCTGCCTTTAATTCCTTTTTATTAACCTCCTCGGCATCAATGAAAGCAGGCTGCTGTGTTGATGAAAGTAATCGGGCCCACATTCGGTCTGCAACATTGACACGATTTTGCTTCTCTGTCACTCTCTGTAACCAACAAAAAGAAAGGAGCTTATTTCTTGACCTCAAAAAGTGAAAGCACAGATAAATAAAGGTTCCATTATATTTACTGATATCGGGATGAAACAGTGGCGGCCATTCACGGGTCCAACAGTGAATCCAGTATATCCTGCCATTGCACCATGCAGGCCACTTTGAGCAAGTAAGGTACAGTACACATTGTCGGCTGCATTGCTTGGGATAGCACGGATCATATATGTGGGATCTGTAAATAGCTTACAAACTCAGCACTGCTGTTCATATCTCAAACAAAATAAATGAAGGGAAACTGCAAGTAACTTGAGACTGCTGTTCATGATCCATAGCAGTATCACATTTATAAATTTCCTCTGCCAGTACTAAGTTCAAAAATCAACAAAATATATTTATCCCCATATGGATCAAATAGATTCAAGCACTAAATGCAGCATCCAAGAACATATTTAAAAGAAGATCCTCTCATTGTCTTTACATGACTTTGACAGAGCACACAGGAATTCATTTCAAAGTGGGATGGGAAGGGGGGAGGGGGACCCATAGAACAAACAAAAGAGAAAAGGAAAAACATGTGGACAAGTCTTATGTTGGGAAATACCAATATACTTCAAATTTAAGGATTGCTCCTTGGTCTTTGAATAGTAATCCTGGCATCAGTCACATTTCAAAGATCAGTACAGTAACATTAGCATTGTTTCTAACAGGAAGCTAAGATTAATCATTTATTTTACCTTGAGCTTCTGAGATATCCATAGCCCTATGTCATTTAAGAGTCGATTACCAGATGCATCAAGTGCTACACTACCTTCCATCAATTCTTGTCCTGCTCCTTCTGCAACAACGATGACCATATGTCCATTTTCCCGTAAACGTTTCTCGACAAATTCATAGAGCCCCCCTTGTCCTTCCAAGTAGAAAGGTACCTCTGGTATTAGACAAATATCCTGAGATGATAAAAGAAAACAAGGTCTACTTACTAAATGAAGCACCAATACACACTGATTGTACATTGATACTAAAACTTACCACATCTCGACTTGCTAATGTTGCATACATAGCAATATAACCTGCAACAACAAAAGAATAATGGTAAAGGAACTTGTTATAAACCATAGCAAATGTAAAAAATTGGCAGAATCTTTCACATGCAACACTTCCCCCCCTTCATCTTTTACTGACCATAGCTCATGTCACTACTGAGAAAGGCATACTGCACCATAGCAATGCTTACAACCACACATTGACATTTCCCAAATACTTTCTGTGAAAGGAAGCAATATCTCTATTCCAACACGCAGACAAACTTGCTGTGAACTCACAATATATCACAACCAAAAAAACTGTTCACTCTAATGTGTGGCTTTCTCTTGTATCCAGCAGTATATAAAAAACAATTCACTTTTTCTAAGATGTAATGTCATGGTGTTGAATTTGTGGGTCCCTTCGGATGGGATCCATCCCCAAAACCCCAATTTAATGGTATTTTTTTCGGTTTATCTTTAAGGGTTCTCAAGCCCATTGATGAGCAAGGAGGGGGGAGAGAGAGAGAGAGAGAGAGAGAGAGAGAGAGAGAGAGAGAGAGAGAGAGAGAGAGAGAGAGAGAGAGAGAGGTTCGAAGTGTGAGTTCTCCTCTTCCCTCCTTTGAGATCGTCCGCCCCCCTCCTCCTTTGAGTCCCTCCCCCCCCCTCCCTCAACAACCCCCAATCCCAGTCCCAACCCTTGTCCTAGGACCCCCCTTATCGGTGAGCCCCGTCCCGAGACCCGTCCCCTGTCCCAGGTAACTATGGGAGATACACTCCTATCTTTGTTGAGCAAATTTCTCAAAGCATCGTGCACGCCTTTCATCCACCTTACCCAAGCCTACTTCCAAGGCTCTGATACCAATGTTACATCTAAGGGGATTTGAACTGGTTAGGAGGCCGATGGACTAACCACTTGCACTAGAAACCATGGTTGAGGATTACTTCCTAATACCTCTCAGGGCATGGCTCAACCATCTCCTACCTTGGCTGCTGGCTCAAGTGCATTAACATTCTAGATTATTATGCATACCTCATGTGTAAACATATTAGCACCATGCCATATGTGTTTTGAGGTTGTTATCAACTGGGGAGCCCCACTTCCATTTACTACTAAATATATTTTTTTCAGATAAATTTTTAAACATATTCAATTTTTTATTCCTAAAATGACTTTGATCTAGACTCATTTCCTTACAAGAAAGGATCATGTTTAAAGAAGCTTAAACGCTTGTAGTTGAGGCAAATAACAACACCGAAAGCATCAACTTACCGCTGTATCGTCCCATCAGTTTAACAAGACCGATACCATTATGCACACTCTCAGCTTCAGTGTGGGCAGCATTAATAGCCCGTTGAGCCTCCTCCACAGCAGTGTCAAAACCAAAGGACCTATCAATTACCTGAAAGAGATTGTTAGGACTTCCTAAACCATTTACATGTCTCACAAAGCCAAGACTGAATACTTACAGCTATGTCATTATCAATTGTCTTTGGTACCCCTACCACAGAAACTTTTAACTTCCTCTTTCTCACTTCCTGCGATGTCCACCAGAAACTTTAGCTAGGAAATCGATCATTTAATATATATCCCCACATAAATCATTTAAAGATGCTGCAATTATTCTGCAAACAATCATCTAATGAGGACAGGTTTGCAGCACCACCTCATAAATAGCTGCTGCTCCTTTTTGGGTTCCGTCGCCCCCTATGATGTAGACCTGCAAGACACTGCAGTTATGTAATGTGCACACTTCAAGCAAGTGGCATTGAAAGTATCAGCCGGACTAAAAAAATGTCACCTGATTGATACCACGGTCTTGAATGCTGTTGACAATCTTGGTTGTGTCATGGCCACCCCGAGAAGTTCCAAGGACAGTTCCACCACGCTTATGGATGTCATTTACTATCTTTGGATTCAATGGTACAGTATTACGAGCATAGAAACCCCTATAACCACCCTGAAAAATAAGAGATGTACAGAAGATACATTGAATTAGTACACACGCTATGGATGAGATCAGGAGGCTTAATCAAACTAGATGGCAGACCAGCATTACACGGTCAAGTGTCTCCAACCAAAAACACTTTTATAGATCAAAACAACAAACACCTTGCTATAATAAATGAAATGGAAGAAAAGCTACTTATATGAAAAGGAAAATATGGGACTCATTATAAGGTTTTTCTTTTAAGCCACTATAGAAAATGTAAGAATTGACTCTCCGTACATAATTAATATACACAAGCACATTGAGAGAGAGCTAAAAGATTGCATTTTGGGGTTGAAACTCAAATATCATCACCGAAGCTCTGGGAAGTTGTCTTACTTCAATGCCAATGATGTCTTGAACGCCGTACTGGTTCCATAATCCACAAACTATTTCTCTTATGACAGTATTCAGACCAGGGCACAGACCCCCACAAGTAACTATACAAGCTTTTACGTCCTCTGATTTAAAATATACCTGTACAACGGAAATGTTCAGGTCAAATGACAATACATCAAATCATTATGTCATGAATAGTCATTAATTCTTTTTACATTTTTTTAAATTAAAAAAAAAAATTAAAAAAAAAAATTAAAAATAAAAAGAAAGAAGATCACACCTTTTCCCTCGGACCAGCACGTCGGAAATGGGGCCCTACACCCGGGGACTCCAAAGTTGTAACAACCTTTAGGATTACAGCAAGACAAAGACTGAATTAAGAACACATGGAGTCCATGGCGTGAAATTAATGCTGATGCATGAAAAAAGGTATAAACGGCTAGAAAACCTCACATTTCTTGCGACTACATCTTCAGTACCAACAAAATAATGTCTGCATGACCAAGAAATAAGGATAAGCACTGTAAGAGCAACTATTCATGTGATCTAAGCAACGATGGAAGGAATACTATACGTACCTTCCAGTTGTATATGCAGGATTATCAATGAGAGGGCTTGGATATGTCTGCAAGGAAGACATCCAAAATATCTTACGTCAGTTTATGAATACAGATCGGCTGCAAGTTAACATTCACTCTATTTACTCTATCACAAGGGACGTTGCCTTTAGAGGATGTATATGTGTGGCAACGCAAAACATGAAAATCATTACAGAAGATAACAAAAAATAAACTGTTCTTGCAATTTCTTTTCTGAAAAAGACAAATAAGAAAATCTGCCAAATTTCCTTTACCATCATCTATTAACCTGGTACGTGACATTTGTTGGACCGCATCTAAGCAGCAATCGACTTATCGACGGTTTAATTACAGCACATAGCTTAAAGACGCTTTTAGAATTTATTCCCAATGCTTGTTGCGGTCCATATAGTTATTTCAACCATACTCCAAACAGACACAACTTAGGTTACCTACCCCCCGCCCTCAACCGCATCAAAGATAAAAAAAGGTAGGTTTCACCTCACAATGTGCAATGACTACATGAATAGTACTGCAGAGAAAGGGTTACATCTATTGGTGATCTGCAGTCTCCTGACCTCCCCCCCAAACCAAAAAAAAACAAAAAAAAAGGTAGCAGGGACATGGACGTATGTCTTTGGCCGCCAGGAAATGAGCCATACGTATCGTTAACTCAAACATCAAGCGTGCAAGCTTTGAGGTCATAGTAGATCTCTAGAACGTTGCGAGTCATGCGTGGAAGAATGAAGACAGAAAGACGGTACACTAGGGAAGTATTACCTCGGCAAGGACATCTACGAGAAGCAGGTAAGGAACGAAGGTGCTAAACAAATTTACAAGGAAAGGTAATAATTTTCCTAAAGAAACGCAAGTAGAGTTTAGCTAAAAGCTATGTTCAGTCACTGGAAATGTGTTCGAAATTCGAGGTCTTCGAATCAACAGATAAATTTTGTTACAGACCGACCGCAGTCTGAGTCTTAGATATCAGTAAGATTTTTGTTGATCGAGGATACTTACAGGTAAACCAGGAAGGTAATCTGTAAGATGGGGTACGTCTTCAAAAACAGGAGCATTTAGACCATGGGAACCTGGTTCTGTGCCTGGATGAACACCAATGGACGCATGTGTGGAAGCGGAAACAGTTAGGCGATTGCGCTTTGAGAACAAAACACTCCTCTGTGATATCCGGGAGTACGTTATGCATAATCTGGGTTGCGAAGAGCCACCGTAAGAAGAAAGCGATGACAACCTTTCCGGGCGTAGTACGGCCTCCCGATTCTGAAATGAGGTTTCTGATGGCATGTAGTGAGGAGATTGCCGCAGAGCATTGATGCATGCCATGATCAAGCCGTTTATTTACGGGTGTCGGCAAGAAGATGCTGAACGAAATAGACTTTTTGACAACAATTGTGAGACGAAGCGCGTTTAAGAGTAGGTGTGGTCCGGCTTGAGCGACGGCACTGATCACTAAAGCGTGGAGGTACGTCGATGGTTGAGCGCTTAAGTTGGCGCTCGCAAAGATTCTGTGAAGGATTGATGGGACCTGGGCAAGCGGTGAAACAGGCGAGAGAATACAGTGCGAGAAATATTAGTCAATGGAGGGATCGGAGCTGTGATGATGGTAACGCAGAATTGGGCAACTCACAAAGGAAAATTAGATGGGAGCTATGGCAGTAACGAAGAGAGGCAACTCAGAAAAGAATATCGCAAGGCTCTCTGTCTGGTAGGTCTTTTTGTGCGACGAGGCGGAACAGGTGCTCTAAATATATCGAGACTCGAGAGACAGAGAAACCAACTGCCGCGGGTCAATAAGAGGAACATCGAAACATGATTTGTTGAATCTTTCAACCGCCGTTGTAATGAAATGGCCCGCCGTACAAAAAATGTGCTTCAATATGTGAAAATATGTGAAGTTGTAAACACTTGGAATTTATAATGGACTGAAATTCTCAAGAGATCCATGGAGTATTTCTAAGTTCCTTTGATTCTCGGATGGTATGTACTTGCATTTGTTCTTTTCTTTTTAAGAGCAAGCTTTGCTGAGCTCTAATTTGCTTTATAATTGAAAGAACAATTGTAAAAGTGAAGACATAGTATCCATCTAACTCTAGCTATCCAGTGATAATTGAAAGAACAATTGTAAAAGTGAAGGACACAATATTCATGGGACTTTCTGTATTTCAAAAATAAGAGGTTAACAGATTTTTAACATTGGAAAAGTATTGCTCGATGGTATCTTGTTTAAATCTTCCCTATGGCATTACAGTTACATAAGGCTCACAATTATCCAACCATCGTAGGGAGGGCTTGAACCCTCACACCGGCTTTAAAAAATGAAGGGCCCAGCCACACAACCTAACAAATAAAAACAATTGTTGACCAGATCCCGTAGACACACGCACGTAGAGGATAGTACAAAAATGAAATAACACAAAAACATAAACAAAATAGAAAGAGACAAGAGAGTTGACACCAGATTGGGTACAATCTCCTCCCACATATTGTCATGAAAGAGTCTATCAGAGCATGTGTATTTATAGGTATTTTTCATTACGTTCTGAATAGAAGATATGTGAGGAGAAGTTTGAAAAGCGTGCATTTACAAAAATCTAATTTATTTACAAAAATGTCGTTTTTCAAGCGATCTACTATTTTTACAAAAACATCACTTTCTAAAACGATCTATTAAATTTTACAAAAAATAAAGAAAATATTATTTTCTAAATATTATTGTGAATATTTTCAAAAGTATTTGAATAAGTCCAAGCCCATTCAAACCCTCATGAGTCTTCACCTGCTATATCAAAATACAAATCACAGTAAAACCCTCAAAACATTAAAATCTATATAACATTCTATTATTCCGCAAAAGTATAACAACAACATAAGAAATAAAAACAATATAACCTAACAAATAAAGAAAACATTTGTTCCCACTAGTCACTAGTCATTATTAGCTCTTTTCCCTTAGGTTTGGGTCACATGCTAACCACCAAGAATAAGAGCAAGAATTACTATGTGCTCCAATGAACATTTTGGCTTTTGAGTAACGCCTATACTATGTTGTTCCTATATAAGCTTGAAGGAACCAATCAAGATTAGTTCTTGAAAGAAAAAAAAAAACAGCATCTCGTAAGGCCATTGACCCCTACCGTCTTGCTAAACGCCAAAGATCTAGAAAGTATTAGATTCAACTTCTAAAATAAAACTCGCATTAAATAATTTGCCAATTTCTAAGCATGAGGGGGCAAGACGTAATATGAAGAGGCCCTTGCAAGCATTTGAGAATGAGCATCTCCAAAGTATGTTGACATGAATTCGTTTTAAATCAAAATCTCATAGATTTAAAATATTCTATTATATGCCGTAATTTCTTCTTTTTAAATAGAGGGGCTTGGCGTGCGCTGCTCTTGAGATTGGGACACGTTGAAAGCCAGATGTTGAAGGCGCGAACAGCGGGGCTCGCTGATTAGCTTTCATGGCCTGCTTCATTCACGGGCATGATTATCCACGTTGAAGATGCCAAGT
Source organism: Ceratopteris richardii (assembly GCA_020310875.1). Taxonomy (NCBI): domain Eukaryota; kingdom Viridiplantae; phylum Streptophyta; class Polypodiopsida; order Polypodiales; family Pteridaceae; genus Ceratopteris; species Ceratopteris richardii. The sequence goes on from CM035406.1 coordinate 105,986,559, forward strand.
GCCCCTTTTTGGGTCCTCCATTAAACAAACACAGAGGCTTTATATGAGTGTCGCGGATTTTCCACGAGCATAGGAGCATCAAGGAACATGGATTTGGAAATCGCTGGACCATACCACCTCTGACTGTCGACGGCGGCCAATGCAATCACCTGTAGGGCCATCTCCTGGGGGTGATGAAGAGGGGACAAAAGAAACAGGTTGCACACACGAAGATGCTTTTCTCCATACACGCGCACTAAAGCATCTGTGGGTGACCGTGGTCCATAGATGTGAGGCATACGCCCATTGCCCAATCCTCACAAGCAGCAAAGAACGCAAGCCCATGAAAAGAACGAAGGTGGCATGAGGATGGATGTTCAGAGATCAGTGGACGAAGAAGGAAGCGCACATTTCGTCTTGTGGATACCTGCCTAAAAGCTTCAAAGTTCCGGCACAAAAGTACGCCGAAGGATCTGAAAAAGCAGGAAGTTGTGTTGGTCGTTGCAGACTTGAAGTTCTTCCGCCGGAAAGGAATTTATGGCTCTCACTTGTTTTCCAAAGAGCAGGTGAATCACGTGTAAGTCAAGACGAATGAACTGTGGGCATGTGTGAACGGCTCATCGGCCAATCTAATTTAGCCACTTGTAGGATCTGTCAAGCCGAGTGAAACCAGTCCCACGTGGCCATCTACGTGGCCTATAAGCACATCCGTGATTCCTCAACCCATATAAAACCTCGTGAGTCCTGAAATTAAAGGCTTAAATTTGACAGCTAGGACAAAATGTCATATGAGAGGCAATTTTCCTTTTTGAGAGTACAATGATTTGAAAAGAGACACACACCCGGCCTCGTAAGGTAGAGGCGGATGTGCCTTGTACCCTTAGATAGATGGCCAAAGTTCAAGTCCTGCCCGGGTTTAAATGCCTCAGAGTTCCTCGAGAGACAAAATTTTGCTTCTACGATTCATAAGAGAAATTTTGATATGTATATAGAAGGCATTTACGTATAATATACATATAGACCTATAGAAAATGAGAGGAAAACATTAATCCTATCCTCTCATTTGATAGAAAGTTTCAAAAAACTTCGGCTTTTGACAAGCAAAATGGCCCTTGACAGACAAAATGCATGTCAATTTTAGGCAGGCCCATCCTCAACCCTATTGGCATACCTCCTATGAACTGATAGAAAATAACATCGTTCATTGTCTAATGTAAGTTTTTTAGATGGGAAAAGGACTAAAGTACTGCAAAGTTAAAGTTTGAAGAGTTCAACAATAAGTGTTTTTCGTTTGTCAAACCAAGATAAAAAGAATCCATGAAGACTGTCAACAAAAGTCGGAACTAGGCCAACCTCAGCACCAAACTAGCATAGAAGAACAATGTCACCCTTTTGCGTCCATTGCCATTTGAATGGTCTCGTTTGGAAAGAGATTGAAACGTTCAAGTTTTAATTCTTGGCAATAGCGCTTTAAATTAATGAAAAGGAGAGTTGCACAAAAGCATAAGAAGGAATTAAAAAAACAATTTTCTATTGAAAGAAAGATATGAGTTGAATGTCCCAATTCGCTGGCTTAGTGGTTGGACCTCTCGCCTCTTGAGGCGGGGGCAAGGGTTCAATCCCTGGCAGCAACATGTAAGGGACATGTAATCTGGAAAGATCTTGCATTGTGGATGAGTGCCACCATTTGTCTATCCCTGCGGTAGTGTTGACCACCGTTTAAACTAGTTTTGTAAACCCCTATTCTTGTGGGATAAAGGGGGTCCCATGGGTACTATGCCCTTCCTTGTACAGTTGCAATTTCAAAGTTAAAGTCCGGGGGAGTAGGCTTCGGCCGAACCTCCATTTAAAAAAAAAAAAAGATCTGAGCCGAACGTTCTCTTTAAAAAATTAAAAAAGAAACCATTAGAAGGAGGAAATGAGTAGGCGAATTATCTTTTCATCCTTTCATGGGAGATTCATTTGCTTTTCAACTTTTCTACAATGGACACCTTGTCGTGTTTGAAAGGGGAAGAGCTTTTACAATCCATCCTTCTACCTAGGCACTCTAGGGACTTCTCTGTAGACCATTCTCAGGGGGGGGGGGGTTATCGAAGTTGGCCACACATCTTTCTTTTCATATTTTCCAATGACCTTCATTCTTAATGACATTGTTCACAACGGTCTGTAGTAGAGAGTGAAGACCATCGTTATCCAATTAGTCATTTACATATGTCATGTGTTGTTCACAATGGGCAGAGGCACCAAGTGTTTTTCTTTTCATATCACCATACAAAACAAAAATTATGTTCCGACCTCCCCTCCTCGCCCCTTCAATGTACCAGGCTCCACATCACTCCAAAAATGAATGATTTATTCATTTTTTGATATCCAGTTATGACATGTATGTACACTTCTTTGTTATATATGTTGTATATAGTGGTCAGAGAGGGCGACAACACCATTTCTTGCACTTATAGTTCCACTCTCTTGTTTGAACACATAAGAGGCAGCAACACTATTGTTTCCATTGTTCCACTCAGAACATGGCCAAAAGAGCTCTAAACTCCACTACGCCTGTGTGTCAGGCCTAACCATCCAAGTGTCAGCCATGTAGTTACATGTGCGTCAAGTGTCCTAGTTAACGAGAGTTAACTCAAGTGGATGCTTCTAGAAGGCTCTAGAGCTTTTGGGGCAAAACACTCTCCCATGTCTCTCATAGAACTTGAACCCAAGACCTCTTCCTTATCATCCATATGACTTAACCACTAGGCCAAGCACCTTTGCTTTTCTAGAGAGCATAGAAAAGCACCTTTGCTTAAGTCTACTCTCGAGACTTTGACCAACACTTGAATGAACAAATAATATCAGATCTCAGATCCATCTCAACTTATCAGACCCTCATGTCATAGCTTCCTTTATAAAATTCTTTTCCCCTTGGAAAACATTTTGCTCCTCAAAAATAGAGCTATATAAATACTCTAGGAATCCCCTGAGACTCATGTACAAATTATACATGATCGTCTCTGTGTGTTGTTTCCCCATATCCTTCCCCTTAAGAAGTCTCATAAAAGATCAATATCTCAAAGGTAGGAAACCATCTGGGTGGTGCTTACTATCTCCCATATACACGTAACTTCCAAACTATCACTCCCATTATGCTAATATCATCCAAATGACCTCAATCCATATGATATAACCTCTCTGGAGTAATAACATGAAAGACAAGTGAAAGTACCAAGCTATATAAGCTTGACCATACTTCAATGGAGATAATAAACTGTGAAATCCTCTAAATACAAAACAAAGCCTCATAAGAAAAGTGACTCCAAACCCTTGTAGACCTAAGATGATAAACTTTCCCTCATGTCTCTCAAGATATTCCTATCCTTGAGTGTGGTCACAAGTGATAGTTTTTACCTAAAGCATCCATGTGATCTATGCAAATCCATTAAAGCACACTCAAGATATTCCTATCCTTGAGTGTGGTCACAAGTGATAGTTTTGACTAAAGCATCCATGTGATCATTTAACTTACGTATAAGAATTCCCTAGTAGTAAAATGAAATCTCCACATTCCACCAACCAAGAAGTCTTTGGTTTGTCATCCATTACCTTTGGACTAAGATCTCTTGGAAGAGTATCTATTGGCACTAATACAAACTCTATCATTTTCTGTCGCCTTTAGTTTGCCATATGAATGCAAAAAGCATTTCTTTTTAGATTAAGATAATCCATAAGTAAAAATCCTCCTAATTGATGCTCAATCATCATCCTCATGATGAAACACCAACTAAAAGTTTGGTAACCCAATAAGTTAGATCTATCCCTATCTCTTAAAAACTCTAAAGAAAAGATTCATCATTCTACTCCTAGTCTCACTAATCTCAGTAGACCATCATTGGAAGTAGACATAACCTCTTCTTCTTTAGAGTCCTTATCCAAGACACAATCTAACCATTGACTATGTGATCTCCCTATTGTCTTAGATAGTAAAGTGCCACTCTATCTAGTGAATCTAAAGAGTATATAAACTCTCTACATCTCTTCTAAGGAAGAAGGATCTAGTAGTGGAATCTATTCCACTTTCCCTTTCCCATAAAAGAGAGATTTCTTTGGCTCAATTGTCGATAAGTGAGATCACATAAGACTTCAACTTTGTTTTCCTTCCTAATCAGTGGAGAACCAAGCTCATAAGTGAGATAAGGTTAATAATAAGACCCAAATGAGTCATGTGAGCATATGTCAATGCTCCTTGTTAAACCCATAAGTGATGCCAAACACTCTAAGTGGTTTCCATCTCGGCTATGCCATCTAGGATAGCTAGCCCTAATGCTAGTTAACTACATTGCTTTCTAAGCATTCAAAATACGACTCCATGTGGGTGTTTCCCTCAACACCCCATAGTATCTAGTATTAAAAGAATTTCTTTGAAGATTACTTACCTTCACTAACTATAAAGTTAACCTACTCACTCTTTGGGCATACCATGGGTAACATTGCAAAGATGCATGGAACAGGATATGCATGTTGTTCCTTTATTTCTTTAAATGAAGATGTATAAATCTTTCACGATTGCATATATAAAAAGAATTAAAAATCTCTACAATTCATCTTCATAATCATGCATATACCCTAAACTATGCAAACGCAACCAAATCAAATAACAGAAAACAAGTATATGAAGAGTAAAGGGGTCTTCCTTGTGATTATCCAATGATCCAACTACTCTTCAATGTTGCAGGAAACACTTGGCATCGATCCTTCCATCTCTCATAGCCCTTGATGCCTTGAGATGCACTTGCATCTGCTTCACATGTCCTCTTTCTCTCTTACAAAACAAATATAATTTTTTCCCTCAACATTGGGGCATAATATGAATGTTACAAGAGAACAAACATGTGTATATATAATATCCCAATGTCCTCTTTCTCTCTTACAAAACAAATATAATTTTTTCCCTCAACATTGGGGCATAATATGAATGTTACAAGAGAACAAACATGTGTATATATAATATCCCTCAAGCGCCTACATGTGCCAAATATACATGTATCAAATCTCCTAAGGCACGTCATGTGCTACATATACAAAATTACAAGGTCAAGTAGGTTTTCTCTACTTCTATAAGTTTCAAGAGGTGGCTACTAAGAAAAAATTCTTTATGTAAACCTGGTAATTCTCCTTTGTTTTCAGTGATCTTCATATCATTTGAAAGCTTATGAAAAGAGCTTTGCAATAAGCTAAAAATCATCAAAATCAGACACGCAAGACAAAAGAAGCACATGTCTGAAGTTAACTAGCTGATATGTTGTCACTGGCTAGAAATATATTTGAAGTGGCTATTATGTATGCTTCCCAAAGTGAACTTGGAGATAGATTCTCAACTTTGAATCTATATACATACTCCAAGCAACACATATAAACAAAAATCATCAAATTGGGACATCATATGATACCTTTTCAAAGGGGTCAAAGATTTCCTCCTTCATGATTTGGATTTGTCTTCTCTCTGGACATAGAATGAGTTTTTTTTTTTGAAGCATCTTCCCATCACCATATGGTTGTACCTTTGTGGTTAAAACAATAGTGCCATCTTGATGAAGTTGCAAGTTCAAATCCATAGGAAATCTTTGAGCAGTGTCTCAAAACAGGTTTGAAGTTGAATCCTGCTAAATGTCATTTTTTGGTCACTAAAGCACTCCCCTTGGTCACATCGTGTCTACAAATGGGATAACTATAGATCCAACAAAGGTCACTGCTATCCTTTCCATGCCCATTCCACTGACTCCTAAGGAAGTACAAAGCTATTTAGGCCATGCAGGCTACCATAGGAGATTTATACGGATGTATTTAGAAATAGCTAAGCCTCTGTCAAGGCTTACAAGTAAGAAGATTCCTTTCTCATGGAGTCCTGAGGCTGAAAAGGCATTTTTTGAACTAAAATTGAGGCTATGTACTGCTCCCCTCTTAACTATTCCTAACTGGTCATTAGAGTTTCATGTGCATAGAGATGCTAGTCTTCATGCAGTAGGAGCACTTTTGGCTCCACCCTCCATGCCCAAGGTGCCCAAGGTGGATCAACCTATAGCTTATGCTAGCAGAGTACTTACCAAAGCAGAACGAAATCACAGCACTACGGAAAGGGAAGGTTTGGCTATTGTTTTCGCACTCCAAAAGTTTAGGCACTACCGTCTAGGTGTGCATTTCATTGTCATATCTGACAATGAGCCCCTCAAGTACTTAATTAATAAGCCTAGAGTAGCTGGAAGGATTTGGCGTTGGCTACTACTGTTTCAAGAGTATGATTTCGAGATTCATATTAGGCTAGGAAAAGAACACTACATGGCGGATTAGGTGTCAAGGACAACTATGAGTGAAAAGGCGACAGGTATTAATGATGAACTTGTAGATAGTAGACTCTTCACGGTAGAGACTCAAACTGAGTGGTACGAGGAATTTCTGCATTTTCTCTTCTGGAAAATTCCCTGAGAACATAAAACCATTAGAAAGAGGAGATTACTCTTTAAAGCCAAAGCATATTCACTTATAAATGACCATTTGTATAAATATTGTCATGATGGTATCTTAAGAAAATGTGTTTATCCAGAGGAGGTGAATTTTTTGCTTGAAGCAGCACACAATGAAGGGCATCTCAAGGGAGAGGAGTTGGCCCACAAAATTATCCACATGGGATTATGGTGGCCTCATGTTTACAAAGATGCTATCAAGTTTACCAAAGGATGTGATATCTGCAAAAGATATGCTCCCAAGCCTAGTAAAGTGAATTTTCAACCATTAATAATCTCCACTGGATGGCTACCTTTCAAACGATGGGGTCTTGATTTCATTGGACCAATCATCCCAACTGGTCAACCTGGTGGTAAGAAGTATATTTTGGTGGCCACATGTTATCCTACTAAGTGGGTAGAAGCTAAGGCTACTACTGATTGTACTTCTACTACAGTAGCCAAGTTTATGTATAAAAGAATATTCTCAAGATTTGGCTGCCCTCTTGAAGTCACGAGTGATAGAGGCACGCACTTTGTAAACCAATTGTTGCAAATAACTTTTGACAGGTACAAGATCTTCCATAAGAAATCCTATGCATACTACCCGAGAGCAAATGGGCAGGCAAAAAGTTCTAACAAAATGTTGATTGGATTACTAGGCAAATTAGCCTTTGACCATCACAGTTCATGGCCACAAGTCCTCATTGGTGCAATATGGGCTTTTCGAACAACCAGAAGGGGCACCACGGGAGAGAGCCCATTTCTTCTAGTCTATGGGAAAGAGGCATTAGCCCCTTTCGAATTCATCATCAGAACAGAAATTGAAGCAAAAAGAATTGATGTTGACCCTCACATTAGAAGATTGGTAGCATTGGAGGAATATAGGGAAACAACTATGAAGAGGCTGCAGGAAAAGCAGGAAGAAAGGAAACACATTCATGACAGACACTTAAGGACCAATAAGGTGGAAGAGGGAGCTCTAGTGCTGGTATATCAGATTCCATCTGTACCTACTAAATTGGCACCAAAATGGTCAGGACCCTACAAAGTGCTGAGGATATTTCAACAAGGAGCAGTACAAGTAGAGGACTTACAGGGTGAGAAATTGCCTCTAGTCAACATTTCCAAGGTAAAGGCTTATCTAGGGTGAATGCTTATCTAACTTGAAACACTTCAAGAAAAATCAATCATTGTATATACCCTAGTTCTCATTTCAGCTTGTTTTGTCCATAGACAGTTCTAATTTTGTGAAATTTTTAGCAATATTGAAGAATTGCACCAAGATGGTGCAACATCTTGACGTGGGGGACTGTAATCGAGCAAGATTTCATCTGATTGTATGCCAGCCACCCAAAAAAAAAAAATCATCCTAGCGCCACTTCTTTTCGTCCTTGAGAGTTCACTACTCAAGATTCCCCTCATTTCATTTTTGTCGGGTCGGAAAAAATTCATCCTTCAAATTTCATCCTTCAAAATTCATCCTCGGCATCATTTTTCATCCCTCAAAATTTGTCCCTCAAAATTCAGCCTTCAAAAGTTGTCCTTCAAAATTTGTCCCTCAAAATTTGTCCTTCAAGATTTGTCCCTCAAAATTTTTCCTTCAAAATTTGTCCCTTAAAATTTTTTCCCTCAAAATTTGTCCTTCAAAATTTGTCCCTCAAAATTTGTCCCTCAAAATTTGTCCTTCAAGATTTGTCCCTCAAAATTTGTCCGTCAAAATTTGTCCCTCAAAATTTGTCCCTCAAAAATTGTCCCTCAAAATTCATCCTTCAAAATTTGTCCTCAATGCCAGAATCAAGTCGGCTATCAAATTTGTGATGAAGTGTTGATTCATGATAAGAAAGAGTCTCGCATTCAAGGCCATATTCTGAAGTCTTTAGGTGCTTTTGAGTCAGTTGGCTGTCAATACCAGAAATAGACCACCTACCCAAAATTAGCCAACTCTCCCTCCACTTTCGTCAGACTAGTTCGGCACGTGTGCAGCGTACAGCGATGGTGCAGTAAATGATGGGATCCGATGGAAGACACTCTCTTGGCCACGCATGTGCAGTGAACAGTGATGGTGCCTTAAATGATGGAATCCGACGGAAGTCACTCTCTTGGCCTCGAGATCTATATAAGAAGTAGTTGCACTCGTTTGGAGGTATGTACAGACGGTCAGAGATATGTTAGTGAAGGGTCCATTCGGAAGGATATACAAAGATTTAGGAAGCTGAGGGATACACTCACTATCATCTCTCTGTGATTCTAGCTTTTGTCAATTTGGGTCTACTTGTGTTACTGTGGTATTTTGAGAGTGTTCTAATCAAGCTTCTCCTCGATTATTCTCTGTTCACTGATGTGATTTTGCCCACTGTAGAAGAGGCTTCTCTGTTGGAGAATATACAGAGTGAGAGCTTCAGCGTTTGGGGCAGTCAGCAGGACAATGAGATTGGATATACTAGGATAGTCACTTGTAAGCTCGAGTTCATAGCATTGTATACCACACTTGTATACCTTCTCTATGTTTGTATACTTCTCTGTGTTGAGATGTCCTAGTTCATCTTTCGAGTGATCAGACCTTTTGTTCTGTTAACAATTTTATCTTTTGTGTACTAGCACAATTTTTTTTTTTCAATCTTGGTCGAATTGGCCTTTTCAGCATCTTTGTAACACTCTGACTGTTTCTTGGTTTATCTTCTCAAGTAGTACCTCACACAATGATGTTACAGGGTATACTTCCCTAAGGAGAACCTCCCTTGAGTAGAAGGAGTATTGGAACTATAGACCCAGTTACCCCCTCTACATAGTGTCATCCTTCTCTTCTCTTTTTGTTCACTCAATTAGGAGACTATATGAGATGGTGTACTGTTACAAGTTTCAACAGACAAGACAACCAAAGAAAGAAGTTAGAAGGAGCAAGGAGATGGAAACATTATGCAGATCTGGTAAAGAGTAGGCTTAATTAAATTTTATAAATTATTTTCAATCAAAAGTGATTTTGATCACTACACCAACCTTGTAAATACCATTTTTGGTTGATTGGACTCCATTTTCTTCAAACTGGGATTCCTCAAGCTTCAAGAGTAGTAGAAGTAGCGACATACCAATTTTCATAATTTTTAGACTCCATTTGGTCCCTCAAATAAGCCTTGGAACCTAATTTTTAATTAGACCGAACACTAGGTCTGGATAGGACCAAAGCTAGCAAAAAACTCTAAAGAGAGCTAGAGAGCTCATTTTTGAGGTGGGCTTGGTAGAGATTGAAGCTTTTTTAATAGAGATCTTTTGTAATTGAATGCGTTCCATTGTTCCTCTCTTTGTTCTTGCCTTGTGCGTGCATGTGTGTGCATATGCTAGTGTGCTTCTCACTCATGCACTTGTGCCTTCACTTGCTCATGGTTGTCATACAATTCTCATGTCTCCATAGATTGACATGAATGAGGTGGATCTCTTCACATTGGTACTCAGCATTGTGCTAGAGTGACACCAAATCTGGCATCGTTGTCAAGGATCGAGCTTTTAGGATGAGCATGTGATGGTAAGACATAGAGTTGTGACATTGGTGTCATAGGTAATATCATTAATTTTCATTATTTTTTCTTACTTTGTTCATCACCATCATCATCATCATTATCCTCACCATCTCCCACTGCCACCTCCATCTTTTCTTAATTTTCAGTTTTTTGGTCATATTCCCTTCCCGATCTCATTCCCCTCATTTCATTTGCAAGAGAGAGTGAGAGAGAGCTTGTGTGGATTTAGTTTCTTGTTGTTTGTGATCTTTTGTTGCAATTTTTTGTTGTATCATCATCTCCAGCATCTTGCGCAAGTAGGATAGACCTCTACACAATTTATGAGAAATCTACCTCTGTCTGTTGCAACACACAGAGGAAGTTGGTATTTCTTGTTTTCATACATGGCACAATAAACTGCACCACTTGAGAATTCCAAATCACTAGAAAATTCCTAAAAATTTGCGTTTTTTTGGTTTATCACGATAGACCAAAACCATGATAAATACCAATCTATCATGATAGAAACCGTCTATCGCGGCAGACACTGTCTATTGCGACAGACATCCTCTATCATGATAGACAACAATCTATCGCAACAGACACCTCTCTATCATGACAAACAGAATCCACGATAGACATCATCTATTATGACAGAGTGAAATCCATGATAGACACCAATCTACTGTGATACACACCGTCTATCATGACAGACCAAAATCCATGATAAACACAAGTTTATCGTGATAGAAACATGTCTATTGTGATAGACATGAATCCATGATAGAGTCCTGTCTATCGCGATAGGCACTTGTCTACCACGACAGACAAAGTCCATGACAGACAGTAGTCTATCGTGATAGATACCATCTATCATGATAGATAGGACCCTAGGAGAGACAAAATTCTATCGCTACGAACACCATCTATTGCGACAGACTAAGGCCACGACACATGACAGACAACATCTATCATGATAGATAGGTCTATCATGATAGACATCCATCTATCGTGATAGACACCCGTCTATCGTGATAGACACCCATCTATCATGATAGACACCCATCTATCGTGATAGTCACATGTCCATTGTGACAGATAGCCACGCATGATAGAGACCATCTATCATGACAGACACCCCTCTATCGCGATAGACAACCATGCATGATAGAGAGTGTCTACTATGACAGACACCCATCTATCACGACAGATAGGTCTATCATGATAGACATCGTCTATCGTGATAGACAAAATTTTTTTTGGCAAAAGTTAAGGTGTTAATGTCTTGAAAAGTAGGGCTAAAAATTGGTATTTTTTAAGCTCTTTTACCTACACCATTATGGAAGCCTTAAACAAATACACAAATATCCTGAGAGATCATGTTTGCTTGTTTGAAGCCCTAGAACACTGAACTGACATAACTTTTTCATACAAAATCAATAAAGAGAATTTTTTTTATCAATAAAAAGGGGGAAAAAGGGTCTTTAGAAAAGGCCCAAATCAAAATTTTATGTCAATTAAAGTTAAAGTGTGATCTAAACTTGGAACTTTTACAGTTCTGCTAAGAGTCAATCATGGGTGTCAAGAGAAAGGCGTCAATGTGTGCAAGTTTGGCAACATGCATCCTGGGCATACAAGTGCAAACAAGGAGAAGCGACTTGAGGCTGGAATATCTCTCAACCTCCTCAATCAATTTTTAGCATAGGCTGTGCGATTAGTGGTTTTGATTGATGAGGGGCATGATAGGAACAATCAAGTTCTAAGAGCCTTTAAATTTGCAAGTTTAAGAATTTGTTAATTGTAGCCAAGGGACAACTTAAGGGGCAAAGAATTTAATCTGATTGGACGAAGAACATCAAGTACGACAAACCTAAGTGCTCTTGATGACACATGTTTTAGAACAAGGAAATACATACTAAAGAAATTAATAGAAACAAGTCATTGATATCAAGGAATCAACAACGTGGTTGTACAAGGGTAATTGGGCTGACCAATAGGACAAATGAACCTTAGACCAGGTAGAGAACTAGGGAGAGATGGACAAGTATTAGATCATCTGAGGTGAGTGTCAACCACACAATTAGGTCATGGGCCCAACAGCTTATTGATTATTCCTACATACTCAGTTCAGAAATAAGTGATTCAGAGATGTCCTTTAACATGGAACGACTGGTAGGTAGTGCAAGCACAACCTATTTACAGACATTAGAAGGCCCCTATAAGACACAATTGGAGCATATTAGGACCAATTGATTAGGTGCACGCATCTACGAGGATGGTCTACGGTGATTAGTCGTCCAACTAGAAAATCCCGATCAACCCTTCGGACTTGAAAACCCAATGGTTAAATTCGAAGAGGGTTCGTATATTTATAAGCAGGAACCACGTATATGGTTACCAACTTACCAGACATGACAGATGAGTTCAGAAATGTTATTCCCAAGAAGGAGATAGGAGACCTAGAGCAAGGAGGCCTAGGACGAGAACCCAGGACTCCTCGAAGCAAGTCTGTCTTGACAAGAGTGATTACTCCAGAGTGGGTTCCCCAAGACAACAAAAAGCATAGAATTATTCTTTAATAGAGAAACAGAGGAAGATTTTTGGAGATTCAAGACATATCAACTTACCAAAATAGGAAGCGTCACCATCTACAACTTCAAAGATTCAGAGATACCAAGAAAAGTTGTCTATCTAGATAACACATAGGAGAGAATGTTCTTGGTAATTGAGCATGTTAGGCATGCATACACGTGGAAGGGTGAATTGATTTTCCCTCCACCAAGATCAAATGTTTCCCATGGCCTCCAAGGAGGAGGATCATCACAAACTCATGAAAGCTAGAGGGAGAGAGCTAGAGAGATACTTGAAGTGAGCTTTTCAAACCCCTTAGGAAGAGAGCAATCAAGATTAGATGCAGAAAGAACAGATCAGGAGAGACACAAAAATCCGAGACATCAAAGAGACATGGATGAGTTTCCCCTGCCTAGGTCTAGAGAACACCCCAGAATCGTGAGGCCTACCCAACTGGTTAAATCCATGAAGAAGTCGAGGATCTATTCATACAGTACAATGCCTTTGATCTAACTCTCAAGAACACTCTGTTAATGTGGTTTCAACCACTACACCGATGCTACTTCAAAAATATAGACCAATTGCTAGAAGCATTCATTATTGAATTCTCCAAAAGTGGCATCAGACACAATACCTCATTGTTGATACATATTTTTAAGCAGACACCCAGCAAACACTTAGACTAGCAGGAAGAAGATTTAGACAATACCTATAGAGATGCCCTATTCCAGAGTTTCCCACACGAGCCAAACAAGTGGCTTTATTCCTACATTGTTTGTTAAGTACCAAATTGTGATCCTATGTGTGCTTAAAGGACCCAAGATCCATAGAAGAGTATGTATGCATGTGCATAGTCATTGAGGATAATTTGGGTGATGAATTAGAGCTTTCAAGGTAGGTGTCTCTAGCAAGCCAACGCCTAGATTTGTTTCAGTGCAATGATGCTATACTTGTGGAGGAGACCATATGGCTAATGTTTTCCCAATCATGGATCAACCCCAAGTGAACCCTAACAAACAATACTACACCAAAGAAAGGAGATACACCAACCACACCGCACAAGATTGCCCATATAACAAGCAAGCGGTTAGGCAAAATTATCCATAGTTGTATCCACAATAGGAGAGATACCAGAATCTGTATCCACCACAATAGTATGTTAGGCCCCACCAACCCTACCAGTCACCCTATCAAGCTCAACAAAGGTCTCAACTAGTGTTAGTTGAATAACCTCCATCTCCAACCAATGTGATCCCAGTGAAGTATGTAGCGGCTACAGAAAATTTGAATAGATCATTAATGCCAGCATCACCATTGATTTTAGAAAGTGATCTGAATAATCAAAGTTTTGAATCTGCTCACATGGATAGTCCACCGGCCTACTATGTGGAGTCACTAGAGCATAATGAGATTTAGCCTTATGAAAGCCTAGCAAACCTAGTTGGGAACCCGAATATGCTAATGTCATGTACACAAGACCTAACTCTAGGCCCCAACCTAGATAGATAAGACCCCCAACACCTAGAGGGCCATGCTACAAATGCCAAGGAGATCACTTCATTCTGTCCGAATTGTGGGAAGGAGCACCTATGCAACCCCAATCAATGACAATTCAAGGTTTCTGTCCGAATTGTGGGAAGGAGCACCTTCTGTGGGATTGTCCTAAGAACCCAAACAATGTGCCAAAAATCACTCCTATCAATGTTATTTGGTTAGTAATAGATGCTACTCGAAGTGTAACTTCCACTGCCCTAATGCAAGTAGTCATCAGAGCCCAGACATTACAATAGAACCAAGGCTTAGGTCAAGAAAAGAGTTCTGATGTTAGTGCGACTGAGAGCCTAACCAAGAAAAGGACAAGCGATTCGAAGGAAAGCCATGAAAGAATGAAAAGGAACTGGTCAAAGAAGATGAGCAAACTTGAGGAAAGCTTAAGAGAAACAAAAGCCAAGATAATCGATATCGCATCTCAAATGCACTTTGACACATCACCACCACCACTGCCATCACCATCACCATCTAATCAACCTCATGTAACCCCATCACCACCTACAATAGGATAAGTCTTAGCAGATCCCTCTCCCAAAGACTTAGACATGATGCTTAAATCATATCATGCTAGAATCCAAGAAGGTCCAAATGTGACAAGACATGAAAAATGTTACCCCAGGGCTGACTTAGAGATTGAAAGAACAAAGCTTTGTGCAAAGATGGTGGAATTGGCTCAAACTATGTTTAAGGCTAGTCACCTATTCAATTGCACAACCTCAACCAAAACAGAGTTACACTTTGATGGGTTATTTGAAAGATTGGAAAAGATGATAACTCAATCGAGAAAGCAAGCTACATCACAAGTGAGTAACATCAAAAGTGAAAGGATAAATCATCCTCATAATGATGCTTATGTTCCAAACTCCACCAAGTCAAGAACCTCTACTTCTGTAAATCAATACTCACAAGAATTTCTCAGAGATATCAAAGAAGAGAAATTCATAAAAGAATTTGAAAATCCTCCTCCCATTGAAATTGTGATGACCTACATGATCAATTCCCACAAGATATTCCTTTTATTTATGGAGAACAAGAGGATACTCAATAGTGAACAGTTCGACTTTGAGTCTAATTCCTTACAAGAGTTGTCTCATTTTATAGGTCCATGGGAAGCAAAGAAAACCTGTATGAGAGCACCACAATCATGGTAAGAAATGATGACTCAATTTCCCCTAGAAATATAGAGGTAGTAAAGAACACTAAAGTGCAATGCAATATCACTTTAGAGGAGCTACTCAAGGTTAAGAAATAGTTTTGGAAACACATAGCCAACCAAGTGCCAGAAGTAGCTTAATCTCATTCCTAGGTAGGATCACATAGAATAGTGCCGAAATACCCTTGGATAAGATAGGGAAAAAACACCTATCTCCCTGTCACTCATCAGGGTTACACAACCAAGTTTATTTTGGACTCAAGAGTAGGACTTGTAATTGCTACCACTTCCCTATGGAAGCATTGGGGAAAACCAACACTCAGGCCAACATGAATGAAATTGCAAATGGTTGATTGTCACATAGAGAGACCCTTAGGAATACTAGAAGGGATAACGCTCACTACTTGTGGTGTAGACTTTGAGCACACTTTTGCCATATGTGACTTTACCAAAAACTAGGCCTATGAGATGATTTTGGGAAGACAATTCATGAAACAATTGCAAGTAGTGCAAGATTGGGGAACTAATTCCTTGTATTTGCAACACTTAGGTGTTACAACTAAATTCAATCTCAAGGATTAATCTCATCATTAGGGAAAAAAATGAACCCTGCATGGGCCTTTTGGATTAAGGAGTGATTAGTGATGGACCAATGAGAGGAGGATGGTGGACACAGTCTATAGCCTATAAATCACTAGGCTGAAGGGGGATGAGGGGACAGGATTCCCCTATGTTCAGGTTTTGCCTATAGAGAGAGAAAGGAATCTCGTAACTTACCTGGGCCCAAAAATTCAAAATTTTCAAAAAGTTATAAAACTCATCATAACACCATTTAATGGTCCCCCAACCACTTTTTAGGATCAACAGTGTTATTTTTGGGTTCTAAATCAAAATCCGTGCATGAACTGAAGTGAAAAAAGTGACTTTTTCAAAAATAACTCAAAATGCAACTTTCTCCCTCCAAAACCTCACATTTTCATACCCAGGTCCCAAAAAGTCATCTCTTTCCACTACTTTCTCTCCCTAGCACACCATTGCAGCACCTGCATCTCCATTTCTTTCTCTATGCATCATCTTCTTTGAATTCCTACTGTCACTTCCATAGCCTGATCTCCAATGGAGAAACCTAAATCTCATAGACGTCCAAAAGATGAGGTTATCGCGATAAAATGTCACAATATCAAGGCTCCAGAAGGATTTTGGTTAGGACAGGAGTTCTGCAAAGGTGCATGGGTGTACATGCAACCCTCTGGTGTTGGTCCTCACCGTGTGAGAGATCGTGGAAACTTGGATCTTCATTGGAAAGGGAAGTTACTAGGCTTCAAAAAGCTCAAAAATGGTGAAACTGTTGCCATTGTACAACATGTGTTCACAATGTCAACCATGAAATTGGAAAACTCAAACAAAATGAGATATCCTATCAACTGTAAGTATTACTCATTGACTTTTGTCCAAATTTCATAATATACCTAGCTAAGTTGTGTAGTTTTTTGTTGTAGACATATTTCCTTCTACCTTGGTGGAAGAACAACCACTTCATAGTCTTACAGGTACTTTCCAAGCATTGCATGCAGATGTTGGGTCGATAGTCTTTCCACAAGCCCGTCCTGCTCAGCTATTACGTGATAGAGTTTTCTTTTACACACATACATATGTTGTACCCTCTTCATCAAATGATTTTGGCAAGTTAGAGATGATTAAGGTAGATTCTCTCTTAAAGCTCGAGTGGCCGCAACCTGATGTATGGACATTAACATCTTTGAAGCATAAGATGGTGATGGACATACACAACTCTTTGAAATTTACAAGAGTTTCAAGATCTATAGGATTACATTGGTGTGTTCATGTTCATTGTTTTGTACATTTATTTCAGATATTCACAATTCTAGAGACTTCAACAATGTTCATGTTAAAAGATATCACGTATGAGCAGGTAGAGGGTTTGCTAGGTGAAAATTGGGGACTTGTAGAAGGATGCACCAAAGGGGATAGATACATTTGTAAAATTGGTGCAACAGGCATAGGATTTTGATACTTGAAACATCGTACTTCAGTGTACATTAGATTCTATTATGATCGTTGGATGTGTAAACTTGGTGAATGGATACCATTACAAAGTTTTGAGGGTGTTTTACTTTCATTTGAAATTAAGATAAATCTACCCAACAACGAAATGGAAGTTATTTCAGTAAATCATCATTGGACTCTTGCCAACGTGAGAGAACATCTAGTAATCATGGGATTTGAGGATCTGGATCAATCAAAGTTCATAATACAAGGGCATAAGGTAAGTAGCATATGGTATTTCTTCTTTTGTTTATACAAATTCTTACACTCAAATATGTTCATTTAAAGTTTTCTATTTGTCTGCAGATTGGTAAGAGGTTGGAGGATAAAATTAAAGTCCTCCTTGAATGAAGTGTGGATGGAACTCAACTTTCATTGTCATAGCTCAAGAACTATTTGAGTGCTACAGTGTACACACAACCTATGTTCCATTTATAATCCTACATCTGCAACAATGTATTTAACATGCAAGACATGTAGCATGTAAATTTTTTTTATCTCAATATGATATACAATTTACCAAATCTTTGGTTTTTCCAATGGCAATTTATTATAATTTTAAAGTTTTGAGAATTTATTTTTTCTATTGTGTTGTCGTGTATGTTATTCTGGTTAATGATTCTGTTCAATCATTTTATGAGAAAAAGTTTTTTTTCTGAGAGTTCTGTGCATGATTGTTTTATTTGAAGGTATCAGTTTTAGTTTTAAAATGGGTCCCACTCACTTTAAAATTTTGAAACTACTATAAAAGCAACACTTATTCTCTCATTTCTCACTTTTGCAACCAAGAAGAGCTACAATCACTAGCAGAGTATGCACACAAGCTAGCATCACGCGCAATGGCTGCCGCATCCTCCAGTACCCTACAACCCAAACGTCCACGTGAACTCTTCAATGAGTTCTTGGAATCAACTGAGTTCAAAGGTCAAAACCACTTGTATGACCTACTGTCTAGAGTCCCTGATCTAGACAAAACAATTCAACTGAACTCTATGTGCTCAAGGAAATCATAGAGTTCCTTGAGTACTACATATTGCGTTTTTCTATAGAAATACTGCCTTATGAGGGTAAATGGGTTCCATGTGACCTTCTACTCTACATACACGGAGGCGATGAAGCCTTCATGAAGCGCCTTAAGCGCTTCATGGCAATTGCCGAAACTGCTGGCCACTTACTAGATGACTCTGTGCCATTAGTAAAAAAACTTAACAAAAAGAAGAGGATGGGTACAAAGTACCTATCCTACATTGCAACAACATATTTTATTATTAATGAGGAGCCAGAACCTACACCTGTTGAGCTCCCCAACCTTGCCACTGGGGGTTTTGTTAAGGAGAAGAATGAGCCTCAACCAGAGGCCATAGATTTTGCCAAAGAAAGCATTACAATCCACCAAGAATTTCCTGGTGGTGTTGAGGATAAACTACGTGCACAATCAAGCATGGAGGAGGCCCCCCCTTTCAAATCTCAACCCCTCTGAGCCCCACATTACTAGAGGTGGAACTTGAATATCTCTCCAGCATCGTTGTGGATGGAGAGGAATTTATTTTACTCCATGACATTGAGAAGGCATTCGGTCTACGTTTAGATGAATGCTTGAGTATTTTCTCCACAATGTCAGATGTTCCACTTTACAACACATCTGACATACTTGAAAAGAAGTCCATCCCACTTGGGGATTCTGTGGCAGACACCATAGCAATGGTGTGTGCTGATATTTTAAATGATGACAACAATTCTACTACAGAGGAGGAGTTCAGTGCAGCACGGGAGAGGATCCTGAAGCAAAAAATTCCTACATCCCCTATAGCAGAGCAAAGTGGCATGGCCCACTCTAGCATTGATCTTGATGCCCCTGGAAGAGGGGAGGAAGAAGACAAGCTTC
This sequence comes from Ceratopteris richardii, assembly GCA_020310875.1. Classification (NCBI taxonomy): domain Eukaryota; kingdom Viridiplantae; phylum Streptophyta; class Polypodiopsida; order Polypodiales; family Pteridaceae; genus Ceratopteris; species Ceratopteris richardii. The sequence goes on from CM035406.1 coordinate 106,005,750, forward strand.
ATGATGTAAGTGGTAATTGAATTAAATAAATTGATAATTTTAAGTTAACATTGTAAGAGCTTGAATTCTCATTTGTTCTTAACAGGAAGCAATTGAGCTCGACAAGTTCGCAGCAAGGTCTGGTGGGGATCGAGCTTCTCGTGGGAGTGGTGCATCCTTGGCAAACTACATCGGAAAGTTGCCAAAGGATGATTTTGTTATCATACACAAAGACTACAGTCCCCCGATGGGCACTTCATCACTTGGTGCTTGAAGGCCCTTAGCAAGATTTTGTGTTTATGTACAATTACCCAAGGCACTAATTGTGTCATTTTGGTTAGGAAATCCTTAGTTGTAACTACATTAGGACTTAATTTTAGAGGAAAAGTATTAGGGCAAATAGGTATCGCCATGGGTCTTGGAATGCAAGACCCCCATGTAATATCAAGATCTGTATTGACTTACCAGCTGCCTCAATCTCTACAAAGGAGAAAGAAAGTTGTAGAGAAATTGAAGGCAGCTGAGAAATGATATAATGTCTTGATAATACAAACTTTTTTTTTCATCATTTGTCTAGTTTTGTATCTGAATGTGCTAAAAAATTGAACTTATCTTCTCTCCACAAATTGTATCTAATTGGGGGTCTTTGTATTGTCCTTTGGTCCTTTGTATGATTATATGCATAAAAAAGGCCAAAAAAACCCCAGCCACAGAAATGCGGGAAACAACCCTGCAAAATTTTGCAGGGCTGTTTCCCGCGTTTCTGTGGCTGGGGCTTTTTTGGCCTTATCTAGTGTTTTTAGGTGCTACAATACATTGGAAAGTATGTAATTTCAGATTTTCACTTGGTTTTGGTAGAATCAGGACCAAATGTTTCCAGTAGGGTAGAAACTCAGCCTGAACTAGCTAAAGATCTCATTGCCTGTAGGGTATAACCTCTTAATAACTTGACCATTGCATCTCTACCATATGTCTTATGCTTAGAAAAGACCAAATATTGCAAAAAAACCCCCAGCCACAGAAACGCGGGATTCAGCCCTGCAAATGCAGGGCTGAATCCCGCGTTTCTGTGGCTGGGGGTTTTTTGGTATGAAAAGGACATGTTGCACACCAATAGGTAGAAAAGGAACATATCTAGTCACAAAACAATAGGTAAGTGCATGCATGTTTAACTGAATCCATATATAACTGACTGAAAGAGAGAGAGAGAGTGAGAGAGAAAAAAGAGACAAAGAATATAAGTCAAAACAAAATTTTCTATTATCCATTGTATTACATCGCAAAGTAGCCTATCATAGGGTATAATATACACATCATGGGTTATTTCCTCTAATTCTTCTTGCTAGCTGAATGTCCTTCGGTTGTATGGTTACTCTCTTGGCATGGATAGCACAAAGGTTAGAGTCCTCAAGCATGGAGATGAGGTAGGCCTCAGCTGCCTCTTGAAGTGCTTCAAGTGCTATCCCTTGTATTCTTAGACCTGCTTGGTAGCTTTGTAGTTCCTCTTTCACTACCCTTGCAAAAGCTCTTCGTGGTATGAGTATTTCAACGGACTTTTGGTAGTGTCGTATCTCTGCAAAGGCCCTGCAGTGCTTCCTTCGTCTTTGTGGAGCTCTTGTGTTGGGAGGTATGTTTGGCTGGCATTGAGGTCGATGTCGTGGTTGATAGTTTTTTTTTTCTCCGATGTACACGATGTGAGGGCCCAACTTCATCTTGCACATTTTGTTGTTGATGTGGTTGTTGACTTTGCTCTCTTTCCTCCTCTGTTGGTATTTGCCCTTGTCCTTGTGGAAGTGTCTTACCTCCATGTGTCACCCTATGGCTCGTTGGAATTTGCATATCATTCCATGGTGGTTGATTGCTGCTTTCCTCGTTCGGGGATGACTCTTCTTCGCTTTCTGGTACACTCCTTCTGATCAACTTCTGTTTGGGTCTTGATTTGATGGGTGTCCTTGTTGGTGGCTCATCATCTGAAATGGCCTCTGATCGTCTTGGAGTGTAATACTCTTGTCTATTGGACACTTCATTTTCTCGCACTGAATTGCTCCCAGGTGGTGTGCCATCGTGTGACACAGGCACATATGTGCTCTGGTAACCACTTCGAGGCCTTTGGGGAGGTTGCAACCATGGTGGGCATTGTGTCCCTAGATGAGGGCTAGGAAAGAAGACGCGATCTTTCCTTGCAGTTTGCTTGGTGCGTGCCATTCTCTTGAGTTGCAAAAAGTGTGAAATGAAGTGAGTTCTCTCTATTTATAGAGTTTTTTAAAAAACTGTTTGTTCACACTAGAATGGACAAAACCTGTTTAAAACCATACAGAATATTATATATTAAATAATAACACATTGAAACCAAGATTACAATAATCATAGGTATTACCACATAATGGGAAATAACGAATTCACTTTACTTCCAAGTTGAGCCTTCTCGTTGTCTCCTTGCACGCCACTGAGCATGATGAAGAGGACCTAACGATGACTTCCATTTCTCACTGGCAATGTTGTGTTGCATCATTCTTGCAAGTTTTGCCAATTTTGAATCCCTAAGTTGTTCCACAAAAACTTTCTCGAGAATGTAGTGCGGTAAAACCAATTAAACATCTCCTCCATGTAGTTTGATTGCATTGCGCCACCACCATGTTGGGTGTTTTTGAAGTAGACACCCCTCGCTTTGTAGTGTGACTTTTCCATTCCTTGGGTACTAAAAATCTCTAATGACCCATATCGATGCATGAAAAAAGCTCCATGTGCAAACAAAATATGTTAAAAATTGTTAAGTACATTGGAAAAAGTTAAGTGCAATGAACACTTGTAGAAGAAGATTACACTTACAATGTAGTGTGTTATATTGCTCTCTCCCCAACATTGAATGAAACACTTGGTGAACTCCACTAATGTTTCTTGAAACATTTGACGTTGAATAGCACTAGACCTAGTCAGACCCATTAAGCCTACCAACTTATCAAAGCTCGACTAAACTTTCTTTCTCTTATTACAAAGATCAACTTGAGAGTCATTGCCTGTTGTGATCATGCATAGGTCTTTCCACAGCTCATAACGTTCATTATTTTGAGTGCTAGTACCTCTTCTAAAAAAATGTCTTGCTTTATTCCCTGTCATTGACACTTGTTGCAAGCTATCTTGAGATTCTCCAACTTTCTTAACAACTAGGGTTACATTTCCACCATGACAAGCAATTGAATTAAGAAGTTCCTCCAATTTCTTTATAGCTTGAATAGATTTATCAACTGGCTTCATGGCAAATGCGTATTCTATATGGAGCTTCAATAGTCTATCAAAAATTCTCATGAAGGCATGCAAGGTGCAAAAGTGGACATTGACTAAAGGGAATGGAATAATGGGATTCCAATCCTTATCTGACATGTCACGATTAGGTGTACCTAACATGGGACACCTCATTAAAGGTGTATCCCATTCAGCAGATGGAGTTGCATCTGTATCATCAACTAAATCATCTATGTTGTTTTGTTTTCTCTTTGTTTGTTTATAACCTCGTGTGCAATATGGACAAGGATAGAGAGTAGATGCACCTTGTTTGCACCCTAACATGCATTTGATAGTCTTTAAGTCTCCACCTAAGTACCACTCTACTTCAAAATCACCAAGGCTTTCTACATTGATTTTGGCACCATGAATTTGAGAAGTTATCACCTCTGTGATCCATGGTATCCTATTGAAAATCCATGTAAGAACATCATTTGATTCTTTAGGTACTTCAATAGCACCTAACCACCATATATCTTTCTCGGATTGGACACTATATGTAAAGTGATGGGTAGATTCTTCACTATCATCAATAATAGCATGGGCCATAGCTTCGTTCATGAGTGTCACACTAAGTCTCTCCATACGGCGTCCCTTTATGGTTTGACATTCGTCTAGCTTCAATACAAACTTGAGTTTGGAACCACAATCTACATCAAATAACAAACATTATATTATTAAAAATACTATGAATGTCATTATCAAAACAATGGATATACCTTGAAGTGTGGATTTGTAAAATTTAACCATTTCCTTTTGAAGCCTCTCCAAATTGACAAATATGTTGTTGTACTTTGTGTAGATGAATCCCTTTCTAGATGTGTTTTTCAACTCTTTCTTTGATGTAGATGAATGATAAATGGATGCAGGCATAACATCTTCTATATGCAGGTAATTGCCAAGAGTATTGGCTACATCCTCATTGGTCATCTTCTTCTTCAGAGATACCTTGTAAGGGCATGGAAAAATGCTCTAGAAAATACCTTTGTTTTGTAGAGCCTGCTTCAAAAGATTGTACAATGCAGTGTACACTTTAGTACTAACACCTGCTTCATCACATACTATCTGTACCTCACTAGGACTAATAATATCTTCTAAGTTGCATGCAAAATCTTTAATCACTTGGGTTTTGATGTGATTTCCTATTGGTGAATCCAAAATCATAAGCACATGTTTGTTGCTAAGACAAGAATTCAAAAACTTTGATTGATCCTCCATTGTTGAGGAAGCACTCGCATCTTCAACAAATGACTTGCACAATAAGAATCTCAATCTAAAAGTCTTTTAACATAACTAAACAAAGGAAATACATACCTAAGTGCGTAAACACGTCGCTTCCGTGCTCCACCACCAGTTGAAAGAGCTTGAAAGGATGATAATGGTCGTTTCCTAAATCTCATCCCAAGTGGAGTCTCTTTTAGTTGTGTAAGATTGGCTTTTAACTTTGTAATTGTGCTCTCCTTTTCTTCCACATCTTGTTGGAGTCTATTATTTGTTAGTATATGATCAATGTCTACCCCTCATGATTGTATGCACATTTTGTAAGGCCCCCTTTATGAGGAGAAGCCAAGCATGCATTACCCAATTGATGGGAATCCCAACTTGAATGTTGGATGAAGGTCATGTTGGACCATGTAAGATATTATAAGGAAAGGGAGTTATCAGGGTCCCCAATTGTGGGGTCCGGGGCAGCGGTGAGCAGCCCCGGCTGGGGGGTCCAAGGGGGCCAGCGGGCCCCCTGGCTGGGGGGTCCCAGGGGGCCAGCGGGCCCCCTGGTGGGGGTACGGGGGCAGCGCCCCCGGCGCGACGGTAAAGGGAATATTCCATGGAATATTCCCTGTCGGAGTCAGAAATCATTTATATTTGTTAGGTCGGTTCAACCAGTCTAAGCCGTGTATGGCAATTACGCGGGCGGTGGCCGCCCACGCTCTACCGCCCATGTATAGCCGTCCATGGCAGGCCACCCATGATCCTATATATACATGACTTCTGCACTACCTAAGACACCGAGTTGAGCCAGCATACCTCTACCTTGTATCTCCCTATCTAGAGTTGTCTAGATCACCATTTAAGCTCTACCTTGAGAGCACACGGGTGGACAACGCCATCATCTTTGTACTTGCTGCTAGTAGAAAATTGTTGAGATTCTCCTATATCTGTTATCTTCTCTGTTATTGCTCCTGTGTTATATTGCGTAACTATTGTCTTACATGGTATCAGAGCTGTAAGGTTCGAATAGCTTGAGAAGTATCATTATTTTAGCCTACTAGCAGACTAGAATATCAGTAGATTATTCGAGTGATTACATGATGGCTTCATCATTGAACAGTAGTCTTGGTGCTTCAACTAATGTTAATGCTGCACCTATTCGAATTCGTCCACCTGCATTCACTGAAGGGAAGCTGGATGGAACCAACTATACACTCTGGAAGTTCAAAATTTCTGCAATTTTGGACTCCTATGAATTACTTGACACTGTCATGGGACCGATGGGATTGGATCCAGAGCCTATACCAGTTGAAGATCCAGCAAATTCAAGATTGATGATTCAGCCAGATCCAGATCTTCTACGAGCTTGGAAGAGGCGGAATGCTGATGCATTATGTGCGATTGTCACTAGTGTAAGTGATTCTGTGCTTACTTTAGTTCAACATACTACTAAAGCACATGAGGCTTGGGGCATATTGGCTCGACAATATGAGACCAAGAACCACACTAGGATACAGAATTTAGAAAATCAGTTGGCAAATGAAAAACATTCTGATTCTGAAAAGGCTGAAGATTTTATCAAACGGATAAAGCATCTTCAAGATCAATTGGCTGCAGTTGGTGTTGTTATAACACCAGAAGAGCTGGCTCGAAGATCTGTACGTGTTCTTCCAGCAAAGTATGATGGATTAGTAACAGCCCTTAACACTCAGGTAAGGCCAACTCCTCTTACATTTGAAGAGTTTTGTGCCATGCTTTTAGAAGAAGAGATGCGGCTGAAGAATCGGCAAAGTACAACTGATGCTGCATTCTCAGCAAATGCAAAAGGTAAAGGCTCTTCAGAGGGATCAAAGAAGAAGCCAAAGAAGAAAAAGTTCATAGGAAGTTGCTTCTATGTGAAAAGAAAGGCCATGCCATCAAGGATTGCAGAAAGAAGCAAGCTGATGAACGGAATGGGACTGTAAAATCATCATGGAAGAACAAAGAGTCTGCAAACAACACAGAGCTGGAACTTTGGGTAGCTATTGAAGAGGTATGTTCATCTGCTCAAGCTCGTGTTGATGAGCCATGGATTTTAGATAGTGGAGCTTCTCGCCATATGACTAGTAAAAAGGATTGGTATAGTTCCCTAGTGCCTCTGCGGGAATCCATCAATGTAGTGGTGGGAAATGACTCCAAGTGTCCAGCTGAAGGAACTGGAACCATCTCTTTTATCACTTCTCCAGGTGTTGAGAAAAAGTTATCCGATGTTCTCTATGTACCTACACTCAAAAGAAATTTGTTGTCAGTTTCTGCAATAACAGATCGTGGACTCGAAGTTCACTTCAATAAGAGTGGTGCGGAAATCATGGATTCATCAGGTAATGTTGTAGGTAAAGGCATACGACGGGATAACTTGTATGAGTTAAGTGCTTTAACTGCTACAGAAGATAAAGATGTAAGCAGGTTATGGCACCGACGATTTGGGCATCTCGGATTTGCAGTTTTGAAGGAGATGCAACGAACAGGGATGGTTGCTCATATGCCTGCATTTTCAGAGTTGCAGGAACCTTGTGAAGCTTGTATGATGGGCAAGCAACAACGAAAGGCATTTCCAAGAGAGACCAGCAATCGATCTCAAGCTCCTCTAGAGTTGGTACATGCTGATCTCTGCGGTAAAATGTCTACACCTGCTTTAGGAGGATCTTTCTACTTCTTGCTGTTAGTCGACGATTATAGTAGAAAGATGTGGGTTTATTTCATTCGAGAGAAGGCTGATGCTTTTGAAAAATTTAAAACGTGGCATAAGTATGTAGAAAATGAATCAGGAAGGAAATTGAAGAAATTTAGAACAGATAGAGGAGGTGAATTCTTGTCAACAGAATTCAACAATTACTGTAAGGAGCATGGTGTGAAAAGGCAACTTACCACAGCTCATACACCCCAACAAAATGGCGTTGTTGAGCGCAGGAACAGGACAGTAGTTGAAATGGCTCGTTGTATGTTGAAGGCTCAAGACATGCCTGATTCATTCTGGGCAGAAGCAGTCAATACAGCAGTCTACATCCTCAATCGAAGCTACACAAAAGCACTGAAGGGGATGACTCCTCAAGAAGCATATTCTGGTAAAAAGCCTTCAATTTTGCATTTCAGAATTTTTGGTTGTTTCTGTTATGCACATATTCCTGATTCAACAAGATCAAAGTTGGATTCAAAAAGCAAAAAGTGTGTCTTCCTAGGATATAGTGAAGAGTCTAAAGCATACAGGTTATGGGATCCTGAGGCAAGGAAGATTTTTGTCAGCCGAGATGTGGTGTTTGATGAACGACCACACTTAGTAGAAGATAAAGGTAAATCTACTATCTCATCAAGCGGAGAAATATCTCACCTTGTGCCTATCAAAAGACAGGTTAAAGTTGAGGAGGAGGAAACATCTGATGGAGAAATTTCCTCAATAAAAAGCCAACCAGTTGTAGCTGCACAGCGTAAGCCACTACCGAAGTGGGCACAACAGCTCTTTGATGATCTTAATCCACATGTAGATGTACCAGAATCATCATCGGATGGATTACGAAGATCAAAGAGAATAGAGGAGCAAAGAAGAGCCTCAGAACACATTGTTAACATGGCTCTAATGGCAGATATCATGGGTTCGATAAAGGAACCTACCACCATTGAAGAAGCCATTGATGATCCAGATTGGAGAGCGGCAATGCAGTCTGAGTATGATAGTATACTCAAAAATGATACATGGGATCTAGTCGACTTGCCGCCAAAGAAGAAGGTAATAGGTACTAAATGGATTTGGAAAGCTAAGTATAAAGCTGATGGAACATTAGAAAAGTATAAGGCACGATTAGTTGCACAGGGTTTTTCACAGATTGAAGGATTTGATGTTCAAGAAACTTTTGCACCAACAGCACGCATGACAACTATTCGGACGGTACTTGCAGTAGCTGCACAAAAGTCTTGGCCTATTTTCCAGATGGATGTCAAATCTGCATTTTTGAATGGTCACCTCAAGGAGGAGGTATATGTATCTCAACCACCAGGTTTTGAGGTGCCCAATTCAGAAAATAAAGTTTGCAGGTTGAAGAAAGCTTTGTATGGACTTAAGCAAGCTCCACGGGCTTGGTACCAACGAATAGATCATTTTTTCAAAAATATGGGTTTTGAAAGAAGTACTTCTGATGCTAACTTGTATGTAACGAAAAGGGATAGCAAGCTAGTTGTTGTCATTGTATATGTAGATGATTTGATCATTACAGGAGATCATCAGGAACTCATCAATCAAACTCGGATCAGCTTGGGAACTGAGTTTGAAATGACAGACTTAGGTCTACTCCATTTTTGTCTGGGAATTGAAGTATGGCAAAGGAAGGATGGCATTTTCATCTCACAACAAAAATATTCCAAAGAAATTCTCAAGGCATTTGGAATGATGGACTGCAAACCAACTAGCACACCTATGGAGGTAAATCATAAGCTATCTATGGATGATAACATGCCTGATGTAGATGCTAAGAAGTATAGGAAGCTCGTTGGAAGTCTTATTTTTCTGTGCAACACTAGACCAGACATTTGCTATGCTGTTGGAGTGTTAAGCAGGTTTTCCAACAAACCTAAGGAGAGTCACTGGAATGCTGGAATGCGAATTCTAAGGTACATTGCAGGAACCTTGGATTTTGGTATTTTGTATACCACAGGTGATACACTCCAAGGATATTGTGATTCAGATTGGGCTGGAGATTGTGATTCTAGAAAATCAGTTTCTGGATATTGTTTCTCACTTGGTTCAGGAATATTTTCTTGGGTAAGTAGGAAGCAACCAACTCTCGCACTCTCCTCCACTGAAGCAGAGTACAAAGCAGCTTGTTTTGCTTCTTGTGAGGCAGTCTGGTTAAGGAGAATTCTTGCAGATCTTGGCTTTCCATCAAATATGCCAACTGTACTCAAGTGTGATAATCAAAGTTGTATGGCTATTGCAAAGAACCCAGTATTTCATGCTCGCACCAAGCACATAGAAGTACAGTACCATTACATTCGTGAGCTAATTGAAGATGAAATTGTGGAGCTAGAATATTGCCCAACAGAGGCAAATTGTGCTGACATATTCACTAAAGCACTTGGAAGAGAGCAGCTCAACAAGCATCTTCAACAGATGGGCATAGGACCGAGACCTACTTGATTTATCATCGGTAAACATTGAGGGGGGGTGTTAGTATATGATCAATGTCTACCCCTCATGATTGTATGCACATTTTGTAAGGCCCCCTTTATGAGGAGAAGCCAAGCATGCATTACCCAATTGATGGGAATCCCAACTTGAATGTTGGATGAAGGTCATGTTGGACCATGTAAGATATTATAAGGAAAGGGAGTTATCAGGGTCCCCAATTGTGGGGTCCGGGGCAGCGGTGAGCAGCCCCGGCTGGGGGGTCCAAGGGGGCCAGCGGGCCCCCTGGCTGGGGGGTCCCAGGGGGCCAGCGGGCCCCCTGGTGGGGGTACGGGGGCAGCGCCCCCGGCGCGACGGTAAAGGGAATATTCCATGGAATATTCCCTGTCGGAGTCAGAAATCATTTATATTTGTTAGGTCGGTTCAACCAGTCTAAGCCGTGTATGGCAATTACGCGGGCGGTGGCCGCCCACGCTCTACCGCCCATGTATAGCCGTCCATGGCAGGCCACCCATGATCCTATATATACATGACTTCTGCACTACCTAAGACACCGAGTTGAGCCAGCATACCTCTACCTTGTATCTCCCTATCTAGAGTTGTCTAGATCACCATTTAAGCTCTACCTTGAGAGCGCACGGGTGGACAACGCCATCATCTTTGTACTTGCTGCTAGTAGAAAATTGTTGAGATTCTCCTATATCTGTTATCTTCTCTGTTATTGCTCCTGTGTTATATTGCGTAACTATTGTCTTACATTATTGTGCTCATCCAAAGATTTGATAGCACTTTCTAAAGTGTGTATAGCACTCTCTAAACTGTGTATCTTGAAATGGTTGTGATGACATTGTTGCATCCAATAATTTGCTATAGATGTGGAATGGTTAGACAATCGCTTGCAATAGCCTAGCAGTCCATCTTCACCGCAACCAAGGAATTGTAGAAAGGTGGAGATAGTATGGAATCTAGGATGAACATTAGCCATTAGATCCAAGGGATACAAAGCACCATGGACCCAAAGATCAATATTCTTCTCTCCAACTGCACGTCGTGCATTTTGAGAATCTATGTCATTGCTACCTCTAGTTGTTGGTGCAAATTCTGTAGGAACACGAACATGTACACTCTTTGAGTGAGGAGCACGCGCTGGTGCTGGTGTCATGTTCGTAATACATGTGAGCACCATGATGCTCCAAAACTCCAGCACCGAATGGGAAGAAGCACAGAGATGGCTGGAATGGCTAGTACAGTAGCTGTGTGCAAGAAAAAAAGTGTGTTTTGGTATGTGGATAGGTCAAAATGACTTTTTTCAGTATGCTAGAGGGAAAATGAGTTTTTTTTTTTTAATTCATGTTTTGGGGCAACCAAAGTTACGAGTTTGATGATGTGGCACTTAACTTTTGGAGGGATTTCAAAAAGTATGTTTTTTAAGTATTTTTTATAAAAATAAGACTAAAAAAATTAAGTTCTGACATATACATAAAAGTATGGGCCATTTTGAATAAAGAATAGCTGAAAAAGAGACTTTTTCAGAAAACTCATTTTTTTATTCATAAAGATGGACAGATTTGATGAGGTGGAAAGTGGTTTTTCTCTCTCTCTATGTGCAGAAGAGAGAGAAGGTCCTAGCTTAGCCTAAAAAAAAGCCTAATTCAGCCTACCAAAAAGTGCTCTATTAAATGCACTTTGTCCCCTTAACAAAGTACAAGATTAAGCTTAATCCCTAAAAATTAGGAATCCTTACAAGGCCCATGCAGGGTTCACTTTTTTTCCTAATGTAGAGATATGCCCTCTATATAGTGGAATCCGATCATAGAGCCATAGCATACAGCCATAGATGACATGGAGTCAGTGCATTCCATAGGATCAGGATCCCCTTGGATGCATGAAGACACTCACTTATGGAAGTGCAAAGTTGCAGTAGAAGAACGAAAAAGAGAATGCCTGAGAGGCAGGTGCGAAGGAAAATTATAGATCAATTAGAGACCCAAGCTATGCACCTATAATATGTCCGGATGAAAAATTTGAACCTCATGGTTGGGTGGAAATCTTGGCCACAATGGACATAGCTATCAATGAAGAACAATGGACACCACACTCTCATGAAGATGGCTATGACATTTCAATTTTCACTATAGAACCAATGATGTGTGATTTGGTTATTGAATAATGTGAGCCTAGTACGGATGAACTTAAACATGCAAGAGACTCAGAGTTAGAATCAATTATCATGGATCCTTTTTGTGCATCAAAAGAGGAACACATGTATGTAGTAGAAGCTCACCCTCAAGGACGAGAAGACTTATGAATGATGTGAGATTAACTACATAGGTAACCACCAAGAGTGAAGGCAAGAAAAGAAAGAAGAGAGAAATCCGACTAGAGGAGGAAGAATCTTTGTTTGAGGTCCTTGAAAATTTTAAGAGGTATGAGGTCGAGGATAGGAAAGTCATGATCAGAATGCCTAAATGAGAAGCACTCACAAGAATGGCCTATGATAACAAAGATCCAACTAAAAAGTTTATTGTGACCATAGAAGAACATGAAGAATGATGCATGTACATAGGACATGACCTGAATGAAGAAGAGGAAAATGATTTGATTGATTTATTAAGAGAATATAAAGACGTGTTTGCATGGATTTATGAGGACCTAAAAGGACTAGACCCTGACATATGCTCACATACAATTCCCATGACCTCAGAAGCCCCTCCAAGCAGAAACCATACACATATAATGATAATTATGCTGCCAAGATCAAGGACGAGATAGATCGATTGGTAGAAGCTAGATTTCTCTATGAAATTGAGCACCCTAAATGGGTTTCCCCCATTGTAGTGGTGCCCAAAAAGAATGGAAAGTTACATGTATGCATAACTTGAAAAAGATTAATGTAGCCACTATTAGAGATAGTTATCTGCTTCCTATCACTAAGCACCTATTAGAAAGGCTAGTAGGCAAGGAAGTATACAACTTCCTTGATGGGTTCTCTGGCTACAATCAAGTGGCCATTGCTCCAAAAGACCAACATAAGATGGCTTTTGCCATAGAATGGGGTATATTTGCTTTTTGAGTAATGCCATTTGGTCTTACCAATGCACCACCTACCTTCCAAAGGCTGATGTGTCATGTATTTAAAGAGTTCTTGCCTAAAAACTTGGAAGATTAACAAAGCACATATACCTGAGCTAAGACAAATCTTTGAAAAATGTAGAGAATATCAAGTCTGCTTGAACCCAAAAAAGTGTGTCCTTATGGTCAAGCAAGGCAAGATACTAAGACACATTGTGTCAAAGAATAGAATATTTGTCATGGAGAAAGGAAACCATCCTGAAACTCAAATTCCATGTGAATCCTATATCTCATGATTGGTTTAGAATTAGTGAGAAACCAATCTTCCATTGCATTCGAAATGTTGAAAAACCCTAAGATTGACTGTCAGTTTGCTAAAGTCTGACATTCGAAGGTCCTGTTCGGATCACTCACATCATTGATAACATCATCAACCCTTGGGAACTGCCCTTGAAATCCTATATAAGGAGGCCTTGGCCACATACATACTCCGTCTTGCCAATGCCAGTCTTGGGAGCTCAAGAGAATCCTGATCACCAAGTCAATACTTTCAAGTTCCAGTTCGAGTTCTAGTCTTGTCTCTTGTTTTAGTCTTGTCTAGTCTTGTATCCTGAACATCGCCTTGTCCTCTTGTAATCGCATAGTACGAGATCTTATGAAGTTTGTTCTTGTATCAGTTCATCTCCCTGAAGGGAGTTCTTGTAATCCAGAGATCTTGATCCATACTTAGGATCCCATTTTCTAGCTGAGTTATCTATACCTATCAGTCTCAGGTTGTGGGACTCCTTGTATCAATCACATATTCTTGTATCATTTTCCCTACGTGGGTGTTCTTGTAATCAAAAGTATATTTTTGAAATCTTGTCTAGTGTAGTCAGAGAGCACAATCTAGCGCTCCCCTGACATTTTGGCAAGACTAGCTTCTATTCAAGACTAGGCATCATGGAGAATGCTTATGAACAGATTGTGGCATCACTTCAAAGTCTTCAACAACAAATCAAGGACCTAACTCATAGACAAACACAAGTCAAGATGGAACATCCAACACATGTAGGCACGCTCATCGTCCATCTTTGGCATCTGCATAGAAGCTTGGCATTGTATCAATCACCACATCTTTGCTTACCTTCACCTTTCGTGTGAGTGGGTTATGACATTTATACCCATTTTTGGCAAGGCAGTATCCAATGAAGATACATTTTTCTGCTTTTGGATCAAGCTTCATCTTCAACTCATCTGGAATATGTACATATGCAATACCACCAAATACTTGCATATGTGATAAGCTTGGCCTTTTACCTGTAAACTTCTCTTCAGGTGTAACTTGATATATAGTAGCAATCGGAGTTATGTTCATGATTTATACAGTAGTATGCACAACTTTTTCCCAATAACAATGAGGCATATTCTTCTCAACCATCAAAGCTCTTGTTATTTTTGCAATATGTATGTTTTTTCATTCAGCAACACCATTCTGCTGTGGTGTGTACCTGCATGAAAACTGATGTCAAATTCCATGACTTTTAAGAAAGTTGATGAACTCATTTGACATGTATTCATCTCCTCCATCAGACCTTAATATCTAAATATACTTTCCTATCTACTTTTCCACCATAGCCTTAAAATTCTAGAAGTGAGTGAACACCTCACTCTTCTCTTTCATGAAATATACTCATACTTTTTGTGTATGGTAATCAATTGAAGTAACATAAAACCTACAACCACCCATAGATGTGGTCTTCCTATCACCCCAAACATCTGTATGTACTATTTCTAGTACATTCTCACTAGCATGCTTATCATGCAAAAATGATGCTCTTGACTGTTTACCAAATTGACATGCTACACATACCTTTTGCATTTCCGCAACTTTAAAATTTGGTAGTCCATTGAAAATCTCCTTAGACTGCATCAATTTCAGCCTCTACAACGTTGCATGTCCAATTCATTTATGCCAAATCTCTATATCAACAATAACTCCTGCATCTTTTGCAAACACGAATGCATTCATTTCAAGAACTTTCACATTTGAGGTGAACATCCTACCCACTTTGTTTCCTTTGGAAATCAATCATCCATCCTGTTTATGCTCTTCTACATATAACCCATCAGCATTGAACCTGACTTGTACTCCTTAGTCAACCATTTGTCCAACAAAAACCAGATTCTTTGTTATATTTGGAACATACAACACATCAACAAGATGTTTTACCTTTTCGTCCTCCATAGACAATGCTATGTTTCTTGTATGCTCGATAGGGTGTGTTGTGTCATCACCTGTTTCAACATATCTAGGAACTGGCAATTTTTGCAAACTACTAAACCATTTTGCAAGGACTGGTCATGTGATTTGAAGCACTAAATCAACATACCATACATTTCCATTCAATTTCAAAACATCAGTAGACATCATATTAATTATGTGATGTTGAACCATGAACAGCTTCTCAGAATCATCTGCACTTGTGGATGCATAGTTGTTTTGCTCCCTTCTATTATATTGATTCTTCAACCTGCAATCACGTTCAAAGTGTCAAGGTTTACCACAATTCCAACATCCTTTACTTTCATTACCTAAATCATTTCTTTGGAAATTTCTATGGCCTCTTTGGCTCCTCTTGCCTCGAAATTGTCCTCTACCTCTTGCATGATTCTGATGTTGACCTTGGTCTTGGTTATTGTTTCCTCTTCCACTTCCAAAGCCTCTACCTCTTCCTCTTCCTCTGCTAGAGTAGAATACCTGCTCAGAACTAGGTTTTCCTTGGGAGTTCGAGTCCTCATCAAGATTCTATTCTTCAATAATCAACATGGACACAAGATCAGCAAAATTCAAAATATTTTCCCTAGTCTGAATAGATGTTCTGAACTGCTTATATGCAACTCCTAAACTACGAAGGCACTAGTGGAACATGCCACTATATATCGAGTTTCTTTAGCATTAAATTGGAGTGAATGTTTTTTGAAGACAAAAACATTCCCTCTGGAGATGATGTTGGCAAGACGAAAGAGCTTAGAAGAAGAAGCACTAGACTATGATCTCATTGAAGATAATTTATACAAGAGTAGAAAAGACGGATACTTAAGATTGTATGTCCATGAGAGTGAATATCTTAAGATCTTAGAAACTGCTCAACAAGGTGTAGTAGGAGGACATTTTGGACCAGACTATGTGATCAAGAGCATCCTATTTGCAGGTCTTTGGTGGCCAACCCTTCACATGGATGCACATGCCTATGTGAAGCAGTGTGATATTTGTCAACAAACTCAGTATTCGATATGTAAGGAGGAGATGCCATTGAAACCCATGATGGGAGGATGGGCATTCTGTAAATGGGGAATAGACTTTGTAGGTTCTATTGACCCCCCAACTAAGATTTCACATGATGAATACATTATTGTTGCCATGGATTATCTAACCCAATGGGTGGAAGTAAAAACCATGACAAAGAACAATGCTCAAATGACAACCGGGTTCTTATTCTAGAATGTATTCACCAGGTACGGGTTACCAATAGAGTTAGTAAATGATAGAGGTACACACTTCTTAGGCAAAGTCATTGAAAACCTTATCCAAGAATTCTTGGTTATACATAAGAAGTCTGCCCCCTATCATCCACAAACTAATAGGCAAGTCGAGAGCACAAATAAGATCCTATGTAATGTATTGACAAAATTGGTAAATAATAAATGCTCTAATTGGGATAAACAACTACACCATGCTATTTGGGCATATCGAGTCACCCTATAAATGGTACTCAATGCTACACCCTTTCAAATGGTATTTGGCCAAAATACAGTATTACCCTTAGATTTCTTGATGCCACCGTTGAAAATAGGACAAGAGCATCAATGGACCGGCCATGAGCTCTCTTCTAGAATCTTTGATCTTGAACGATTAGGTGAAAAAAGATTAAGAGTAGCTACAAGAATATACACAACCAAGAAAAGGAAAAAGGCATACTTCAATGCCCATGTGAAGGATAAGGGCTTGAAAGGAGGAGATTTAGTCCTAGTCTACATATTGAAGCAACATGCACAGAAGTTGGAGAAGTGTGGCTATGGACCCATGATTATTAATAGAATATTAAAAAGTGGAGCTATCCAATCAGCCACTCTAGAAGGTGACATCCTACCTAGTTACATCAGTGAATGCAGAGTCAAATTATATCAAGAACCCCTCATAGACGAAATGGTAAATCGAGTCAACACTGCAAAGAAACATAAGGAAGAGGAAAAACGAGTAGGGGAAGAAGCACAACTAGAAGCCTTAGAATGCATCCAATGAATGAAATTGAGAAGATAGGGTAGAGATCAACCTAGGTTAGATACTCATGATGCTCCAAGATATCACATGGCCATGTGCCAAGCATTAGGTGCAATTTCACCTTGAATTATTGATGGACGTCCCTTTGTGACCCTCAAGGTGGGACACGAAAAGAGTGCAAGGATTGTATGAGTTTTGATTGACTCAAGTGCATCCACTAGTGTAGTTAGAATTTCTTACTATAAAGAATTCAAATTATGTATCAATCCTATGGAAGCATGTCTCATAGGATTGGGAGGTGTGGAAACCCTTGCATGGGCGAGTTGGAGCTTCCCATCTACCTTCAAGATATTCTAATGACAATCATAGTGCTACTGTGTTAAGATGAGGGTCCCACCGAACCTCTTGTCTTTGGTCAAGAGTGGATCTATGACCATGCAGTCAACTTGAACCAAAGAAGTGGACTTCTTTAGGTTTGGGTAAATCACAACCACATCACAATCAAGTTAGGAAGTCATGGCAGGGACAAATGAACTAGTAGTCAACATAGAAAGTTTGCCTACTCAAGTGCCATCGATTGAGTCACTGATAAAATTTCATCGTCTACATCAAATACCCATCCTGGATCCTCCAACATGATTGAGTGAAAGAGTTACTACAAACTTGTTGGAGAAACAATCACTAATTGGACATATATTTGAAGGTCAAAGCTTTAGAAGAAAACCACATGCCTATGTGAAGGGACAAATTCACAAGTGTATTATACTTGTAAAGTTAGTTCACTTTAGTTCTAGAAGTTTTTTTTTAAAAGTCACGAGAATGAGAAAATCTATATAAGCTAGTTTGTATCAACTGATGCGGAGAGAGAAGAAGTGGAAGAGAGTGATAGAATGGGAGAAGGAGTTCATTTAGTATGACTGAGTATAGTCGGGCTTTTCTGAGTGAGATAGCATCTGTAAAACTTCTGAGTTTTTCATAGTTATGAGAAGAAATAGTTAAAGTTCTGTGTATGAGACTCCCTCCATCATCTCCATGCTTGTCTACATTGAAATGATTTCAAAAGTTCAAGTTTTCCAAGCAACTCGATGCCTCACATCGAGTTTGTGTTGATAAGTCTGTGTTTTATTTTTTGAGTTCTAACTCTTGCTAAATCTTCTTGAAAAGATGATGTTTGTGGAGCAACTCGATGCCTGGCATGGAGTTTCAGCATAAAGTCGATGTCTGGCATCGACTTCTAGCATAAAAGTGCTTCATTCATATCTTTGGTAACACGCGCCTATTTTAGGAATGAAAAAGTGGCTGAAAAAGTTGAAAGTTGATGCCTCGCATCGACTTTTGGTTGCAAGTCGATGCTAGGTATCGAATTTTCATTTTTAGACACTCAGGATTACTAAAACACGCAAAAATTCCATTTTTGGAAGTCATACAGGGTCATTTTGTGAAGATCATAACTTGAGTTCTAGAGATCCGTTTCAAGCATATCATAGCTTTTTGGAAATCTCTACTTTTCTACGTTCATCCATCAAAAGATCGTGAAGAAATAGTAATCGAGCTAAGAGAAATTAGCAAAATACTGAAGGTATGTCATTTCAGTGACTGGAAATTTCTGAAGAAGTAAAGTTCTTGGTTTTGGCTATCACTTCTCAAAGTTCGGAGTGGCAATGAGTTAATGGTGAACATAGAGGTTGTCTAGTGTCACATTAATTCATTTCTTGTGATGTTTCACACATCAACAAGTGGTATCAGAGCAAAAAGGTCCTAGAGAGCAGAAGGCGACAAAGATACGAGAAGTTTTGGAAAGTTTTCCATTAAAGTTTCAAAGGTGAAGCATTTGAAGACACAAGGCATCAAAAGATTACTTCAAAAGTATCTTCATACACAAAGAACTTCAAAAGGTATTATAGTTTATCCTTTAAGCTCACAGATTGAAGCAGAAGGAAAGGAGTATGACAGATCATATCTCCATTGACAAACTGGACAGAGATAATTACCCCACATGGGTAATGAGAATGGAAGCCTTACTTATGAGTAAGGATCTCATGATATATGTAACAGGTGAAGAAGAGAAGCCATTATTTGAAGATGAAAGCCGACCAAAGAAAGAAGAACTTGATGCTTTAAAGCATTGGCAGAAGAAGGATGCAAGTGCAAAAGCCTACATCTACAATACAATCTCTAATCATTTGCTACCACACATCAGAGGATTGGAATCATCTGAAGATATATGGAATGCATTGGAATATCATTTCCAAAGTACTACCAAAGCAAGGAAAGAAAGTCTATGGTCAGAGTTTACAACATTCAAGAAGAAGCCAAGTCAAAGTATTAGAGATTATCTTACTAAGATGAAGGATCTAGCAGATAGTCTTGGATCCATAGATGAAGATATTGAGGATCAGAAGTTGATTGCTCAATTACTTACAAGTTTGAGAGGGGATGAAAGGTGGAAACCTTTTGTCTTATCAATAGAACTTTCATTAAATCATTATGTTCCAGATTTGAACGAGTTGCTTGGTTTGATGCTCACATTTGAGCAAGACTTGAAGGGAGATGGAGATAAAGGACAAAGTTTTGCAATGTACATGAAGAACAAGAAGAAAGGAGATAAAGGTAAAGCAAAGGATGAAGAAGAGTCAACTTCTCAAGTTTATTATGCAAGAGGTAAAGGCACTGGTAAAGGAAGAGCAAGAGCTTTTGGAAGAGGAAGAAGTAATCAAAATAACAACAAGAAGGCTTGCTGGATCTGTGGATTGAGTAATCATTTGGCTCATGACTGTTGGCACAACCACCAAGGATCAAACGAGAATCAAAACAACAATAGCAGAGGCTGAGGTGGAAGATATCAAAGTAATTTTCAAAGAGGTAGACAAAGTCAAAGAGGAGGCTATGGTAGAGGTGGAGAAAGAAGTTGGGGACATAATCAATCCTACAACACCACCTACTACAACTATGCAAATGACACACAGAATGAAGGTCATACATCATTGACGATGAACTCAATCAGCACATCAGATAAAGAAGATCTAAAGGTATTTTACATTGGCTCTGGATGTTCTAATCATTTGTCAGGAAACATAGAATTGATGTCCGAATTTGAAAAAGGCATTTCTAGTCATAGTGTTCAAACAGGTGATAATACAAGACATAGTGTACATTCAATTGGAAAAGTGAAATGCAAGAGTGGAGTAGATTTGCTAACCAATGTTTTGTATGTTCCTACAATACCT
Source organism: Ceratopteris richardii (assembly GCA_020310875.1). Taxonomy (NCBI): domain Eukaryota; kingdom Viridiplantae; phylum Streptophyta; class Polypodiopsida; order Polypodiales; family Pteridaceae; genus Ceratopteris; species Ceratopteris richardii. The sequence goes on from CM035406.1 coordinate 106,025,938, forward strand.
AAAAACTTGATTAGTGTGGGACAGATAGTTGAAAAAGGTTTTCAAGTAAGATTTACAAATGAAGGAGTATTTGTTGAAGATCCAGAGAATGGATATAATCAGATTGTCTCTGGTAAGAAAGAAGGTAGACTCTTTACTTTAAGAGTACAAGGGAACAATGGTCAAGCTTTGCTCACACATGGTGAAGGAGTGATTACAGAACTTGATCTCTGGCATAAGAGATTAGGTCATTTCAATGAAAGAGGAATTAAAGCTATGGTTGAAAATCAGTCTGTACTAGGACTACCAAATGTGCAGAGTCAACATATGGTTTATAAATGTGAAGCATGTCAGATGGGAAAAGCACACAGGTTACCATTTCAAAAGAAAGGATTCAAACATGATGGATTACTAGAGCTTATTCATACAGATGTATGGGGACCAACAAAAGAAGGATCTATTAGTGGCTCAAGGTACTATGTTCTTTTCATTGATGATGCTACAAGATGGATAACTCTCTATGTTTTGAAGGAAAGATCAGAAGTGTTTGGTGCTTTCAAGCATTTTCATGCATATGTAGAGAGAGTCACAGGTCAAAAGCTTAAGAGACTGAGGTCTGATGGAGGGGGAGAATACTCCTCCCAAGAGTTCAATGATTATCTTTGGAATGCAGGTATTAAGAGAGAAATAACTTGCAGGTATACACCACAACAAAATGGTGTAGCACAAAGGAGAAACAGGACTTTGGTTGAGTTTGCTAGAGCTATGCTGAAGGAGAAGAATTGTCCAAATTATCTTTGGGCTGAGGCTGTAAATACAGCTACATATCTTGTGAATAGATTACCATGTGCAGCTCTGAATGGAATGACTCCATATGAGGCTTGGTGGGGTAAGAAACCAACACTAGATCATTGTAGAGTGTTTGGATCAATTGCATATGCTTATATGCCATCACAACTTAGACATAAACTTGAACCAAAGGAAGAAAAATATGTGTTCATTGGTTATGATGAAAAGCAAATGGGTTACAGGTTGTGGTATCCTCTAACCAAAAAATTTATTGTTTCTAGAGATGTTACATTTGATGAACATAAAAGTTGGTATGCATATCAAAGTCATACAGCTAAAGAATTTGAAGAAGAGGTAAAAAGATGTGAGAAAGGAAAATCAATTGTGCAGGTAAATAGAGATGAAGACTATATGCAAGCAAGTACATCCAAAAGTGGATTAACAAGAAGAAATGAAGAAGCTCCTATATTTGATGAAGAAGTGTATCCAGAAACTTATGAAGAATGTGAACCAAGGAGGTCAAGTAAGACAAGAAGGCAACCATAAAGGTATTCTTATGATACTTCTTACATAACTCAGAAGAACTATGCATATATGGTCAAAGATGATGAAGAACCTCAGAACTATGATGAAGCTAAAGGTAAGAAGCAATGGGAAGAAGCGATGAAGGAAGAATTCACTGCATTAGAGGAGAACAAGACATGGGAACTTGTTCCTAAACCAAATGGTAAGAAATTAATTGGAAATAAATGAACTTATAAAGTGAAGAAGCTTGCAGATGGAAGTATAGCCAGATACAAAGCTAGACTGGTGGTGAAAGGCTATGCCCAAACCTATGGCATAGATTATGATGAGACATTCAGTCCTGTAGCTAAGATGTCAACTATAAGGACAATCATTGCTATTGCAGCTTCAAAAGGATGGACTCTAAGTCAATTGGATATAAAGAATGCATTCTTGAATGGATGCATATCAGATGAGGTATACATGGAACAACCTCAAGGGTTTATAGATTCCAGGTATCCAAATTTTGTTTGTAGGTTGAGAAGAGCACTCTATGGATTGAAGCAAGATCCAAGAGCATGGAACTATAGACTGGTGAAGTATCTCAATGAACTTGGATATCAAAGTTCAAAAGTAGATCCAAGTCTACTCATCAAAAGAACAGAGGAAGGTACAATCTACATTTGTATTTATGTAGATGAGATTATAATCACAGGTACTTCAGATGAAGGAGTCAAGGAGGTAAAGAGATTACTTGAGAAAGAGTTCAAGATTAGTGACCTAGGAAAGTTGTCATACTTTCTTGGAATGGAAGTTACTTATACAGATCATGGCATATATGTATCACAAGAAAGGTATCTTCTGAATCTATTGAAGAAGTTTGATATGGAAAACTGCAGAGAAGCTTCAACTCCACTTGAAGTTAATCACAAGCTCAGTAAATATGATGGTGCAGAATACAAAGATATGAGGAAGTATCAATCTCTTGTGGGTAGTTTGATTTATGCTACACTAACAAGACCTGATCTTAGTTATGCAGTGGGAGTTTTGTCATAATTCATGCATTGTCCAAAGGACCCACATTGGATTGCAGGTCAAAGAGTTCTCAGATATATCAAAGGAACTATAAAGGAAGGATTATATTATCCTTTTACATCAAATTTGAAATTGAGAGCCTATAGTGACTCAGACTGGGCAGGTAACCAGGATGATAGAAGACCAACTCATGGCTACATGATATACATTGGTGATAAGCTTGTAAGTTGGTGTTCAAAGAAACAACATACAGTAGCATTATCATCAATTGAAGCTGAGTACAAAGGACTTGTGGAAGCAGCTAAGGAGGTCATATGGATGCAAACATTATTCAAAATCTTGGGCATTGATCAAGGTATACCTACAATACATGGAGATAATATGAGTTCACTTTATCTTGCAGCAAATCCAATATTTCATGGAAGAACAAAACATATAGAGATACATTATCATTTCCTGAGAGAAAAGGTAATGGAGAAAGAGATTGAAGTGGAGTACATTTCTACTAAAGATCAGATAGTAGACATAATGACAAAGAGCTTGGATGGTGTGAAGACCAGCAGATTCAAAAGCATGGCAGGAGTAAAAGAAAAGAAGATGATATGAAGAAACTAGCAAAGTACTGAAGGTATGTCATTTCAGTGACTGGAAATTTCTAAAGAAGTAAAGTTCTTGGTTTTGGCTATCACTTCTCAAAGTTTGGAGTGGCAATGAGTTAATGGTGACCATAGAGGTTGTCTAGTGTCACATTAATTCATTTCTTGTGATGTTTCACACATCAACAAAACTCTCATTGGTTCAATGGCATGCCAGGGCTGTTAGGAGACATGACATACATATGGGGGTCAAAATGCAAGTTTGGCAATGTGTGGGGATGATTTCAATTTTTTTCAAGAGAGTTTAGGACTCTCCAAAACACCCCTGAAATCCAAATAGCTTGGCAACATAGAGGGTTGGCAGACTATTTCAAGGCTCCCTTACCCAAACTAGATTTCCAACGATGCTATTATCTGATATTCACGTTGCAAGCAAGTGGCATTAAGGATCGCCCATGCACTTTTGTTGTTCCATCTTTGTCGTGCAACAATGAATTGAAAATGTTTGAGCTCACCTTGGAATTAGTGAGAGATGCACTTAACATGCATGGCATGCATGTCCCTTCAGAGAAACAAACTTTGGTACTTGACAACATGAAGGATAGGAAGTTTTTGAAGCTAAAGGATATGGCGACACTAACCCTTAATGTTTCCATCCCACTTCACCTATGCATGCAACACTTTGATTTTCCAAGTCAAGATCATTCATGTAGCCACACAAAAGAATATGGTTCAATCTCTATCTAGCTGAGATAAGATTGCTAGCCATTAAGCTTCCCGTGTGGATCATTGAGCAGTTGTATGAAGCTAACAAGAGGTGATATCATAAACCAATTGTGAATGGGTGTTGTGCCATTACTCTTATTATATATAGGTTTTTATCATACGATGTGCCCATCAAGCATGTGTTGACCTGGTCCCAGTTACAACTTTTTAAAGGTCGTGGAGCTTCTGTCCACCAGTCTAAGAGAATGAGAGGCACGATCCCATGTGTCTAGCCAAGAGAGATTGTCATGAACCCTGGTCTCACCAAGAGGAGAAGGCATGATTGTTGATATATTTAGGTAGTGATGTGTGTGAACACAGTAGGACTGCCGAGGCACTTTTTTCCCTCTTTAGGAGGTTTTTTCCCCCAGCTTCTATATATGCCTATTGCCCTAATGGGTCACATATCTTTGTATATTCTAGTGGTAATACATTCATTATTGTGTGTTGTGCTCCAAGCTTCTTCATATGATGCCTCATGTATTGGCTGCAAAAGGATTGTGGAATATTGTGCAGGATGTTGAAAAACATCCTATTACACCTGCAAATACAAGTACTGAAGCTAATGTAGATGGCATCAAAGATGGTGCTATTATGCAAATTCATATTCGTGCTATGGTTTTTGCTGCACCTACTATAGAGCAAATTCGTTGGGATGGCAAAGATGCTCAGGCACATGCATTGATAGCCTTGTCTATCAAACATGCCATTATTCCTCAGATTCAATCTTGAAGAACAATGAAGGATGCTTGGCATACACTTACCACATTGTACCAGGCTAGGAATGATGCTTGTGTTGCTTATCTCTGAAAACAATTGGAGAGTGAGCATATGAATGAAGACTGTCATGAATGGTCTTCCCATTTCATACTAGAGTTTTGCTTCTACTCTTCATTTGATGATGAAAGGCAATACAAATCCTTAACATTTGAAGAGTTAGTCTCTATTCTATTGCAAGAAGATCAATCTAGGTAGAACAGGTCCATTATGCGTGTTTCAGATCAAGCTTTCCTGGCTAGTGAGAAGGGCAAAGGTAAATGGAGCTCTTCTACTAGTAAGTAGAAATTTGCTAATTTTGCACAATCAAAGAAGGATGACAGAGATGACAAGAAAACAGAAAAGCAGAAATTGTTTTGCAAGTACTGTAAAGCAAATGATCATGTCATAAAAAATTATCCAAAACTAGCTGCAAAAGAGCCAAAGAAAAAAGAGGCTCGAATGGTTGTTGTAGAGGCCTCTACACCGAAAATAGAGTTTGCTAATCTAGTGCACAATGAAGAATGGGCGTTTACTACTATTTGTAGTTTTGACCCATCCTCTCCTAAATAGTCTATGTCTATAGTAGACTCAGATGTTTGGTAGTTTGATAGTGGGGCAACCAAACATATTACCTCGTAGCACAATTTCTTCACTTCACTCAAGCCTACCCCTACAAGGAATGTTGTCACATGCACCAACAACTCCTCTTATCCTATCATGGGAGTTGGTAAGATCATTCTGACTACTGCTGATGGTAGTTCTTTTACATTGTCAGATGCTTTATTTGTGCTAGGGATCAAGAAGAATCTGTTATCAGTTTCAACTTTATCCAAGATAGACTTGGTTGTGAAATTTGTTGATGATAGATGTATAGTTCATGAACTGTTAAATTGCGACGTGATTATTACTTCTGGCATTTTATGTCATGGGCTGTATAAGCTCATAGACTATCGAAAATATGTGAATGATTCAGCATGTGTAATACATGATTCTCAGGCTATGTCAGATGCAAAGCTTTGGCATGCACGCTTTGGTCATTTGAATTTTGCTAGTTTGCTATACCTGTAGAAATCTGAAATGGTGTCCTCTTTGCCCAAACTTGAGGCACCTGGTAAACATATTGTAAGATTCCAAAAGTGTAGAAATTTTGAACTTCTAGAGTGTGTAATTTGTTCCATCAAGCTTCCCTTTAGTGAATGCGGGTGGATGAATGTGAATTGGTGTAGCAATAACATTAGTAGATGCACCAACATTGAAAGATGAGTCCATCAGTCACACACTATGGTGATAATAGAAATATACTTGCAAGTTCAAAAAGTAATCCTCTCTACTAATAGATACCGAACAACTATGATACCATGTAAAAAGTAGCTATGCAAGAGAACACAAAAGCAATAGCAGAAAATATAAAAATATAGTGGAAATTAAAAAGTTTGCTACTAACAGTAATTACAAATATGATGGCATCGTCCACCCGTGTGCTCTCAAGGTAGAGCTTAAATGGTGATCTAGATTCTAGACAGCTACAGGTAGGGAGTTACAAGGTAGAGGTATGCATGATCAATTCAATGTCTAGGGTAGTGTAGAAGTCATTTAAATATAGGCTAATGGATATTTGTGGCCTTTTGAGGATGGTAGACATGGGTGATAGAATGTGGGTGGCCACCATCCACGCAATCCCCATACGTGGCTTAGATCGGCTCAATCAACCTTACATATGTGAATGGTTTTTGAGTTTGATAGAGAATATTCCATATATTGTTGGGGGAATCGCCCTTAGACCCCATCAGGAGGACCACCAGCCCCTTGGATGTCACGAGGAAGGAGATAAGGAAGAGAGATCACACACACAGATTGAGGCAAGGAAGAATGATCTTCTTCTTCTTCATCTATTACATAAAAAGTAATGTACAAGAATGACCTAAAAACAAGAATACAACAAGTGAAATATATAAAGATCAGTACATAAGGAAAAACCTAATGTTTGCGAATGAGTGAGCTGGCAAGGAACAAATGTGCCATCACTATCGATAGATAAATCTAATAAAGCTCAATGAAGTATCCCTGACATATACTGGCGTGACCACTATACATGTCAGAGAACCAAAAAATTGGTACGTGTCATCCCGGATCATCACATGTTGAGCTTGATATCTCAACACTCCCCCTCAAACTCAATGCCATATCCTATAATCCAAGCATCTCCCGAAACTTCTTCAACTTCTTAGCTCCAAGTGCTTTGGTGAAAATATCAGCAACCTGCTCATCTGTTCTCACATAAACAAGATCAATATCACCTGCTAATACCTTCTCTCTGATGAAGTGATAATGTACCTTGATATGCTTTATTCTAGCATGGAAAACAAGGTTCCGTGCTAACTGTATGCTACTAAGATTATCACAATAAATGGTGATAGGCTTTTCCACTTCCACACCTAAATCCACAAGTAGCATCTCCAACCATGATGCCTCACATGCTTCCATTGCAGCACCTCTATACTTAGCCTCTGTACTCGACAAAGCAACAGTGGGTTGCTTCTTGCTGCTCCATGTAACAGCTGCACTCCCAAGTGAGAATAGAAAACCACTAGTAGATCTTCTATCTGGAATGCTACCAGCCCAATCGGCATCTGTGTATCCATAAACCTACAAATCTACACCAGACTCATAAAACAATGCATAATGTACCTCGATATGCTTTATTCTAGCATGGAAAACAGGGTTCCGTGCTAACTGTATGCTACTAAGATTATCACAATAAATGGTGATAGGCTTTTCCACTTCCACACCTAAATCCACAAGTAGCATCTCCAACCATGATGCCTCACATGCTTCCATTGCAGCACCTCTATACTCAGCCTCTGTACTCGAGAAAGCAACAATGGGTTTCTTCTTGCTGCTCCATGTAACAACTCCACTCCCAAGTGAGAATAGAAAACCACTAATAGATCTTCTATCTGGAATGCTACCAGCCCAATCAGCATCTGTGTATCCATAAACCTACAAATCTACACCAGACTCATAAAACAATGCATAATCCAAAGTAGCACTCACATAACGTAGAGTTTGCCTCAGAGCATCAAAATGTGGCTTCCTGGGAACCGACATAAATTGACTTTCAAGTCCAACAATATAACTTAGATCAGGCCTTGTAATTGTGAGATATATAAGACTTCCCACAATTTTCTTGTACATAGTAGCATTTTCCAATGCTTCACCTGATATAGTGTCCAACTTCAAATGCTGATCTAATGGCATAGAAATTGGCTTACAATCAGCCATACTTCTGCAGGATATTCAAGGCATATTGCCTTTGGGACATCCATATACCTGTTTTTATATGTATAAACGTGATGCCCAAGAAATAGCACAACACACCAAGATCTTTCATGTCAAATTCATGCATAAGAAGTTTCTTTACCTCTTTGATGCTTCCTTCATTATCACCACCTACAATCAGGTCATCAACATAAATAGCCACAATAGTGATGCCATCATCAGCCTTCCTTGCATATAGTGAGTGATCCGCATCACACATAGAAAACCCAATGCTGATTAAGTAATCAGCAATCCTTGCATGCCATGCATAAGGGGCTTGCGTCAGCCCATACAAAGCCTTTTGCAACTTGCAAACATATTCTGGATGCTTTGAATCTTCATATCCTTGTGGCTGGTCCATATATACTTCTTCCTATAACTCACCATGTAGGAAAGCATTCTTCACATCCATCTAATGCAAAGTCCATCCTTTTGCTGTAGCTAATGCAACAAGTGTTATGACAGTAGACATTTTAGCTATAGGGCTAAATGTTTCCTCATAATCAATGCCATATGTTTGTGCATATCCTTTAGCTACCAATCATGCTTTATATCTGCTTATGCTACCATTAGCAATATGCTTTACCTTGTAAGCCCATTTGCAGCCTATGGGTTTCTTTCCTTGCGGCAATGGAACCAGATTCCATGTATCATTTCCATAAAGTGCAACCATCTCCTCATCCATAACTTTTTCCCAATTTGCACTTCCAATTGCATCTTCAAAGCAAGAAGGTTCAGCATTTTGTATTACCTTTGTCATGTAGGCACAATGATGAGCCATATAACTGTCATACGGCAATCGTTGCACTGAATTCCGCATCCTCCCAGATCTTCTTGGTCCAAGGTCAGTTCTCCTTGTATCATCGGCATGTGCCCTTCTTACTCCTAGAGTCTTCACAGAGCACAATCCAAATTCCTCATCAAGACTCTTTCCTGAACCGCTTGAATCTCCATCAATGTCTTCAAAACCTACACATGTCTTACTACCAACAGAAAGCTATTTTTTTTTTACCTTTCTTGGATGTATTTGATGAATTTTCTGGACTTAAATTTCCATGCAATCTTCCACTCCATGGATTTGAGTTGGAACTATTGCTTGGTGATGCATCTGGTCCACTCAAAACTTGAGATTCTGCACTTGATTTTTCAACATTTTCTTTGTCATTTGGTTCAAGATTCAGTCCTTCTTTGGCATCTGCATAGAAGCTTGACATTTCATCAAATACCACATCTCTGCTCACCTTTACCTGTCGTGTGAGTGGGTTATAACATTTATATCCCTTTTGCTCAAGGGAGTATCCAATGAAGACACACTTTTCTGCTTTTGGATCAAGCTTCGTCCTCAATTCATCTGGGACATGTACATATGCAATACAACCAAAACCTTTCAGATGTGATAAGTTTGGCTTTTTACCTGTAAACTTCTCTTCATGTGTAACTTGATGTACAACAACAGTTGGAGTTCTGTTCATGATGTATACAATAGTATGCATAGTTTTTGCCCAATAACAATGAGGCATATTCATCTTAGCCATCAAGGCTCTTGCTATTTCTGCAATATGTCTATTTTTTCATTCAGCAACACCATTCTGTTGTGGTGTGTACCTGCATGAAAACTGACACCGAATTCCATGATTTTTTAGAAAACTATTGAACTCATTTGACATGTATCTTCACATTTAAGGTGAACATCCTACCCACTTTGTTTCCTTTGGCAACCAATCGTCCATCCTGCTTGTACTCCTCTACATATAATCCATCGTCATTGAACCTGACTTGTAATCCTTGATCAACCATTTGTCCAACAGAAACCAGATTCTTTGTTATATTTGGAACATGCAGCACATCAGCGAGATGTTTTACCTTTCCATCCTCCATAGATAGTGCTATGTTTCCTGTATGCTCAATAGGATGTGATGTGTCATCACCTGTTTCAACATATCTAGGAACTGGCAATTTATGCAAAGTACTAAACCATTCTGCATGACTGGTCATGTGATTTGAAGCACCTGAATCAACATACCAGACATTATCATTTGATTTTGAAACACCAGCAGACATCGTATTCATCATGTGATGTTGAACCATAAACAGCTTCTCAGAATCATCTGCACTTGTGGATGCATAGTTGTTTTGGTGCCTTTTGTTATTTTGCTTCTTCAACCTGCAATCATGTGCAAAATGTCCAGGTTTACCATAATTCCAACATCCTTTACTATCATTACCTGAATCATTTCTTTGGAAATTTCTACGACCTCTTTGGCCCCCCTTGCCTCGAAATTGTCCTCTTCTTCCTACATGATTATGCTATTGACCTTGGTCTTGGTTACTATTTCCTCTTCCACTTCCAAAACCTCTACCTCTGCCTCTTCCTCTGCCAGAGTAGAATACCTGCTCAGAAGTGGGCTTTCCTTGGGAGTTTGAATCCTCACCAATATTCTTTTCTTCAATAATCAGCATAGATACCAGATCAACAAAATTTGGAATATTTTCCCTGGTCTGTATAGAAGTTCTGAACTGCTTATATGCAACTCCTAAACCACGAAGGCATAGTTCCACCTTATCATCATCATCTACATTCACTCCGATAGATGCAAGTGACTCTCATATGATTTTGATTTTTAGGGTATAGTCACTTATCGACATGCTCTTTTTCTCCAAGTATGCAGCTCGTTCTTGAGTTGCAATTTCTATGCCTTTGTATTGGTCTCATCCAATGTGGCCAAACTGTTCCAAGCCTCTTTCGGAGTCGGCATGTGGTATGTGTCCAATCATGCTATCCTATATGCTAACAGATAGTCAATTATCTTTCGTGCTCCTTGATTCCATTCCTCATATGCTCTTATCTGTTCTACAGTCCGATTCCTCTCTGGTAATTATGGAGCATTTTCGTTCTCTCCTTTGATGTACTTCCAATAGCCTTTTCCCATCAGGAAATTCTTCATTCTGAATCTCCAAGCATGGAAGTTGTTCTTGTCTAGCTTATCGCTCATAAGCTGACTCATTCTATCTGCATTTGCCATTTCTACAGCAATACACAACACTGCAAACCACTACAAGCAACCCTTCTGCTTGAACACTATCACATTATGACATGATTCTGGATCTGGAATATATGAGTGTTGCCGAACACGGCACAAGTTATAGTTATTGAAACTGACCTGGTTTTTCTGTGGGCCCCACCTTGCGGGCTCGAAACGGAGGTCGAGATGGCTCCGAAACTTTGATCTGACAAAAACAAGTGATCCTAAAGGGATAAATCTCGAAAATATTTTGAGGTCTTCTACCTTCACGCCGATTTTTGTAGCATATGGAGGTTGTTTGTGAATCACATTTTCTTAATGCCTTGCTTCGTACTCTTCACCGTCGCCTTCTCCACGAGCTCTCTACAGCCATGCTGGCTCTGATACCATGTCACAAGGAAGGAGATAAGGAAGAGAGCTCACACACACACAGATTGAGGCAAGGAAGAATGATCTTCTTCTTCTTCTTCTATTACATAAATAGGAATGTACAAGAATGACCTAAAAACAAGAATACAACAAGTGCAATATATAAAGATCAGTACATAAGGAAAAACCTAATGTTTGTGAATGAGTGAGCTGGCAAGGAGAAAATGTGTCATCACTCTCAGTAGATAAATCTAATAAAGCTCAATGAAGTATCCCTGACATATACCGGCGTGACCACTATACTTGTCAGAGAACCGAAAAACTGGTATGTGTCATCCTCGATCATCACATGTTGAGTTTGATATCTCAACATTGGGACCCCGCAACTAGGGGAACCATTGGTCCCCTTGGAACCCCTACTCAAGGCTACTCCCCACTACCCCATACCCCACAATTGGGGACCCTAGTGGCTCCCTTTCCTTACAATAAATTCGATGGTCTAATTTGACCTTCATCTTACATGCAAGTGTGGCTTCCTATCATTTGGGTAATGCATGGTTGACTTCTCCTTATAATGGTGGCTTTAGAAAATGTGCATTATTACACATAAAGATAAGGGGTCATATACTAATAGAGGAAACATAGAGGTTTCAATGACAAGAGAGAGAAGATTTCAAGCAATGCATCATCATCTACGACTAGGAATCAATAGTCATTAGGAGTAGGTAGAGCACAATTAAGAGAAGAAATGACGTTGGTTGTCCCAATATTGCGGATATAGTCACAAGCCTTCACAGACACTAAGCTTGATGGTACAAATTACACCCTCTAGAAGTTTAAAGTTACTTCTATCATTGATTCATATGAACTTTTGCAGGTTGTTCTTGGGATTGATCATGAGTGTCAAGAAACACCTGATCCAAATAATCTTGGCCAAATGATTTCTCTTGTTGTTGATTTTCTATTTGTTTGGAAACATAGAAATTCAGATACACTCTGTGCTCTAGTTACAAATACTATTGGTAGTGTTCTGACTTTGATTCAACATACTACCAAGGCAAGTGTCAAAGAAGGCAAAGCAAAATCTTCAAAAGATGGAGATAAAAAGAAGAATGAAAAAAATAAAATCAAGGGATAGTGTTTCCATTGCAAGAAGAAAGGCCATGTAATTCAAGATTGTCACATCAAGAAGGTAGAAGAGAAGAATTTCTCTTCAAAAGGTGTCAAGGGCAAGGAATCTACCAATGCTATAGAAGCAGAGCTTGAGTTATTTATAAAGGAGGTATGCTCCTAGTTCCTTTGTGAAAGATTCAGGATGACTCAAGGGTATTGGACAATGGTGCCTCTCATCAGATCGATGAGCAGAACAGACCTTTATAACTCTTTTTAGCCTCTAAATGAACCCATCATAGTAAAGGTAGGCAATAATGCAAGTGTGACACAGAGGGCGAAGGTCCAATTTCTTTCATTAATTCTAATGGGGTTATTATAAAGTTTCTTAATGCGTTTTATGTTTCACAAATAAAAAAATTCTACTTTGAATAGCTTTTATAACTAATCAAGGTCATGAAGTATTTTTTGTCAAAACAAGACCAAGATTATGGATAGTAACAACAACATTGTTGAGACTAGCATAAGGAGGAACAACCTCTATGAGTCTTTTGCTCTTATAGATGCTACAAGTGTGAGCACAAGTTAGCTATGACATGAGAGATTTGGCCATATTGGATACCCCATATTCAAGGAGATGCATTGGAAGGGTATGATTGTATACCTACCATGGATTGTAGACATGAAGGAACCATGTGAAGCTTGCATGATGTGCAAGCAACAAAGGAAGGCATTTCCACAAGAAATTAAGAAAAAAATAAGCTATCCTCTAGAGTTGGTGCATGTCGACTTGTGTGGAAAAATGCCTACATGAGCCTTGGACAGATCTTCCTACTTCATGTTACTCATTTGTGACTATAGCAACAAGATGTGGGTGTACTTCCTTCGTGATAAGGCTCAAGATTTTGGTAAGTTTAAAGAATGGGTTCATCTTGTTGAAACTAAAACAAGTAATAAGATGAAGAAATTTATGAAATAAGGTGGTGGTGAGTTTACATCAATAGTCTAAAGCTTTTTTCAAGAGTAAAGGAATCAAGCATCAACTCATAGTGGCCCATAGCCCTGAATCAAATAGCATTATAGAACATCGGAATCAAACCATCATTAAAATGGAAAGGTGGATGTTGAAGGGAAAGGGTTGGCCAAATCAATTTTCAATAGAGGTCGTCAACATTATTGTCTACATCTTGAATTGAAGTTACACCGAGGAACTTGATGGAAAGACTCCAAAAAAGGCCTACGTGGGTAAAAAGCAATCTGTTTCCCAATCCAAAATATTTGGAAGTGAATGATATGCACATGTTCCAAATAGGGAGAGAAACAAGCTTGTAAAAGAAATTGAAAATCCTCCTCGCATGGAAAGTGTGGATGACCTACATGATCAATTCCCATAAGATATTCTTTATATTTATGGACAACAAGAGGATACCCAGTCTAGTGAACGGTTTGACTTTGAGTCTAATTCCTCACAAGTGTTGCCTCATTTTACAGGTCCATGGGAAGCAAAGTCTACCTTGTATGAGAGCGTCATGGTAAGAAACGATGACTCAGTTTTGCCTAGA